>CM041002.1:1863255-1993672 GCA_022985145.1 Pangasius djambal | reverse complement strand
AACTTTGATATCTTAGGAATCGATTTTCAGGTGTTTTTGGTAACCCGTCTTAATACAGAACTCACAAATGAAAAAGCAACACGCGTTATTTAGAACCAAAACGTGATTCTGTTTACAGTTGCTCTTACATTTTGGCAGACAGGCTTTAACCAGATGTACTGCCAACTCCTAAAAATAGGGACCTAAAATACCATTAAGCTCTACAAGACATTTTGCCAATAACACAACCCTGAACACGAGCCGTCCCCGAGAGCAAGTGACCAATTATAATTTGTCATGTATGCCGCAAAACTACACTTTATTAGTCTAAATGCTGCTAAGGACAAAGCCTAGCGTGCTAAATAATCCCCTTCCACAAATTGCAACACCTTCTTAATGCTAAGAAGCGGCTCTAATGTAACAGCCAAAACACTATTCATCTTGAGCCAACCACAACACAAGTTCATTATAATCAATAAATGCTCTGAAAGGCCTTTTCTGTTGAATACTGTGTTATTACAGCAAGACTGCTAAGTCGCCACTGCTGAGGTTTATAATGATTTGTCCTATTATGACTACACACTTAATCATCACTTTAACTGTGGCAAATGGAGCTGACCCTGAGCACAATGCCCTCACTGTTGCAATGCAAGTCTCGTCTGTGGCAAAAGGCAACACTCCTGATCGTCAGCCGACACAAAGTACCCAAAAGACGCCCGAGCCTGCAGACTGCACTAAAATCGAAGATGACAACCGACAACTGCAATGTTAGACCTGCGCTCAGCGGGCACTCTGGACATTTTTGGTAACAGTGGGTGGGAGTGCTGAACTGTAGGTGCAGACGACCCAGGGTTCTGACCGCACCAGGAGCAGCTGCGCATTTCCATGCAAAGAACAGCAAATCACTGCAGATCTACAGATAACTTTGGCACCGTTCAGCCTAATGCACCCAAAACCTTTGGACACACCAAATCAGTTGTGACAGCAAAGCTATATTGGGTCTAAAGGTCCACCTAGCAAGCAAGCACATGTTCAGGACGGATCTGAAACGCTACGCCCTTAGATATACAAAACGTACAACATGCGACTCTGTAAACCTGCAAAATTCAGGAAATTCATATCTCTGACCAGACTGAATTCAGAATAACAAGTGCTACCAAAAGCAGTCTTTCCTCTCACAAGTCATCTAACAACAAGCTCAGAGTTTGTACCCTTGTCTCTCCAGTTTGGTGAAGGCTGGCACTCCTGTTTGTCCTGATTGTCCTGATTGTCCATGGTTTCCCCCGTGGATGATTAGGGCAAGTCTGCAGGGGATCAGCTTGGCATTCCAGGCCGGGCGAGGAGCGTGGAGCTGCAGTGGCGGGTGGGGCGAAGGGAACAAGTTGTAATGAGGAGAAGGAACGCTGCCCTAACTGTGATGACTGCAGTGATCTCTCTCTCTCTCTCTCTCTCTCTCACACTCTCTCTCCCCCCCACCTTTCCCTCTCTCTGGTTGCAGGACTGAGGTCAGCTGACTGTCTGCTGGCTCTGGGAACCTCTAAAGGCACTGACGCAGCAACTCCTTCCCCTAGCAAACCCCCTCTCGTCCCACCCACGTACCAACACGCATACCCTGCTCTTTAAATTCAACCTCAGCAAACAGATATACACTTCCTCTCTTATGCAAGAAAATAAGACCCACTATATCAAAATACGCCATCGGGTGCCAGACGATTCATAACGTTGGTAGTCATTCTAAGTTATCGGACAGGTGGAACTGCTGTGCATTAAGGCAGTGAAACAGAAGAATCAGCCTGAGATATAAAATGAAAATACAGGAGCCCATCATGAGCAATGTACTAGCTACTGCCTTTAAATTAAAAAAAAAAAAAAAAAAAAAAGATAGTGAGAGAGAAGTCCACTAGATGGCACCTCAGTGCAAGAAACCCAGAAGTCAGCCTCAACAAGCTGTCACTTATTTCTCCGAATCTAAAAAACATAATTTTACTTGTAGTTAAATCTTAACTACCTAGAGAAGGTCATTAGTAACTGATTATTACCTGTTCCCATTCTTTCAGAGGTTACAGGCAAATTTGCAAGGACAAGATCCACCTTGAGGGTTTTAGGTTCAAGGTGTGATCTCATTAAGCTCTATAAATCCACTATGTAAACAGCCTAAAAATCTGACGACCTGCCCTCTGGCACGGCACGCTCTCCTGGAACCGACTCAGGCATTTTATCTGCACTTGATGAGCTGATGTGTCGCAATGCAGGAGCATAAATTTATAGCACCCTGGCAACCTGTAACAGATTCCCAAACAAATAGAGGCGCTTCTTCACGCTGATATTTTTATGTCAGCTTAGTTAGAGGGAAAAAAAATGATATATATATATATATATATATACACACACACGTTCTCTTACTGATGCCATTGTGTCATTCTGTACTTTGATAGAAAAAAGTAATAACAATCTATTAACTTTCAAAGTCTGTATTGCAGATGACCTTTAATACAAATCACTCTGATTCTCTTACGCATGGGTAACTCATTAACCAGTGAGTGAGGAAAGGGGCAACACTGCTGGTGTGTCGATAAGCAAAACAGGAACCTCAGTGATTGCATTTAAGTCAAAGATGTTTCCTCAGAGTCAGTTACATAAGAGTGTGTAATCAATCTCAACTGCCAAATTAAGACTGGTTTGAGATGGTAACCAAAATAGAGACTGTACATATATATATATATATATATATATATATATATATATATATATATATATATACACACACACACACACACACCATAGTTCTGAAGACATAATGGAGTAATGGATGGATATGAACAGACCGGGTGAAAAGAAAATGAAATAAAACATTCACCACAACGACCACAAACATGCATCATGAACGTCACACCATGCAGAACGAGGGGACAGGAGGGAAATGACGAAGGGGATGCTGTAGGAATGACTGGAAGGTGATAAACTTATCCACAGATATGAAAAGGTAACGAGCCGTTACGTTGCCGGCCGAGTTACCTGCTCCTGCATTCAGGTTAGGCAGCTTGAGGTCTTTAGGTTCCGCTTTCTTCACAGCCACCGTCTCAGTTTTGACCACAGGAGTAGGTGCCAAAGGAGCCTGGGAGGGCACTTGGAAATCAGACAACTCTAGGCCTGCCTTACCTCTCGCCGGAGAGGTCTCGTTTGACGGTTCGGTGAGGAGAAAATAAGTTTGATTCTTGGTTTCTTGGACAACCGGGCTCGCCTCTTCCACCTGTTCTGTAAAGTTAGCTGTGTCCTCGTCATCATCGACCATTTCAGATGCCTTGGCAAACTTTGAGCTTTCAAGCGTCTCCAAAAACTCATCGACGGCACCTCGAGGTGGCTTCTCGACAAACTCGAACTCTTCAGACGATACCTCTTGCTCAGAAACCTCATCCGCGGCCTCTGCTTCCTCCTGAACAATGTTCTTCTCGGGTTCGATCTGGAAACTTGCTGGGTTCTTTGCCATGGCCTCCAAGACTGGAGAGAGCGAATCTGCAGATGGGCTTTCAGAGTCAGAGTGTTCTTGGGCCTTTCCAGTTGGGAAGCTGAGACATTCGAACTTGTCAAACATCTGAGCAGAATCTTGGCTCAAAGTCTTAAAATCGTCTTGGTCTTCACTGATGGTTTCGGTGCCTTTTGGAGAAATTTCAGCCTCCTTAACGAGATCAAATGTGCCAAACATTTGCTCTGAAGCCTTTTCTTCTTCTACTTCTTCTTCTTCTTCTTCTTCGTCAATCTTCGCCCTTTCTGCAGCCCTTGCCTCAGTCTCTTCAGTCATCTCCTTAACCAACGGAACCTTGGCTTCGAAAGCAAATGGATTGTTTGCCGACACAGAGAAAGGAGCATTTGGTGAATCATTACCACTCCTAAGGACTGGACTGAAATCAGGACTTCCCTCTGAAGATCCCGAGTCTACTTTTTCATGTTGGCGTGGCGAAGACTTCAAAATATCTGGGAGAGATGGGGGCAAACCAGATTCCTCATTATCTTTTGGAGCAGTCGCAAAAAAGTCAGACGAAGCAAGCTGTTGCCTCAGAGACTCGGTGGCCGCTTCCCTGGAATCAAAAGACTGCTCGTAGTCCTGCATGGGCGAACTGTCCTGCAGCTCTCCATCATGGGCGACCTGGACCAGATCTGGAGAAGGACTATCCGACATCTTCGCTGCTCTGATGTCTGCTGTAGTTTCTCCAAAAGGGGAGAACTCGCTGGTGGGTTTCTCGACGGGCGAGAAGTCTTGAAAAGGGTTCCTTTTCGTTTCAAACATCAAGTCATCATCGGACTGGTTTAATACGTCCGGGTCGTATCTGGGCATGCTTCTGGAAGGCGAATCACTGCCGAATGAATCCATGGTTGTTTTGATGCTGGGCTGTGTGCTAGCTATTAATGAAGAATCCTCGTATTCTGTTGAATTAGAGGTATGGGTAAATTACAATTAATGGTACAAAGGAAGGACCTGAGATGGAAAAGATCCAGTGGAGGATTTACATTTTCTTCACCTTTCTGAATTAGCAAATTGTGGTTACTACATTTTGGTTTATAAAACTCACACGGTGCAACCTACTTAAAGAAAGTGACCTCTCTCAAAGCTAGTGACCTTTGGATAGTTTTCTTTGTGTTGTTTTAATCTGAAAGGGCACAAAGGCAGTGTTCCTCTGTAATTAGTTATCTCTGTTACACAATTATCCTGACCAACAGATGACGAGGAAGCTATTATATGCTGGCCATTGACATTCCATGATAGCGTGCATAATAGATCTAAAATGAGGGTCGATGCATCATCTCGGAAGGGAAGTTCCTTCACAGTCAGGACAGAGAGCAAAGGGGAAAAACAGAAACAGAAGCAGAACACTCTACTGAAGTGGACAGAGAAACATTTTAAATTAGTACAAATTACATTCCTCATTTACTTAAAGGCCTTGGAACCACTGTGTAAGAAGTCACAGCATGCAAATGTACTGTTCATAGTTCCTTTAATTTGACTAGATACAGAAACATTTTTTGTAACATTTCCAAAAACTCGTCTCAGCATTTGAGCTGTCAAATTAGTGTTAAAAATAGCAACAGAAGCAAATCGTAAGCATGGTTATTTGCCTTCTAGATAAAGTGTCAGTTATAAGTTGTTTAAGGTCTCACTGCTGCATGTTAGTAGCAATCGGTTAGTGGTCAAACATGTAGTGAAGCCAAACATCCTGAGCTTGAAAAGAAAAAAAAAAAAATATATATATATATATATAAATAAATAAAAATTACTAGCTCGAAGAAAGAACTTGCCTGAAGTAAACTGCATCAGAGTCGGAAAAGAAGCAGGAGCAGCAGCAGAGGAAGGAAGACTAGGTTCATCTGAAGAAACAAATAAGAAGAAATGTGTGAGGAGGACAGATAATGAATACCAGAAGGTGTGAGCAAGCAAAGAAGATTATTAGAGGTCAATAATACCCATCTACGTCTGACGTGAGCTAGTAGAAGCGTCAGTGGTGGATGAGTTTGAAAAAGATTTCCTGGCCAGGTTAGACTGGCTCCTTAAAACCATATACAATACCACGACTATTACGTTACGATACATTCCACGGTCTTCGATCTCATCAGCAAGAGCCGATGTGGCCGAATTCCAGCCAAACAGAAGCCACGCCTAATATGTGTTTAAAAATCACTTAATTAAACAACGACTCCCGACTGTCTGGAATGAAAACTTACAGCCACGCCAGCCCTGTGAAAATCCCTGTATTAAAAGGACGACGTTACATTTCTAAAACAATGGATGATATCTTTTGTCGTCATGTTCTCAAGCCTCCAGAACCATCTTCCAGTTCCTGCTCCATGGGAGATGCTTTTCTGCTCGACAGGAATCATTGGTTTGGAGTACAGAACGTCAAACCACAGGCTTCCCAAATTACAGATCTTCTTACGTGGCATTTCAAAACCTAAAAGTGATTTCCAAATTGTGTTTTTTTTGTTTTTGTTTTTTATCAGAAAGAGCACAGCACCACCGACAAAGACTTAACAGCTTAACAGACTTAATGGCTGAGTCAAAAGACGTTGCTTTCAGCATGAAAAAAAGAAAAAAGAAAAAAAAAAAAAACTCTTGTGCTGCATGTACTTCACGCAGCTTGTATATTAAAAAAAAAACACATTTTAAAAATGTTAACGTTTTATTTGTGCAAAGAAGCAAAAGCAAGAAGGGTTCCAGCACAAACCATGGAACTCATTCGGGATAGTTTCTGAGCTCTTTATTTTCTCAGGGGTTTACAGGGCCCTGGTGGAAACGTGTGTATAAAGGACAGCTCTCTTTGTCTATAATAATAACAATCGTGATGAATATCAAGACAACTGACTGTAAGCACATGGCTGTGGATGACAGAACTCCAGGGTTTGCTTGACTCTGTATCTCTGTTTGTGTGCGTTTGAATGTTTTTATAAACTCATGCTTACAAACATGGCGCACGAATAGTGTTGATTAAATTCAAGAGACCTTATAGTAACACAGGAATGAGATCAAAGCGTGATTAGCGTGAAGAAAGCATAAGAGTATTCTGATGTTTTAAGTCAGGTTTGACACTGGACGATTTGCTGCCCGATTCTGTCGAACCATAAATTTCAATCAGCAGCCTTGCAATGAATAATGTGATGTTATTCTGTCGTTCTGGCACGGTCGGAAATTTTTTTTAAATCAAAATCTAAAAGAGTGAGCGTTGCTGTGATGGTCATGTAAAAGCCATCGATAGGAGGACGCCGTAAGGTGAAGCGAAACTTACAGGACGACTACAAATACACTAGTGGCGATGGCAAAGCCAAAAAAAATAAATCCTTATAACCTCAAGCTCACTTGTGTTTGTGCAGGAGAGTTTTCCGCACGAGCCGATTTCCGGATCGAGTTCATTAATGACGTACGCAGGATGTAATCGTTTTTCTTAAATCGCAGGTCTGTCATTAGGGGGTTCTTCGAATTTGGGATAATCTCGTCCAGCGCGATGCGTAATGACCGCCCGGCTGCTGAAGTCGCACAGTGTGAAAGTTAAAACCTGAGCATAAATACAACAGGACACGTGTGTTAATCTTTGTTTCTCACTTTGTGCTGGTTTATAACAAGAGTTATATACGGTTATATACATGTTACGCACTCTTTGCTTTCGAAGACTTTCCATAACCCTAGACGTCTTTAAAAGATTAAAAGATCAGTGGCCTGCTCGGTGACGAGCGGCAAACAAAAACGAAACTCGTGCACCGAGGACGATGTCCACTGTAACTTTTCTGAAACGAGGCCCACAAAGAGTCAGGCGCCGGAGGAAGGGACACACCCAGAGCATTGCTTTTTACAGCACTGAAGCACTGAAATGAACACCGTCGGCTGTAAGGACCACTCTGTCTATATATAGGATGTGTTTCGAATCAACACCCCTCCTTTCTCCCCCTACATCCATTTGGCAAAAGGGTGTGGTCCATGGAATCGAGCCAAAGTTTAAGCGTTGAATGAAATCCTAAAATCGGAGGCTGTGCACTTGCTGAAAATGTGCAGCATCATTGCATTTGGCACTTGACAGCAAGGATACAACAGTACACGCCTTCAGTTAGCAAAGTGCACCACCAGTGAAGTGTTTTCACAAAGGAAAAGGAAAACATTGTCTTGTTTTAAAATAACGAACCGATATATACTTGATTAATTTATTATTAATTAGTACAGGACAATGCAATAGGTACAAATCACTAGGGTTAATATTCATCCTGGCCATCAAGATGACTGGCAGAGGAGAATAACATGACTGTAAAATAATCTCTTTATATCTCACATTAACCATCAACCCCACCCTGGATTTAAAAAAAAAAAAAAATCTTCCCATCATACATTTCAGACAGAAATAAAGCTTTAATAAGTCATTATTTAACAGGAACATCTTTAAAGAAAAAGACCCTGTTTTCAGACATCAATGTCACAGCCTTACATTATTTTTTACCTAAAATTATTCATCATGCCTGAAGCCTGGGGTTAAAAATATAGTCAAGAATTTTACTGACAAGCAATTGTTCGACATAAAAAAAATGCTAGACGTTGTATTTTTATGCCCTGAAACCATAAAACTAAGGAAAGGTTTGGCTCCTATTGTTTGACCAAACGCACACACCCCATTAGCAAGACTAGCATGAATTAGCATTAACAAGGATGGACAAATTGCTTCAATTCAAGGTTATTTCCAAAATTTAAACAACCCTACAAACCGGACTGTGCTGTAATGGCATATTATTTGTGCTTATCTATGATTTAAACGGTTGCATTTTCGCACAGATTAGCACGTTTGCTAGTCAGACAGCTAAGCTACGTCCGTGTCATCTATGCTAGCTCCTGAATCGCAGAGGTGTCACTCCTCAATTTTAGAAAAAATATTCATCATTTAATTAACTTACAGTCCCCCGGGAAGCTTTTGTAATATTTATGAGACATGGGTTTGTCCAAAAAAATGGACAGTTAAGCTAGGAAGCTAGGTATTTTTTTTAGCAAAATATTAGTATTTCCAGGATTTCAAGATCTGCTAGAAATACTGATTCTCATTATGATTCATTTGATCATTATTATAATAATATGTACATTATTTTGAATTTAAAAATTAAAAAATACATTCCTTAATTTTTTAAAAACCTCGAATGTCATTCGGTTAAATCAATTTAAACTGATATAAAAAAAATAAAGAAAGAAATAAAGACACGGCTCCACTCACGGGCTGATGGAGACGCAGAGGCTGCGGGAGTCGACTCGGAGTCGACTCTGAATCTTTCCTCCACCTGGGTTCTCCTCTCTGGCTCTTTTTTCTCCTCCACGACTGAACTTACAGCTTTCTCGGATACAACAGGAGCTGAAAAGGCTTCCTCTTTTACCCTTGCACTAATGTCCAAGTCCTGATCTTGTGGTTCAGGCTCGGATTTGAAGAAGATCTCCTCTTCAGGCTTTGTGGTCATCAGCTGCTCCTGGATCTCTGCTGATCTAAAAGCTTCCTGAAGCTGTGTAGCAGATGAAACCACAGGGTCTTGGTCTTGTATCACTTGGGGGAAAGCTTGTACAGGTTCTTTCAGATCCAGCAGATTTAAGGCTTCTTCCGTGTCTTCTTCTGCCTCTCTAACAGCTTCCTCCTTCACTGCTGTAATTTCATCCTCTATCTGAGTGCTGTCTGGTTCCTCAGGGCTTTCACACTCCACAGGTTTAGAAATCAAATCAACAGATTTCTCCAGACATTCAGTCTCGGCTTTGTTCTCGGGTGTGTGCAGGCGATCCATCTCCTCCTGTCTGATCACTTCTTCAGCAGCTTCCACATGAGCTTTCTGCACTTCTGGGACATCATGGACATCCTGGACATCATGAACATCTTGTTCTCCAGCAAACAAACCTACATTTCCATCCTGAACCAGTTCCTGTGCTGTGGCTTCCCTGAAACCTGACTCACGCCAAGGCTTCATCTCGTCTTCTTCCACTTCGTTTGGAGTTGTGGAGGAAACTTGCTCGGCGTCTGCCATCTTGAAAGCGTGACTATATATTTAGATATATTTTTAATATATATTTAGCTATTTTTTAACAAGAAGATGGCGATGCCCGCTTTTTAAAAACCCCCCTCTCTCACCTCCTGTGGTTTATTCTGCAAACCGGCACCGTGTTTTGTTTTTTTTGTGTGTTTTTTCCAGATTAAAAAGTGATGACCGCCGGCACAGACGAGCAGCAACACACTAGCTGAAGCCGAATCACTCTGCCGCTGCGGAATAGTGAACGAAGCATCGATGATTGACACGTCATCCAGCCAATGACTAGGCAGAAAAAGGAACCGTCACCGCCCATACATCTCAAAGACCACGCCCCCTCACCCACGCCTACTTGAGTGCATGGCAATATACAGAAGCTTCGTGGCCTGATTTGCAGTAATATGAAGTCTATAAATGTTATTTTATTAAAATACTATCATCTAAAAAAAATCTCTTAATATCTTAAATCTAAACTTAAATAGAATTTTGTATAAAATTGTTTCATATTACATAAATTGAGGAGCTTTCCAAGAGACTTTATGGTGAGATGGATGGATGGATGGATAAACACATTATATGGACAAATTTTGTGGACACCTGACCATGATTTCCTGTGCTTGCTGTTATAATGAGCTTCACTCTTCTGGGAAGCTTTCCACTAGATGTTGGAGCGTGGCTGTGGGGATTTGTGTTCATTCATCTACAAGAGCATTAGTGAGATCAGGCGCTGATGTTGGGATGTCGAGGAGGTCTGGGGTTCAGTCGGCGTTCCAGTTCATCCCAAAGGTGTTCAGTGGGGTTGAGGTCAGGGCTCTGTGCAGGACACTCGAGTTCTTCCACTCCGACCTTCACACACCATGTCTTCATGGAGCTCGCTTTGTGCGCAGTGGCATTGTCAGTTTGGGCCTCTTAAATTTCCCAGTGAAGGGAAACTGTAATGCTACAGCACACAGAGACGTTCTATACAATTGTATGCTTCCAACTTTGTGGCAACAGTTTGGAGAAGAACCACATATGGGTGCGATGGTCATGTGTCCACATACTTTTGGCCATATAGTGTAGATACGTGATCCTTGAGGGAAATTGTTTTGTCACAGTAGTATAAGCCACATCAAATGACAAGGACACACATCAAATTTCAAATTGTAATACACATAAGACAATAAAATAATAAGTAATTAAACAGAATGAATAAAGTAGTCAGTAGAATGTGTGATGAGTCCCATAAGTAAACAAATAAATACAGAGCAACAGAGGAATATAGATAGATAAATAGATAGATAGATAGATAGATAGATAGATAGATAGATAGAGGTAATTGGTTAAATCAGCTGGGATAATGGATTCAAACAACAAATGGGTTCGAAGTATACGTTCCTTGAAATATAAATACTGTATATATTTTGCTCAGGAAAATCCTAGTTGGAGTTGTAGGAGATGCAGATTCTCTGCATGCTTTGTCAGGGCTTAATTTTGGTTTATATCGCAACTATATATCAACTATATATCTTTTATTTCTTTTCTGTTTTCAGATGACATGAATATGCAATTTTCCTGGAAAAACATTATCCTACAGTGCTCTCCACTTGTGATCTCCAGTTTCCTCCCACCTCCTAAAACATTCCTGTAGGTGGTCTGGCTGAGTTAAATTGCCTCTAGGTGTGGTCCATGACCGTGAAAAGCAGGAAGCGGAATAAATCCCATACCAAGCTGACTTCAAGTTTGTCACAAACACGTATTCCTTATTTATGGAAATATATGTAATATTATTATGTTTAGGAAAACTGCTTGTTTTTAATACTGCTTTGCTAAAAAGAAAAAACATATAGTATTACGTTATTCTGGACTAATACAATTATTTTTCGGAATGATAGCATGAATGTAGGATTGTAATTGAATCATATAGATTTTGGAAGGGGAAGATTTGGAGTTTTGCTTTTAGGCTGGTATTTGTGCTGATTCATGCAGACCTGGCAACCCTAAATGTAAGGCAAAGTTCAGTCCAGAAATGTGCAGAAGTAATACATAACATTTTAAACATATTAAACATTAGGCTGGTGGTCGAGAGTTTCTAAAGAGGATTTATGGTGGAAAGCTGTATTAAATAATAATTTAAAATAATAATAATAATAAAGACCGTGTCATCTAATGAGAACATTTAATCCTGGACAGTGCATCTTTTGAATAAAGGAATGAAAGCTGGTTTACTGACTGTGAGCTGATGAAATGATGATGTAATGTAAGCCACAGTTCATCTTGTAAAATGTCACCTGATGAGAAGATTTTCACATACCAGTCATGAACAGTTCCTCCTCTGAATGAAAAAAAATAAAAACTGACTCACTGTACTGTATATGTTACATGCTATAGAGTGTTATGCTATAGTTACATGATTAAAAATAAAGGCCGTAGCTTTGCCACGTGAGCTCGGTGTGCTCAAAGCCACCCTTGCACATGCTCGTGTCATGTATTGATCTTCTGGTGTTCTGAAAAGAATCAATATTCCTACATGTGCTGTAACTAAAGTGAATGAAACACCTAATGCACTTTCTGAGACATCAGCCCAGCGGACATTATCAGGAAGAAGTAACGTTATCCTTTCTTGCATGTTCCTCCTGCACAGCTTTGCATTACATTATGTGACTCTGCATTTGCAACGTGCTTAGACGGCTTATTCTCGCTTCAGACATTCTCGGATTACTGTGATACGGATGATGGATGCAGTTTCAGTCACTGATTTGTACAGGAATTGTACATTTTGGCAGGAAGTAAGATAGGATAATGTTTGAGATTGATAATAATAATAATAATAATAATAATAATAATCATCATCATCAGGAATGATTTTTTAAAAACAGAAATTATCATTTCAAAAAACATTTTTTTTATCATTAAGTGATCAGGAATTAATTATATTTGCTTTCCCAGAAATATTTATATATATATATATATATTTTTTTTGGAATAGCCATCAGATCCTGGCGAGTGAAACGGAGCGATGGTTCGGTGTAACCAGCACGTCCAAACTGCATTATTTAGGTTGCACACTGGTTTTCACTCCTAACTGTATCAGTTTTCTAACACAGCAGTGAAAGAAGGAGGGAGAGAGAGAGAGAGAGAGAGAGAGAGAGAGAGGATGCATGGTTAATGTACCAAGAAATTCACATAATTTTACCTTTACTCCTAATTACATAAGTCACTCAGGACATGTTTGTGTTTGGTTTTTGAGGGTTGCTTTGTAAAAGCCGCCTGTTTTGCATCATGCAAACGATTTTACGCAAATCATCACACTCATAAAATGTATTCCTTTAATTCATTAATCTCTCTAAAGACACTACTCGTGATATTTAACTTCATAGACCCTGATATTAATTCAGTAACTGAACGAGCGCGCGTGACTCTCACCTTTATGGCGCACAGTTCAGATGCTAAACTCTCCCTGAACATCTGCTGCTATCTCAGGAATGAGGCCTTGTGCTGAAAGCGGGACAGGATAAGAATCCTAAAAAAGGACCGCCCGTGTCTGAAACCGTTTAAGTGTCTTGATTACACGGTGACAGCCCTGAGGTGCTCTGAAGGAGGGTTCGGTGATATTTGTGACACACAAGAAAGCGACTCTGGAGCTGAAAGCGGCTTCTGTTACATAAGAAGGGTCAAGACATATGCTATAGATCCATAAATGTATACCACATACATTTTAAGTTACAGATCATTCTTTAAGTATGTTAAACTTTGTAAAATGTGTAACCTTTTACCACTTTACCAGTGTCGCTTTGACATCTATTTGTGAGCGTGAGTGAAACCAGTAGCACAAATTGCTAGCAAGATAGCTAACATTAGGCTAACTATTATTTTGGTTAAACAACTAGCCACGTTAACATTAAACTACTTAACTAACAAAATTTAGATAAACTATTACAAAGTGTATGTAAATCCAGCTTAGTTTGCTACCACGCTAGCTAGTAATCTATTAGGCTTTTTCCTTGATACCAGCAGCTAAGTTTACTAGCAGACTAACATTAGTGTAGCAACCTAGCTAACATTATAATTGCATTTATCTAACATTATGATCACACTAGTGTGATTAAAACACTTGTCTCACAAACTAGCTAACATTAGGTGAACTATTATACCGTGTAATTAAAACTAGCAGTCAAGTTTGCTAGCAGAGAAGCTAACATTAGTAGCAAGCTAGGAATGGAACACATAACTCCTGAGGGCTTCTATTATTTATCTTCTGACATGTATTTAATATTTTTTTCATGGTTAATGGAAAACATTACACTAATTTCCCTTACTAAGTTGTTTTTTTTTCTGATAACAGTAGGCGAGTTTTTAGGACAAAATTAGTATAAGCAGCAAGCTAACATTATGCTAGCTTTTATATTATAATGGAATTAAAACTAGTGGTTATTGTGTGCTCAAGAAATTTAGCTAGTGGGTGGGAATTGGGTATCTTTGGCACTTTTATTAAAAGTTTTATTAAAATTAATTTCCCATGGAAACGAAAATTTAGGCTTCAAAATGAGACTTTACGGACTAATATTGTAGCTTAAATTTATAACTAAAGCTATAAAACATTTTCCCTTGGGGGTATCAACTGAATGACAAGAAAAGGTACCGTTTAGTACCCTTGGTTTGTACGATCTGCACACAGAACTGTAAAAACAATGCCGAAAGTCTGACTACATTCATTATTTTACTGCACGTAGCTACGAGATAAACTCCAGCAGTTGCTCCTCATGATGATCCTCATCCCGTGGTGGTGATAGAACTTCAATCTGTCATGTCATTTGTGTTATTTTTAAAGAAGGTAACGCGATAGCTGGCTTTGCTGGACAGCACTCATGTTGTAGACGCCAAGAAAGCTCTGACATGTCCAGCCCCAGCGCTTCCTCCCTCAGTGAGCAGCTGGAAAAGTGAAAGCAGGGACAGAAATAACCACGTGAGGTGCTAGTCATGTCTCTGCTTAGAGGATTTTAGGGGGACAAAAGGGTAACAGAATAATTCATGAAGCATGACTAAGTATTTTTTGATTTAAGAGGGTGAGCAATGATGATGGCACTCTAGTTGTTGGCCCGGCTGCTCTCTCTCTTTCTACCTCTGCCTTGTTTATGCAAGAATGATCCAGCATTTCAAATAAGGGCAGTGGGTGGAATAAGCTTCTTTAAATGAGAAAATAAAACAGCAGTATGCAGGAAAATCGACAGTTTTTCTTTAAACAAATCAAAATTGGTGTTTTGGAGGGTTTTTTGTTTATGTTCCTTAGTGTTATAGAAACCAGTATGTAATATTTAATATATTTTTAAAAAAAATACAAATAGATAGTTTTGGAGATATTCCAAATAAATTTTTCCAGTTTATCACTTCCTGGAAAATTTTTATTTATGAGTCATCCTGTACTTGTATTGTGTTCATCCAATAAGATGCTCTCAAGAACATATATGTCCCGCCCCTGGGGGCGTGTCTTCGCACATTATTCTTTTTTCACAGCTATCCATTTTCATTTGGAGGAGCATGGAGTTTGTGCAAGTTGGTAGTTATGTAACAGGGAGTGTTTTACCATCTTGGGGCTGTTCAATGCTGGAATGTCTCTACCTCAGACCGAGTAAGAATTCCATCTTTATACATTGTCGGCGCTTCTCCGTCAGTAAGAGTCAGTGATATCATTTTATCTACCACTAAGACACATCAGATGTCTCCCGGTGCCGACCCCACGGCTCTCCGTCATCACTGGCGCCAATGACAGTCGACCTTGTCTCAAACACGGCATAACTTCAAAACCACACGTCATCTCGTCATCTGTATCGTCCTGGTTAAAGTGTACAGGCGTGGGTGAAGGCGGCGGTGAGAAATCCTCCACGGTTAATAAAATGCTCTCGCTAAACTCTTCACTGTTCTCCATCACCAAGGTACTGTCTAGTTTAGATTGGCAGGGACATGGCATAACTTGAACACTATTGGCTGTTGTGTAAATCAGCCAAGCACTTCAACTCTGACTTCCTGTTTCAGAAAGAAATGCATCAACATGCAGAATCAAATCCAGCCATTTCATGGAGACTTTAATTCTTCGAGGAAGGTGAAACATGCTCATTCCACACAGGCTATACTTGCACAGGATATGGGCGAGAGATGTGGAATCATTCCTTGGAATTTGTTATCATTCCTCAGAGATAGGACAAGCACTCTACTTGTTTTTTTTTTTTCAGGCACAGAAAGAGATGCCTGAGCGAGGACGCTACACCAGAGACAAAAATGCAGAATCATTGTAGAGATTAGAGTCATGATGATGGCGCGCTTCTAGGCCTGTGAAAGATTGACCCTAGATGATGAGCCAAGATCAACATTTCTTCAGTGACTCATCGACTGACTCATTTTATAAGAATAAACACCACATATGCTCCTTTAAAAATGATTATATCAGCTTTTACAATATCAGTTATGAAGTTCTGAAAAAATAGCACTAATAACAGTAGTGATGATCGAGGACCAAATTAAAGGAATGATCCAGCCATTTTCTCATGAATCTCTGTTCACTGTATCTGTAGTGTATGCATCATTCCCACTGATGGGAATCTTTTCTCATTTCCCTGTCTGGAGAAAAGAACAGAAAATCTGTTTTCTCCAAACTCACTTTTAATGAAAGTCTAAGGGCAGATGTCGAATTCCGTCAGGAAATATTCGATGAAATGAAATGTAATGCATTCTCAGTAAAAGGGGTTTGTAAATGAAGCAGTAAAGTCTGTTTTTAAATCATGCATTTAGAAATTTCTCATAAAGAAGAATTTATTCCGGTGTTATCAGCGTAGTTTTCCAACAAAGAAAAACATGACTCTTGAGGGAACGACTGGGAATAACGTGAGTGATACAAAACTTCTTGTCTTGTAGACATTCCACAACATTAAAGCTAACTCTAAACGGATAATAATACATACATATTGTTCTTTAATTAATAAAAAATTTTTTTTAACCATATGCAAATTGATGTTGTATCAAAGGATGTGCTGTCATAGGGAAATGATCAGCTTCCGGGTGGGAACACTTTTAACTCCTCTTTGGGTCAGGCTTTCACGACACAATCCTGTCGATGATCATTTTCCTATCACAGCGCGCATTCCGTTCAGACAGGGGACGACTTTTTCAGTGCTGCAGCGTGAGGCTCTGATTGTATAAGGATACTCCAAAGTGTAAAGCACAACTACTGAACTACTGTTTACTGTACTGAAAAATGGATAAAACTCCATAAGAACATCTTTGGTGAGACTGTCTCTCATGTCTGTCTCATCCTAAAACCTTTACTGTTAGGCCTTTGCTATAAAGGTATTTGAGTTAATATACGTTATATAATCACAGAACTCAACAACTGCCCTTAGACTTGCATTATAAGTCAGACTGGGTTATAAGTAAACAGATTTTCTATTTTTTCCCCTCAATACAGGGAAATGTGCCAAAATTCTTGTCTGCAGTAATCTCTCACACACACACCCCTCAGATACAGTGGATATATACTCAGGAGAAAGGTGCTGGAGTATTCCTTTAACCCTGCAAACCTCCACGTTATTAATCATTTTAAAGCATATCATTCTGTAACTGTTACCAAACTGATAGGAGGTATGCAGTTACAAGTGTGAGATGTGTAAGTCTGAATGAGGAAAAGCCTTGTCGGATTTTAAGCTGTGCCCTGGCATGGGATTCTGTTGCACCAGGCATCGTATTGCCTCTTCTGCTCCCGTTCCCAGTGCTGCAGTATTGCTGCACTACCATCCTGATGAGACAGCTAAAGTGAATCGAGTGCGATCAGACGTGCTGCCTTGTTGTCAGATCTAAATCTTCCTTTTTTTTTTGCAAGTCAGACTCTGGCCACAGCTCAAAAGGAGGGGTAAAATGCTCCTTGTATAGTGTGAGCGAGGAGCAGAAATTAATTAAAGAGTGAATGTGTGTCAGCACTGGAGGGGAAAGAGTGATATCAGACTAAAAAAATGAATAACACTGAGTGTATGAAAGCGCGATATATGCACTGAGATATCAAACAGCCTTAAAGCGGAATGATCAGATCTGTTCATCTGCAAGCCTGAAGAAGGCAATGGGAAAGTTTACACAGCGTTCATTTTACTGTCACTCTGTATCGTGCTTACGTCTAATTATCTTAGTCTAATTATCCGCCTGCAGGCTCCCACAGTAATGCCTTCTGACATTTATTCAAATATTAGATCATTGAGATCAACACCCACACTGATCAAAACATATCTGCATAAAGTATAGTCATCTGTATAATCGGAGAAGCGCATTAATCTGGTTAAAGGTGCGCTGGTCAACATTTTTATTGGTCTTACTTTTACTAATAACGTTAAAGATGTTAAAAAAACAAGTGTTGAAACAAAATGAATCGAACACTGAAAAAAAATAAAAAAAAGTCCCTGTGCTGGACGACTTGATTGTGTTTTTCGACCTCCCTGCATTCAAGCTACAAAGTGGGGGGAAAAAAAATTGTCTTTTGCTATCTGTGATGAGTGATGTATATTTTTCTCCTCAAAACAGTGAAAATTTAACAAGCTAATATGTCCGTATGTTGATTGATCTAAAGCTAATACTTGCATATACAGTATAACTCATGTAAAGGTAAGAAGGGCTGCTTTGTTTACTGTTCATGCTGTGAGCGGCCATTTTGATTTGCCGTCACTTGCTGAACTCAGATGAGGAGATACTACCGATACTATTTACTGTGTCGGAAAAAAGCACAATATGAATTAAAATTTGTAAATCTTTTCCAACCTAGAGAAACCTGGAAGCCAGATTAGCTAGAGTTAGCTAGCTAGCTAGTGAATCTGTGAAAATTTAATCGTGCAAAGTTATATTTAGACGGTCTTTTATATACGCTTCCCTTAAATTAAAACATCTACCTTCTTAAATCTTTCAGGAAGAATTAAAATACATTTCGTTGTAGTTTATTCTTTGTCTGCATAGAAATGGAGGTTTTGTTTATGATATTTAAAAAAAAAAAACAATATGGCCGACATGACAATACGGTCAATATCACATTTTGCCATTTATATCCATTTAAAGCCTCTCAGTTCTATAGTTTCTCAAGTTGTGGTGAACAGAATTGCTGAGAAACACTGAGAGGATTATAAACTTCTGCTTGCGCTGCATATTTCACCAGTGTGGTGGATTTTACAAGCATTTACATACATATACAGGAAGAACTTTACAAATTCTGGCTGATGCATTGTTTTTTTTATTTTTTTTATGATGTCTATAAAAATGGAATAGAAAACTTAAGACCATCCAAGGAAGTGTTGTTTTATCAAACCATTCCTGTGTGTGTTCATGCTCTGTTCATGAAACACTGCCATAAATCTCTATATTTCTCCTTACGCTGTGCCAGGAGTTTAAAAATCCCCCTCGCTCACTCTCCAGCTACCGCATCGGGACTCAATGAGCCATTTTCCATTTTCGGAACACAGCAACATTCACACAAATTAAAATATCAGCCTGGCTAAATATAAAAGCTTTCCAGATAAACAGATTACAATGGAAAGTGACCGATCACACACACACAACTGAATGCTTAGCTAACATTCAAAAATAGAAAGAAATGCTAATTCAACAGTAAACTCCAAAGAGGGTTTTGCTGACTTACGAGAGACGCCTGTTGAAAAGAAATGAATGGTGACGACTCAAACCTGTGAAAACATGAAGAGTCTTAGAGCCAGAATCTTAAAGGCAAAATGACGATCATGGAGATCAGGATGATGTCTGCAATGACATTAATGTAATTTTTTACAAATCTTCACTTCACTTCAGAGGGCAATTAGTGATTAGCACTGTTGCCTTACACCTTTGGGGTTGGGGTCTCCTCATGCTTGAGGGTTTCCCCTGGGTACTCCAGTTTCTTCCCCCGGTCCAAAGACATGTATTGTTGGCTGATTGGCATTTCCACATTAGCTTGAGTGTGTGTGTGTGTGTGTGTGTGATTTTGCCCTGCGATTGGTTGGCACCCCTTCCGAGTCTCCTGGGATAGGCCCCAGGCTCCCTGTGACCCTGCGTGGGATACGTGGTACAAAGAATGGATTTATTTATTATTTATTTAGAAGCATTTATCATACATACATCAACGCAACTGTTCATACATTTATTTCTAGAAATCGAAAAGCTGTAGGATATTATGGTGCATGTGAATATAAAGTGGATTTATACCCGTCATTATAAAAACCCCGTTAATCAGATCGTAATCTCACACTCTTACGATTTAATATTGATACGCATGCTGGGCGGCTAAATACGGTGAGTAGCAGAGGATCTAAAAACAACGCAAAAGGCAAAATAACAGAAATGTCTATCTCGTGTCTGTCTCGTCCAAACACCTTTATTGTTTATAGCCTGAGTTCAACAGCTAGTCTTAGACCTCCGTTGTAAGTAAGTTTCGTGTTAGCAGATTTCAGTCTCTTTCTCAGTGCAGGCAAATGCGATGAAACTTTTTTCAACACAAAGTAGGTAGAGAAGAAGTTAAATCATGCTGGAGATACTAGCCAATCACAGGTGTCTGTGAGCACATGTATGCGGAAGAGGATAGATAGCGCTTTCCTCCGAGCGTGTTACGCTGCTAGCTTCGCGTGTCTTGAAGGAAGCACGTGTTAGCCTTCATGTGAGAGGTGGAGAGCTGGCTGGAGGGTGGGAATTGGCAGGTGACCAAATAAGGTAGTATTCCTTTAATTAACGTCTAGTTCCGGTCAAAATCAACCCATTTTAAGATTCTGCTAAAACATTGAACAAAGATGTATTAAAAGTATTTTTTCGAACATGAAATTCCACCCAATTTCTCTAAAGGTTTAGGACTATCATAGGTCCATTTCAGTCAATAGAGTTCACATTCCTGATAAAGTATATAAAATATACATATATATAAAAATATACTGGGCATTTTATTCCTATAAAACTTTAAGAGTGGGTTTTGGACAATAGGACATGGACTAGCCCCAGTGTGTAGACGAGCCGTGAACACTGGGAGTGTATTGAATGCGGATGTGCGAGATGAGCTGCAGGGAGAAAACAAGCCGGCTGAGCTGAGGCAAGTGAGGTAAAGGGGCGAGTGACGCTGCAGTTCTCCGGCTACACACACACACACGCACACACACACACACACACACCCACACACACACCCAAACACAATAACAATGACCCGGCAAAAGGTTCAGGCTCTGCCCGACTCTGCTTGCTGTAGGAGATCGATAGCAACTGAAGTAGCAAAAGCTGAGGCTGCCCTCTACACACACACACACACACACACACACACACACACACATACTTATCAGTATCTTACCAGCAACTTCTAGAATGCATAAAAGAAAGCAAAGGTTTAATGTAGTTGATCAATGCTCATAAATAATAATAATTTTTTTTTTAAAAACTTAAATATGAAATGATATTTGTTGTGTAAAAAATTTATTATTTGCTGCATGAAAATTAAATTGAAAATAAAAAAAACGCAATTACATTAAAATGTCTAAAAATAAAAACTAATAAATAAAATAAAACAAAAGCTAAATAGCAATTTAAACTCATAAACATATCTGCAAACTAGCATTTTTTTTAAAAAACTGATAATAAAGACATATGCATCAAAAAACAAGGCACAAACTATGACAACGATAATAATAATAATCATCATCATCCTAGGACCTCTCATCCTCTGTGCTGTGTTTAGAGATGATGACTAGGTTCTGTGTGTGTGTGTGTGTGGGTGTGTGTGTGTGTGTTCTGGGAGAAAATGATCACTGAATGTGGGTGTTTGTAGACTGAGGAGGCGTCACTTGCTTTCATGTGCCTTGTTACCATAGTGGCTATGCGACGTGACAAAGAGCTCAGTGTGCTGCGGGGGAGATCACAAAGCTGGCCTTCTCTCTCCTCTGCAGAAAAAAAAATAGTGACAGTGACCTGCCAACAATGGTACACACATCTAACCTTGAAAGCTCATTGCTGTGGAAGCTACGCAGTGACGTAGGTTTTTTTTTTTGTTGTATTCAAGCTGCTAAACAGCCAAACGCCAGGTTCCTCCATGTGCAAACTGTATTCTAAAAAGTGCTGATGCACTGAATAGGAAATAATGTGCGTCTCTGAAGTCCATGATTATAAAGCAGGGTTGTGTTTGGAACAGTTTGACTCACGGGCTCCTCCTGGTGGTCGGCTCGCTACATGAAGACGTGCTCCATGAGCTTGGCGCTGTCGAGGCCTGGGGAGAGGCGCATGGCACCGTCCTGGAGCAGCAGTGTGGAGGTGATGTCCTGCGCCAGGTCAAGCCGGTCGGTTTGCTCGCAGCGGGCGGCGATTTCGCTCCAGCTCTCGGTGCTGCACGTCTCATCCTCCAGGATGGTTTTCTCTAACGCACCTGGAGGACGTACGTTAAAGAACGAATAACCATGACCATGCTGTTAAGCGACATTTAAGTGTAAACCACACCAAACTGCTGTCAAACATTACAGTGCGTATAAACCCCTGAGTGAGACAAGGCACTCTGACGTCAGCCGCACCTCCTGGGTGCACAAACGAAGCAGGAGACTATAGTGAAATTTTTCTAAAATGTCAAGCTGTAATGTTTACAGAGCTCTTAAAGGGACCTTTGCAAAAAATAATAGTAAAACATACATGCTAAAAAAAAATCTCATGAAAACGGAAAATTATTTCACACACAAAAATTTGTTTTTCTTAAAGAAAATGAGAACTGCTGCACATGCAATAATTACCTAAAAAACATGTCTTTTTCTTTCAGAAAAAAAAATCTTGTGAAAATGACACATTTTCGTGTACGCACAAGATAATTTACCGTTTCCACAATAGTTGTTTTTTTTTGCATGTATTTTTTTTTTTTTTAGGCAAAGATCCCTTCAGAAAAACCCCAACACACATTCACTTTCACTGCATACTGTCAAATCAGACCCCCTTCCAAGCCAGCAGAAGATTAGGAGGGATAACTGGCCTGAGGACCTCCATTTTCTTCAGATATGATGAACAATAAGGTAGAATGGAAGCTCTTCATAATCACTTTACCTACTATTACACTTTTCTACCACTTGGGGTTCTTGCAGACGCATGGTCAGGAGTGTGCGGAAATATACGCATCCTCCTGTATAAGCAAAACTTGACAAATCCCGTTTAATGCACAGAAACATACGCACAAATCTACGCATACACACGGTTGATAAATGAGGCTCCAGGTTCTTCTCAGCCTTAAAATCTGCATAATTATTTGTCTTTAATCGCCAGAACTGAACACAGTAACTGTGAAAACATTACGAAAAAAGAAAGAACATAGTCCTGAAATGCAGAACATGCATTACTAGGACACAGTATACAGCATAATTGGAACACAGCCATTGTAACATGGGGGAGTTGAGGACATTTAGTAATTACTATCCTGTTTTTAGAAGAAATTTCAACAATTAAGTACTTTAGCTTCACTCAAATAGTAGGCGGCATTCATACTTTCAGCTAAGTGCCAATAATTCTGAGGGTGACACGTTATATCTACAATACATCTGCCTGCCAGATGCTCCATATGGGACGATATTGACATACTGCATGTGTGCTGATTATCTCATAACTCAGTGTGTTGTGTGTGTGTTGTGTGTGTGTGTGTGTGTGTGTGTTTTGTTCTAACCTTTTCCTCCTGCTTGAATCTGCTCCAGCAGTTGAAAGGCCAGATCCTCCAGGTCAGAGTTGAGGAGATAATGACAGATAAACCCTACAGACATCAGCGCCGGCGTGCTGTCACACGGCTGAGTGAAATCCCGCAGCAGAGCCACACTGGGAAGTCCCCTCAGCACGAACATACAGTCATCTGTGAAATATACAGTTATTTACCATCTGGTAAAGGTAAGGAGTCTCCAGTGTCAGTGCTTTGTAACAGTCAGAAGTAAAGCTGTACGTTTTCCGACACGGGAAAGTTTTCAGGACTTTTCGTTAAGTCTGTAAACAAGCGGCTAATCTGTAAACTTTACGTTCTTCAGCAATAACAGCTAATATACGTATATATAATTATGATCTAGTAGTACATTTTATATATATAACTATACAGTATATAACGCTAAAGATACCCCAGTTTCTTCTCTGAGTAGATATTTTATTTGCAGCTATATGGATATGAGGAGAACTTTGGGTGTGCTCTATATTAAAAATCACTGATCGCATCTTTAACTTCAGTGAGTGATGGTGTTTCTCACCGAGTGTGAATTCTTTGCTGCAGTGAATGAAGTCTAAAGCTGAGGCGATCAGGCCTCGCTTGCACATGCTGAGTGCGGTTTTTCTGAGCACGCCGCAGGCTGAGTAAATGGTCTGGGCCAGGGCCAAGCAAGTGTCCACTATGCGTAGGTCATCATGTCCATGACTAAAGATCAGATCACCTAATTCCTCACTGTATGTCAGCCTGTGGGTGTAGAGGAGAGTTAACCTTCTTCCAGATAGAACAATAACTTTGTCCAGAGTTGAGCAGAAACCCAAAAACTGTGCCATGAGATTTTCTGGAAAATTCCACCCCTTGCAATTTTACAACCGGTCTCCTAAAACACCTTCATGTTATTTTCAAGAAGAAGAGAGTAAGGTCTTTTCACCTGTGTTGAGACACCCCGAATGTCACCAGCTCGATGTAGCCATGCTGTAGGGCACAGCGGACCCCCTCCAAAGACAACTTTTCCGGCAGCGGTTTCCCGGGCGGCGCCGAGATCATCAAGTATCGGAAGAAGAGCAGCAGAGGAGGGACCACCCCCTCATACGCTGTGATAGCTTAGGAAAGAAAACGATAATCAATAAACTTCGACAAAGTTCCACCTTATAGCAGGAGAACACGATGGAACGTACCTTTGAATTTCTCCATGACGTTGATGTTTCTCAGCATCCCGTAAGGAGACATGGCAGCATGATAAGCAGCTTTCTCATAGTCGCCCGCCTCAAACAGCTTTACAAACCTGTGGGTGGCGGAAATGCAGCAGGGCTTTATGTCCGAGCTGGAAATGCACCTCAACACTGTTGACATGGTGGTTAAAGCTCTGTGCTAAGTACTGGAAGCTTGTGAACCTCACGTTTGGATAAATATGATTATAAAGCCAATAAATACAGTATATGGGTGAATCAAATGAACTAGAAAGATCTGTACCCTTGTTAAGTACCATGCCTGTATTCCATCCCAGGGAAAGATGAAGGTAAGACAATTTTCCGTGGGAGGAACAATGCAGAAGCTTCAAGGTCTAACGAACTATTTGCTCGTCATTGTTAGAGAGAAGCAACCGAGCAAACGGAACTTTCCGGGCATTGCGCTATATTTGAAGTGAATTTTTTTTCAGATGGTATTGAAGATTGCTGCATCATCAATGCTCTTTTTTTTAGTTTCAAAACGGTGATTATCTGGCTTGATTCGAGACAATCCAATCAAATCCAGAAATAAAACAATCCAGAAATATCAGAAAACCAAATATGATATATAAGAACGGCAATCAGGCTCGACCTGGTTACTGAACAAAGAAAAATGTATAATTGTATAATATGGTGACGCTTTCTATAAGGAGATGCTTATTTAACATTTATGGATAAGGAGTAAGGAGTCTCCAGTGTCAGAGCTTTGTAACAGAAAGTTTCTCACGAAGGGAAAGTCTTTAGGACAGAGGAGTTTTTTGGTCACATGACACACTGTGTTTTTTTTTTTGTGTGTGTCTTATTAACTTCAAGAGAGAGAAAAATGTGATAGTGAAGGAATGACTGTTTATAGCTGCTATAACGTAAGTGATAACAGGAACTAACTTGTATTTTCTACAACATTCAACGTAACTACGAACGGGTAAGAAGTATGACGTGTCATTCCTTAGTAAGTAAAACTTCATTGTAATCGTTGGTAAATTGGTATGATATACTGTAAGAGCAATAAAACACTTCAGGATGTGCTGTCATTGGAAAATAATCAACTTCGGGGTAGTAACAGTAACTCTGCTTCATCATACCACCCGGTCGTTGATTGTTTTCCTAGAACAGCATGGCACAGAGTGTTTTATTCCTTAAATAACACTAAAGATGACTTGGTTTGGGTCCTGAGTCTAATAAGGAATACATTGCTATGTTATAAATAATAGATCCAAACTAATAAATATTGTAGCTTTTATCAACAACTGATGACATGAAAACAATTCTCTATCTTTTACGATTAACAACCGGAAACCTCTCAACGTAAGCCGCCAGACGTTTCGATTCTTTGATTTTGCCAGGATCGTCCGTTTGCGAGCTGTCAGTGTGGAAGCCAACGTGGTCGTCTTCACATACTAGAATAAAAGAACGCAGTTAGAGCAGGACGAATACAGAGCAGTGTGTCTTCTATGGTGTGTTACGAGCTGGAAACATGGCTGATGCAGCACCTTTAATTTCCGGCACACGCTTCAGTTCAGAGGAGAGGAGCTCGAGTAGAGGAGTGCGGCTTCCTGATTTTTCCCAACGGCTCAGAGCGTCCTTCAGGTAAGTCAGCTGTTTATACCTAGTGTAAAAGTCCAGTTACTACTCATGATTTCAATGTAATCAGTACTACTTTTAAGCACTAGCTTTGTTCTCAAGGTCTACATAATGACTATAAAACTCTAGTCCATAAAGTCATTCTGCCCATCAATTCCACATATAATGTCAAGATCCAGTGTTTTAGGTTTAGTTTTGTATATAAAGTGTTGTCTTGTACACTCTTTGGATAGTTCAAGTGTGGTTCTTGAAACTCCTTCTAAAAGGAAAACTCTCTGTCGACACCTTTAAGCGTCGCCCAGAAGGACAGACTGGAAAACCCTTTAAAGTGTTTAGGGATGTTCTCACCGGAGCAGCAGTTTGTCGTTCTCTACAGAAAGTTCATCTCTTTGGCTCAATATGACCTTCATTTTTATATCCAGGTCGGTTTTGACCTGCACTGGAACATACTGGCTCTTTTTCTTATTCAAAAGTTTGTTACGCTTCTGCTGCAAGTGCTCCAGATGTTTATCCAGGGATTCCGGGTTTAACGAGTCGCTCAGTGTAAGACCTGCAGATGGAGAAACATCAGGAACAGTTTACACTGAATCACGTCACTGTCACGAGCGAGACATTTTAAATGACTCGCATGTGGTGGTGTTGAAGTACCTGGTATCTGACCAGTGGGAACTGTGAGCTCTAACGTTTCCTGTTGTTGGGAATCTTCTGGTTTATTTTTGCACTCTTGAAGTCTTTTTATCTCTGTTTGTAAATCAGCAGTGTTTCCCTGAATGGTTGCAATCCTGAATGAATGAAAATCAAGGTTTGCTCTAGACGTGTGTTTTTAAAAAAAAAAATCCCAATCTCACCCAAACCCAAAGGAATTCTGACCAATCCAATCTGCTCCTGAAGAAATTCTGATTAATCCAGTCTGCTACCCAAGCAGTTCGGTCTTCCGAATGAATTCTGAACAATCTTGCTCACTCCTGAAAGACTCATCCCTGCCCTATTTCTATATTCCTATATTCTAACCAATCCCACTTGCTCCTTAAGGAATTCTTGCCAATCCAGCACAGTTCCAAAGGAATTCTTACGAATCCTGTCTGTTCCTAAAGGAACTCTGACCAATTCTGTCTACTCTTGAAGGAATTCTGACCGACCAGCCCGCCTCAATCCTGTAGAGATTCTTTCCTACACTGTACACCCACTCCTGGCGCAATTCTGACCAATCCAGCACGGAATTCCCAAAGGAATTCTGACTAATCCTGCCTAATTCCTCTCAGAGGAATTCCAACCGCTTCCGTTTGTTTCTGAAGCAAATCTAACCAATCCCACTCGGATCTCTGACCAATTCTGTCTGCTCCCGATGTAATTATGACTAACCCCGCCTACTCTTGAGGGAATTCTGACCAGTTTCACCCGCTCCTGATGGAATTCTTACAAAACTCGCCCGCACCTGAAGGAATCCGGCCCACTCCCGCTCCTGACCTTCCATTGTTCTGCAAGCTGCATATCCGACCCTGCGATTTATTTGTTTGATCCCAGTCCCGACGCACACCTCTGGCTTGCTGTCTCTAATAAAGCTCTATGGAAAATGAAAAGGTTGTACCTCTCCTGCAGCTGAGCAGCTCTTCTCTGATAGTACATTAAGGAGGTGGGTTGAACCAGCATGGCCTTCAGTTTTCCATGAGCAAGCTGGGCCTGATGCTGATCGTTCTTCACCGAGGCAATAAAGTCGTCATATTCTTTCTTGATGGCCGTGAGAATCGGTTTGTAAGCCGTAGCGTAGTCGATTATCTAACAAGGGGTCACAAGATAGTCACAAAATATAGACTAGTAATTTGGACAGTGTGCCGCAGAATCCTTGTATCTCCAAAAAACGACTTTTCAAGAGAAAGAAAAGTTATTTAGAGGCCAATTAAATGTCGCATAAAGTTTCAAACCATTTTATGCTTACAGAAGTGTGCAGAAATTAGAATTGATGCAATAAAATGATGTAAAAAGTAAATACGGCTAATGATTAAGTAACGAGATTTCTGTAGCACATAAACAATATGGAAAAAATTATAATTAGGAAATAGTAGAAAAGTGAAAATGAGAAATCCTTCTGATGTGCTCGTTTCTTCTTGTTTTTCATAATTTGCAGTCGACTGCATGTCTTGCGAGTAAGTCAGTAAAAAACGTATATAATATTTCTATGTAACTGAGTAGTATGTAATATATTTGCCAACATACACGTATGTCAATATTTTCCCAAATGTATGTGACATACAGTTACAGTATGTTCTTAAACGCACTGTAAAGATAATAATGCATGCACTTTATGACACTATTGTCTCTCATTTGTGTTTTATATATAATATTATGAAGTTATTACTATATTATACAACACGTCTTAAGTATAAATACACAGATCTTTATGTTATTGTTGTGCTTTTCTGTTTCTGTTAGGCCTACATTCAGAACTAATAGGACAAAATAGAAAAAAGAAACAGGTTAATGACCTAAATGACAATATTTTGCGTTTTGCATAATGAATAGCTTATGTATGATTAATAATTGCTGTATTGTCCTTTTAATGTAATAATACAGGTGATTCATTTTAATATGCCTAAATAATGGCATTCATAAGGAATTTCATCATTTCAGGCAGTCTTTGGATCCTCAGAACCACTTTGTAAATGTGATAATATTATATCTTTATAATTAATATTAATGTAGTTAATGTACCTTATGGAAAGCTGTGCTGTAAATGGTGTATCTCTGCTCATCAGGTCCCTCATCAGGACAGCATAACTGCTCCTTTTCACTCTTTAGGAACTCTTTCAGTGACTTCATGAACCTCCTGTCACTGGCAGATTCAAACAGAGGCTCTGTTTGTTCAATAAACTCCATCAGTTCTTCTGTTTGTTTCTGTATCTTTGGTAAAAGTTGCAGTACATCAGCAACACCAAGCTGACATTTCTGCCCACGCATCTAAAGGAATGCCTGGTTGCTATGGAAACGAGTGGGCTTATGGGTAGTGTAGTTTTACTTCCTGTAATACCGAATGTGTCGTTTGATTCCAGAAATTTTGAATCGACTCCGATTCTGATTCAAGGGGTTTAACGGGAATCGAGGGAATCGGTTCCAGGAGTCGACTCCACAGAATTTTATTTTATTTTTTTCCTCCAGTTCCAAACACTGCAATACAGGACAGAAAACATGAACTTATATTAACTTTATATGCTCCCATGTCTGTAATTCGTGACTATTTTAAGACTTAATGTAATTGGAGAGCTAACCTCAGCTAAATAAACATAGCTCCTAATGGTGTTATTAACCATAAATAATAAAAAATATATATAAAAATAATATTTATTTATTCATTCATTTCACCTTGGCAGAGCTAGTCCTCTGTATTATTGTGAATTATTGTTTTACTGTAAGTCGGTTTTTCAGCGTACTTTGTATTTTACTTCATTTTTTTTATTTTAAAAAAAAACATTGCCAGAGGTTTTTTTTTAATTAGGTGGTGTAGAGAACGCGATTTATCAGACATTTTGGGGAATCAATTAGTGAATTCGACTCTCGGAATCGACTCTCGAAATCAATTCAATTCAACCCGATTTAATTGTATTTGTATAGCGCTTTTAACAATGGGCATTGTCACAAAGCAGCCTTACAGAAATAAATACGTTCAAATTAAATCAAAATAAATCGTAAATGTGTGACTTTATCCCTAATGAAATCGGAATCGACTCTCGGAATCAACTCACTGCATTCTCGTTTACCAGTGCATGTCATCAGAGAATCGATTCATTACGTGACCGACTCACTACCCTATCTGCAGTCTCTACGAAATAAAACAGTTATAATATATTTTGAATTGATCTCAATAAATCCCTCAAAACTAAACATTTGTTACGCCAACGAACTGTTATTTATATAACGGTTATTTTTAAACAGGCGTCGTGATGGACTCCTAGCCCCTGCAAGCGACTCGAGAAAACCCCGTGGCGCGCTCTGAAAGCCCTCTTCTCATGATCCGCCATTAGCGAGAGGCTTGTGGTGAGTTGAGCTCCGGTTTTGGGTTTAAAAAATAAGTTGAAAATGCACACAAAGTCATACAGCGATTGATTCCTGATACTGAGGAAACGTTTTTGCGTGTTTTGTGTACAGGTGGATTAAACAGCAAAATGCAGATTTTCGTGAAAACCCTTACGGGGAAGACTATAACCCTTGAGGTGGGCAGCGGAGCCGCATTGGCTCACACTCGAGCTCGTTTTCATCTCCATAACTGACTTTTCTTGTGTTTTAAACAATCTAACGGATATTTAACTTAACATTTACCCTTTCATAAGTTTGTCAGGAAGCACAGAAGTGACAGTCAGACTCTTAACCTCTTGCTAATCCTGCTAGCCGCAGTAGCACGTGTAAACAGCATTGCTTAGCATGTCTAGTGAAAGTCTTGCTAGCAAATGGAGCAGATTTATTCTTAGCCAGATTTCAGTGACATTATCTGTCTAGGATTATAAACAGCATGTCCAGGGTTTTAAGTTGAGCAGCTTTTTGTTCAGATCTGCTTCTTTATTAGCTACATGATCCAGGAAGCTTAAGGCCAAGCACAGTTAGTAATCATGATGTATTTATGTAGTGATGTAGAAATATTATTGCTCACTGCATCAGTCCTGTTTCTTTGTGTAACTGCAGGTTGAGCCTTCGGATACTATTGAAAATGTCAAGGCTAAAATCCAAGACAAAGAAGGTATATCTCTCTCTCTCTCTCTCTCTACTAGGGCTGGGGTGATGTGATTATATCAATATCATAATATATTGTCAATATCTTGAGTTTTTTTTCCCCGTTCCTTTTTAAAAATGTATTTTTAGAGATTCGAGTCACCCTGTAATGTGACTTGAATCTTTAAAAGTTGTAAAATTTTACTGTTTTGCATTTTTCAGTGTTCATGCTCATACACATGGTGTAAAAATATCAAGCTTCTTTCTCCATGTATTATTAAAGAAATATATTAGCTATTGCATATCATAGAAATGTCTTCAGATATAGTGTTATATTTGGACACATGGCTCACCCCAGATCCGTCCCTGTAATTGTTGCTTGTTGAACGGGTTTAAATCTTACTGATTTTCTTCTTCTTCCTGTTTAAATCCAGGCATCCCTCCTGACCAGCAGAGGTTGATCTTCGCCGGGAAGCAGCTGGAGGATGGACGCACCCTGTCTGACTACAACATCCAGAAGGTGAGCAGCAGCAGAAGCAGCGTGTAGACCACAGGTGAACCCCGCGTCCTGCACATTTCAGTCTTCTCCTCCTCCTCCTCCTCCTTAAGCTCCCACTGGAGCTCAGGAAGGGCTGCTGATGAGCTGAGGAGTTGAATCAGAAGAGTTTGGAGCAGAGAAAAGACTCAAATATGCAGGACCAGGGTTGAGAACCTGTTACAGAACAGCGGTTGTTCTTTAACTGTGGGGGGGAAAAAAGTCAGTGAATCCTCTATTATGAACATCGTGTACATTAAAATATCATTTCAGCTGTTGAATTTTTTTGACAGATCACTAAACTGATTGAGTTATTGAGGTTTGGATTGAATCTGTTCAACTTAGTTACAGTCAAAGAAACTAATGTAAACTATAAACTCTAATTAGTGTTTATTTCTACTACTGTAACAATCTCCATCCGTCTCCTCTTTAAAAAACGCTGTGATATAAACCGATCCGAATAAAACGCTACAAACTCAGATTAATAACCTACACGCTTTTACACTTAACTTTTCATAAATCAGTTCTTGTATTTTATTAAATATTCCTTCCTCAGTCTTCACGAGTTGTGCTTCATCAGACACTTTCAGACAAAATTCCTAGTTATTTAAATTTACTAGATGGCTTTACTCATATCGTTTGTTTGTAAATGCAGATCTCGAATAGCTGATCTGTATGAAATGTTATTTTTAGATGGTTTTATTTCCGTAATGGTTTGAGAGCTACTCAGAGAATCATGTCTCGCTGTAATGAGTTTTAGTCTTGTGTTAATGTTGCGTTTACAAAACCTGAAGGTCGTTGCAAGATGATGTGGATAAACCCTCAGGAAATGATTTTTTTTTTTCTTTTTTCACCTCGTGTATGTAGTTATTAAATATCTGACCCAGAATTGACACCACATGCAACGATACAGAGAACCCGTGAGCAGAGACTGTACTGATTTGATAATGCAACAATTCATTGTCGATTTTAATAATAATAATAATTTCAGTACGATTTCTTAAAGTGCATTTTGCTTAAATCGAGTGAACCGTACGTTTGTTTAAGTCTTTATTACTAATAGACTGGCGTAGACTTGTCGTTTGCTCGGTTAAGATTTTGTGGGAATTGATTGGTAAACATTTTTACTCGGATAAGTGCTATTTATAATAGATTAAATATTTAAAAAATAATTAACATTTTTAATAAGATTTCGCCTATTTTTTTCCTCCTCTGCCGCTCTGTCCTGTGCAGTTAGTGAGAATTTTAGAAGTAAAGATCATCATAAACTATTTAATCCTGATAATGAAACTGTTTTATCTCCATGTTCATGGAACCATCGCTGTAGTTCAAGTGCAGGAACTTTATTTTATTTAATTTAATTAAATTGTAGGGAAACGATGAAGCTGTTGCCAGACTGTCACTAGCTAATGGTTTGGTGAAGGTGTTTTGCAAAATGTCCTGCACGAGGCTTTAAGCTAAATGTAAATATCGTGAGATTGTTGATGCACAATTATATACTGTGCAAAAAAAAAAATCCAATAAACATGAAGTCTATTGAATTTTTTTTTAAGTAACATTTTTTAAACAGAGTAACATTTAAAACTGCAAATGGAGAAACAAAATCGTTAAAAAAAAATTAAATAAGATTCAAATCAGCTGCTTGTGGTTAGTTTGTATTGTAAAGAAATTATAAATAATTATCATGACACTCAATATTGACGTGATTGATCACAGTATTGATAATATAATCGTCGTATCGCCCAGACCTAGTCCAGGAAACAAGGGGAAAAAAAAAAACAATCCATATTTAGTGTTTTACTGTCGCTACTTCTAATCGGCGCGATGGTCGAATATCTGTAGGGGTACATTTTTAGACTGAAAATTCCTACCGTTGCCGTCTGTCCCAGGAGTCCACCCTGCACCTGGTGCTGCGGCTGCGTGGTGGGGCTAAGAAGAGGAAGAAGAAGTCTTACACCACCCCCAAGAAGAACAAGCACAAGAGAAAGAAGGTCAAGCTCGCTGTGCTCAAGTACTACAAGGTGAGGAACGGCAACACACCTGCTTTAGTCGAGTTTATTTAAAAGCAGCCCAGGCTGACGGTTTCTCGTTGTCAGGTCGACGAGAACGGTAAGATCCACCGTCTCCGGCGCGAGTGCCCCGCCGACGAGTGTGGCGCCGGCGTCTTCATGGCCAGCCACTTCGACAGGCACTACTGCGGCAAGTGCTGTCTCACCTACTGCTTCAACAAGCCGGAGGACAAGTGAAAGGATGTACAGTAGTCAATAAACATGTTCCACCACCCAGTCACGCTGCTCTGGTCTTCATTTCACCTTGTGGAGTCGTAAAGCTGTCGCTGGTCTGACGGTGGCTTCTGCGCAAGTCTCTGTAGAAATGTGTTTTAGTTTAATTCAACTCATGAAATTCACACACACACACAGAGTGCTCCTCCAATCCACGGACGAATCGAGTCGGAGCAAAGATGGATATTACAGGAAAAAGCAACACAGTCTTGTTAAAGTGAAATGTTCCAAAGTGTTAGATAATCTGATCTATTTTGCAAACTTGAACATATCTGTGTAATGAAATTATAAACATAGAGATAAAGGGTGTAGTTTTACGTGTGGAATAATCCATAATTAGGAAAAAGTAAAATATTTAGAAAAATAATTACTTTATTAATCTTCAGAACAATTCCACAGCAGTAGAATTGATACCACGGGACACTGAAGCTGCTGCTGTGCTTCTTATGGGGTTTTCCTTTAATTTGTCACCTGTCCTTATGCGTACTTAAAACAATAGCTGCAGCTGAATTTAGTGTAGAGTCTACTTTATTAATTTGGTGTAATATTTCCTCATGTCTCAGAACTGAGAAAATCAAATTCAAACCAAATTCATAGTTTCCAGAAGTGTTCACGATGTGGACAATCTGCATCTATGATCCTGATCTATGTTTAGGGATGAAACTGTATAAGGCTGGGAATCGATTCCTAAAAGAAATGATCCTCCGATCTTTAAACGTTGGGAATCGAGAGTCGAATCCATGCAGATTGATCCTGGTGAAGTTTGCAGTCATGCCATTGTTTCAAAAAATGACAATGATCATATTACAAATATCAGTCTGACTAATTTTGCAAAACTAGGTGAAAAACATTTCTGATAAAAAAAAAATTAAGTTGAAACAGCATTGCTAATTCTAAAGCATCTTCATTAATTAAGCTAGCATTAGAAATTTAATCCTGATTCTTTAAAATATCTTCTTGTTTGATGGAATTTATGCTCCTAACTGCCTTTAAAGTAAATGTCATTTATTGTATTTTTACTGGTATTTTCTACATATTGTTCCATATTACAGCAATATAAATAGCTATCATTAACAATTCAAAATATATCCGTCACTGAATCATAAATGTTCACGTGACTGTAGGTAAGACGTTGTTATTTGGCACATGGTTGATTGGAAGATGCTAGATCTGTCTCCAGTTACTCTGAGCTAAAACTCTGGACAAGCGAAAGCAACTGATGATCCGGTTTCCTGTGGTCCCTAGACACACGTTCCTCCCTCCATAAAAAGCTACATGAGCCAAATCGTCCAACAAGGCATCATCTCCATCAATCTGTACATGTGGCTTATATGTGATTTTACTTTACTTTTTAAATTTCATCTGTCACCTTCACTGTTCTGCACCTTGTTGTGATCACTGAAAGTAATTACTCTCTCTTCTATGACTGATAGGAACTGGGATGTTAAGCTCTTACACACTGACACTTTTTTAACCACTAGGGGTTCCTTCGTACACATGGTCACGTCCTTATGCGCAAGCAAAACTTAAAAAATCGTAACTTATGAAGTTAAGCCTTTCTACACAGAGAAAATGCTATAAACAGTAAACTTCATTTAATTAAACAAAGTCAATATTGCGCTGACACAACCCTTTGCTTTGAGATGAGAACTTTTACCATGAGACCACAAGAAAAATAAAATATCTTAAGAAAACTAATTTTTGTTATTGCAAAAAAAAACAACTTTTGTTATCATGATAATGAGAAAATGATAATGAGAAAAACAAGAAAACAACTGGTCCTGACAGCATACCTGGCCTGGTGCTCAGGGAACGTGCTGATCAGCTTGCAGACGTCATCACAGACATCTTCAACATCTCCCTGAGCCAAGCAGTCGTCCCTGCGTGCTTCAAGACGACCACCTTCGACCCTGCGCCGAAGAAATCGTCCGTGTTCCGCCTGAATGTCTCCCGGCCGGTTGCACTCACACTATCATCACGAAGTGCTCCGAGATGTTAGTCATGAAACACATAAAGAGCAGTCTTCCCACATCACTGGACCCATTTCAGCACATCTACCGTCCCAACCAGCCACCTTTCTCTGACTCACCGGGACAAAATGGACGACGGTGAAAGGATCCTGTTCACAGACTTCAGTTCTGCGCTCAACACGATCTTCCCACAGCAACTTCTGTGTGAAATCTGTGTAGCAAACATGCTTTTATATTAAAATATGTTGGCTCCAGTGTGGTCTTATTTAATTCTGAAATAATCCTGAAACCCACCATTGAGCTACTCACACGTAAGCACCGAGGACAATCCCCTCCGCACCTACACAGCAAAGGAGTCCGGCACCTGGACGAAATTCAGAATCATCTTCTGCTGGAGAAATTTAAAACACGAGTAAACAGCTTTTGTGGAAAACAAAGATAACACATACAGTTCTGAGTTGGAACTTACACTAACCCCCCAACACACACACACACCAAAAGATATCGTAAATAGTTTTTAGCCACTTATTTCCCTTTTACATCTTTTTAATTTCTATTTTTTAATTTCTAAGCTTTGGTACTCTTATTCAAAAGCCAAAATGGCTAAGAAAGAAAACACTCTTTAAAAGGTAATGCTCACAGAGAACTGAAAGTACAAAATGACAACTAAACGGCAGGAGAAAAGGAATTTCTCTAGCTGTTATTCAAAAATATTATTTAACGGCGTACCAGCATGTGAAAAGGCCAAAACCTAGAGACAAATGACAGAAATGGCGTATCAGGTGTGAATAAAGTGATGCGAAAAGAAATTGGTGAAAATGACATGAAAACGGATCAGAAAATAAAAGCTCTACCCATGTGCTCGTCGACCCCAAACACGTCACGCGGGGAAACTGCTTTTAAAAATTGTTTCTGCTTCAGTATCTCGCACATCAACATGTCACTTCTCTCTTTCTGAAATGTGCCAGTAGCAAGAAATCCCAGCACTGGAAAAAAAACGTGGACATGCACATGACTGGCGCAATAATGTTTCACCGGTTGAATGAATACTGGCTCTAAAGTGTCAAAAAAAAAATAATTTACCACTCTGTAAATATCTATTCTCCTAATGAGCCTTTAAATGGTGGCATTTCTTCTGTCATATTTGAACAACTAGTCTTATTTATCTTTATTTATGGATTTGTGATGGCTTGCTTTCTTTTTTCGTACTTAACATTTCTTTAATGGCGTTAATATGAAACGACTGGGTCTCAAAATTTTCAAAGAATTTGTGTCAAATCAAAATGACTAAGCTATTTAAACTTGACAGCGTAATCCACTTCATCATTTCAGTATATGAAAAAAAAAAAAGAGAGAAAACAGGGAAAGATTCGTGTAAATGCAAATTAATTTTAATCTCCTGGATGCCTGATTTAATGACATCAGTGATGTTTTTCCATGTTCCGAGTTAATTTGTAGTAGTTTCTTGTGCTTTAAAACAAATTTGAAAAATATTATTCAACAGTATTTTATTTTATTTAAATCGACTAAGATTGATTGTTTTAAAATCACACATTTATGAGGATGTTAAAACCTTTTTCAAAACATTTTTCGGTTGCTACTTTTCTTTCTCTGTGTCCTATAAGGGAAAAAAAAAACAACTGTTAAACAAAACTCAGCTTTAATCTGTTTCTCATACAAATGAATGAGCCGTTACTATAGAAACGATAACATGTTAGAAAGAGCACATTAATATAAACCTGTGTTTAGCTGTACTATTGTCAGAGCTGCTGTTATAGAAAATAAATCAACGCCTCCTGACCAATCAGAGTCCTGAATTTAATTTTAATTTTGTTAGTCTTTTTGTCCTATTAAGTGAAAAAAGAAAGGCTGGCGAGGGAACGACTGTTTATTGCTGCTTCGAGGCAGTGACAACAGGAACTAACTTGCTTCGCGGGTGTTCCACGACATTAAATGTAACTATAAACGGATAAAAAGTACATGTTGTTTTTTAATAAATAAAAAAACTGCAATCATTGGCAAACTGCTGTTCTGTAAGAGGAATAAAACACAAGAAAAACACGGCTCTTGAGGGAGCGACTGGGAATAACGTAAGTTGATAACGGGAGCTTGTTTTGTAGAAGTTCCACAACATTAAAGGTAACTCTAAATGGATAAGAGAAGATGCTCAAACAGATATATCCCAACGATGTAGGAATAAACGACAATATAGTAATAAATGAAGAAGTAAAAATAACCACAGTGGGTAATAGTATAGCAAAATAAATAAATAAATAATACATACATACATACATACATACAAACGTTGTTCTTTAATTAATAATAATAAAAAAATTAACCACTGGCAAATGTGCTGTTACAGGAAAATAATCAACTTCCGTGTAACAGTTACGCCGCTCCATCACACCACCCCGGTGTGGATTATTTTCCTATAACTGCACATCTTCAGGTGTTTCAATCCTTATATATATATATATCCTTCTAACTAATGATCAGATACAGTCCTAAGGGTCATCAGCTGTCATGAACAGATGTAGTAGCTGCTACATAAAACCACATTTGAACACAGAAATTTCTCCTTTCAGTGTGTGAGGTGAATTAAAAAAAAATAAATAAATAAATACAAACGATCTGCTGCCGCCTAGTGGTCAAAATGCGCATTTTCGGCATTTATATTCTTCATTCAACTGTTCATTTTTGTACGCTTCTGAATTTTGTTTCGAAGGAGCTTGGGATAAAATAGGAACCTATGTAACCTAGGTATTCATATTGGAAACTTTTAACCAAAGTAAAAATGTTGATGAAAGAAAAAACAAAAACAAAACAACAACTCAGAAGTTGAAGATCTCATACTGAGTGTGAAGACTGGTATCAGGGTGGAGATTTCCTTTAAGATTCATTTCCTTCCCCCGTCAGGTGCTTGAGGGTTTGGAATCGACTCCTGGATTCAGATTCGGATTCGGAGTCGACTCCGGAGTCGACTCCGGGATTTGGGGAATCGAACAGTCCCTGTGTGTTGTTTTCATGGCTCTCTTCCCGGCAGAGATGGTTTACATTAGGCGGGTTTGAGCTTTCCTTTTCGGTGTGTTACAGCAGGAGGAGGTGGAGGAGGATCCAGAAAGACTTATTCTAATCTCTGCCATAAGAATCATTTTTTAAAAATTTTTTTTAGGAATTTGCTCATTGAAAAGTGATGACCTGATGTGGGACACATTGGACACATTGTGTGAGTATTTACTCAAGTGTACAGAGACGTGTTTGTAACTTGTAAAACTTGACTTGGGACATAAATGTGCCTTGTTTTCATCTGCAGAAGAGCTTTAACTTGCTATTTGTAGGTTAAACAAGCGAATGATGCAGTTTTGTTGAATAAAAACCAGAAAGAAAAGCTCGCATTGGTGTTAGTGCATGCGTAGGAGTTGAGAGTTGAGAGATGTTACACACTTTTCTTTTGCCAAAAATATTACAAACAGATTTCGATTAAGTTTTCAGAATTATGACACCGGCTTCATCGGAACTAAGGCAATCGATCTGCATTTGGGATTTCTAACTAAACAAACCAACTAGTTTTTTTTTCTTTTTTTTTTTTCCTCTTCAGTTCTTTGTGACAACTGATGCAGAAGCCCAAGCTTACATGATGTAGCCCAGTTTGGGTTGCCAGATTTCCCATAATCAATCTTTTTAAAGATTCAGTACTAAACTGTACATTTTGTAGTATGAATGCATTGAAATTGATTATTTTTTGTTGTCTTTTATAAGATTTACGAAGATGAAATTCAGTGTATCAAAATACAAGCCCGCAAGATTATGTAAGGTATTAAATTCTCAATGTTGGACTCTTAATGGAAAATAATCAACGACAGTGTGGTGAAGCAGAGTAACTGTTACCACACTGAAATGTTTAACTCCTCTTATACCACAAGTATTTAATTAAAGAACGACATGCTGTACGTTTTATCCATTTATAGTTACTTTTATTGTTTCTTGGACATTCCACAAGAAGTTAGTTCCTGTTCTCACTTACGTTATAGCAGCTATAAATAGTCATTCTCTCACGAGCCTCTCTCTTTTTTTTTTTTTTTTCCTTTCTGGAAGCTTGTCAAGTAACCAAGAAACCACAAAGCGTAAAATTCCTCTGTCCTGAAGATGTCTGAAAACGTAAAGTTACAGATTTACCTCTGACTGATACAAAGTGCTAAATAAACACCTCCTTACAGAAAAGTTTTAAAAATCTGTTTATGTGGAAAGTCCGCCACACAAGTCCCTGTGAATGAGCTGTTACTATAGAAATTATTAATATAAACCTGTGAATTGCAGTATAACTGCTGTTATAGAAAATTAATCAACACCTCTTGACCAGTCACTGTGGTGAAAGGCTGGTTTAATGCACTTAAACTAAAACCTCTTTAGTCATTGCGTATGTGAGTGGAAATGGACTTTTCCATGCCCTTACTAAATAATCGGATCGATACCCCTCCCTGCAGCCTAACCAAATCTATTTTGGAGCTCGTCCCGGAGTGTGTGTGGACGAAACTGGTGATTACTCTCGGCTTTATCTGGATGCACAGATGATAGTTTCAGTGTTCACGCATGACATCAGAGAATGAAGTTAAATTTTATACCCTGCCATTATCTGGACGCAGATCCACCCTCTGCATCTCTTAAAGTCCTTATTTGAAGTCATGCTCATTGTAGCTTGAGACAGAGATAGTTATTATGCGCAAGTCTGCTTTGGTTTTGAGTTAAAGGTAAAATTAGGTTATATTAGTGTTTTTGCTTGTCTAGAATGGAACGGGATCATTACTGTGGACATATAATCATCTCTTAGTGTCCGATGCGTATATAAACAATATACAAGGATGGCAGTATCAGTCAATTGAAAATTAAAACACGTGCCTTTATAGGAAAATAATCAACGATGGGTTGATATGATGAAGCGGAGTTACTGTTACCACTCCTGAGTTGATTATTTTCCTAAAACGGCACATGCTAAATTGTTTTATTCCTCTTACAACACAGCCGTTTGCCAACACTGACAATGTTTTATAAATTAAAGAATAAGAAGTCATACTTTTTATCCATTTATAGTTACATTTAATGCTGTGGAACATCTACAAAACAAGTTAGTTCCTGTTCTCGCTGACGCTATAGCAGCTATAAACAGTCATTCCCTCACTAGCCTCCCTTTTTTTCTCTCTTCTGTTTCCTTCTGACTGTTACAAAGCGCTGACACTGGAGACTCCTTCTGTAACTGTTAAAATAATGCCTCCATACAGAAAACGTCAACATATTACCAAATTATCCTCTTTTTTTTTTTTTAAATCACAATTTCTGTCTTATTATGTTTAGATTATTGGCGTGTTGCCGAACTAGTTCCTGCTGTTATAGAAAAATCAACATCCTTATGACCAATTAGGATCCAAGAATTTAATACAATATTTTATTTATACAGTAAAACATGAAAGTTCGTCAAAAAGAAATTACTTGCTTGCATATGGCAAGGACGGGAAATTTTTAGAAAAAATACAGTCAATTTTGATTCATGCTATCATGTAACCTTTTATCCATTCATTGTATTTAAGATGCTGTGCTAATTTCTGTTAAGATCAAATCCCAGGTCTGCTAGACCTTTAACCCTCACATCCTTTAATCTTCTAAAATATTGACTAAGATCGATCTAGGCTTGCTTGCTTATCATCTTGTTGCTTAATATTTAACAAAAGTTCTCAGGTCTTTAGAACGCATCTTCTGTTTTGTTGGACCAAACTTTTGCATATTATGTCCAGCTCATGGTCAGGTGTAAAATGACTAGTGCAACTTCCACAAACTTGTGTGGTTCAGCGAGTAATACTTCCTGACCATGAGATGGTGACCAGCGTCATGTGAGCTTCAAGCATCGTTTGGCAAAGACGTATACAGTTAGCATTCAGCAATCAGTTATTTTATGATGAAGTATTTCAGAGTAGCTGTAGTTTTATATGTAACGGTGTCAGGCTTTGAAAATAAGACATTTTTAGCAACATTAACCCGACACTTAAGCATGGAAGCATGGAAAAAAAAAAAGAAGGAAGTGACATTGACTAATCAAGAAGAGACGATATGAAAAGTGACAAATAATGACTAAGATCAGTGTGTAAAGTCTTAAGATTACAGTGACGGTGTCTAGTGCATGGATTTGTTGGAGCATTGTGGGGTGGTATTTCCTTCGTCCATGCCGAGCGTCCCAGAGGAATGTCAGGAATGCGTCTCGGAGCCTCCGACGATTCTGTAACCTCTCATTTCTCTGCCCACTCACAGCGTTCCGTGCCGCAGTGGCCTGCTGATGCTGCTCGTGTCAGCTTTATGTTTATAGCTTGCTTAGTTTTTTCCAGCAGAGAAGGAATGATCCAGCACTTCTTTTTTTTTTTTTTTACGAGCCTTTCTGTCTCAAGGCAATGCGGCTAGCAATGTATTTACAGACTTGCTTATTAAAATAACTGCAGTAGAGAGTCGGACTGTTGAATGTGATATGTTCATAGTGTCTTAAATACTAATACGTTACTATGTGCCTAGCATTAATATATAGTATATATTTAGATAGTTCGTTGCTCCAATCCAGACATACTAATTGTTACATTTAAGCTGTAAACAGGCCATTTTAGTCTTAATCTTTTAATGAATTATTATTGTCTACTACAGATGGACAGAGCTACAGTTACAAAGAGGTATAAAGGTTTTTGAGTACGCCAATCCTGACGTATTCCTACACCATGACCATCTGAACCAGGCTGTTATATTTAACCATCTAAATCACATGTGGAAGTCAAATCATGCAATTCAGAGACAAAATTGGCCCAGAGTGTGACACATTTCCTCTCTCTCCTTTCCCAGCTGTTACAAAGACTGCTCAAGAGATTTGTAACCCAGATGTTTCCACTTGGATGTATTTAGGTCGAGCTGTAGCTAGTAAAGAAGCCAAAGACGCTGAATGCTTGTTCCATGTCGCCGAGTAATTAAAACTGCAGTCATGTGAGAAACCTGGCATATGACTGTATCCAGCTGCATATTTGGCAGATGGTCAGCTTTTCATCCAGACACACGTGCGATTCTGTAATGTCTGTATACAGTGCAGGCCTGGTCGCTTATTCTTCCTTCCCATGCAGACGGCCATGTTTAAACAATCACCCTTTAAAATGTCTATTTGTAAAGCCAGCGCTTCAACATTAGGAGTGTTTCTTTGTAGAGTTTGCATTCATGTGGTAAACTTTGCATTACGCTTTTCTGAAGGCAGTTACAAATCTGGTCCAGTAAATTTCCCATTTTATGAAACGTTTTATGTTTTGCATATTTTTTAGAAGATTTGTGAATGTTTCTACTCTTGTTTTTATACAGATGACCCCAAATGGTGGGTTTGATTGAAGCACGCCAGGAAGGAACTCTGGAAAGGCAGATTAATTTCACACAAATTGACCAACACAATGTGCTCAATGAACCATCCAGCTAACTGGGTTACATTCGAAGATGAAGGCACCCCCCAGTCCTCACCACAGAAAAGCTTGCAGTCTCCTTCATCAAGTTCTGGGTCAATACCTCGACCAAATGGCTTGAAATTGGTGCTGCCTCCTCTGGGCAGTTCAGCAAGGAGGTTATCCAATCCACTGGAATCTCCCCAAATGCACTTTAGCTTCAATGGGAGCTCATGTGTGCCCAGCAACACTCCGATGTGCACTCCAGTAAGGGAAACTCCAACCGGTCCGTCTCCCTTTAACTGCGACTCTCTCAGACCACCTAACGTCTTTAGGAGTTTCTCCAACACTTCGACGAATATCTCGTCTCCTGATAGACGGTCGTCTACTGAGGCATCCGCTTCCTTCCCAGCGTTCCAAGACGATCCGGGTCAGGTTAACCTATTTCTGGGTGAAAACAAGCACAAGAGAGATTCTGGAAGTTCCTCGTCAGACTCCGAGCCTGGCTCAAGCTTGCCTCGCTTCTTTATCCGAACCAAGGATGGTTACGAGCCACCCCGGGACCAACTTCAAAACTCCTATTCGTACATCTGCCATAAGCTAGAGCGGTTAAAGGCAAAGGAGGACCGAGACCAAGAGGGAGAGGAAGGAGATTCGGATATAAGCAAACTAAAGGATATTGATGCAGGAAGAGGTTCTTCTTCCTTTGTTGCACAGGGACTGTTCCTCAGCCAGAGGAGGCATGGCTGGCCATTAATGCTGAGGATCCCAGAGAAAAAGAACCGTATGTCATCCCGCCAGTGGGGCCCTATATACTTACAGTTGCTCCCAGGAGCCGTGCTCCAAATGTATTACGAAAAAGGCTTGGAGAAACCGTTCAGAGAGTTCCAGCTGAGTTCCAGTTGCTCTCTTTCAGGCCCAAAACTGGAAAGCTATGGCGAGCCACGAAAAATTGCTACTTTGAAGATCGAACATGTGTCATATGTGGAACGAAAACGCTACCACCCTAAACCCGAGGTGACACATGAAGCTGAAGTGGAGCAGCTGCTGAAGTTTGGCACAACAGAGTACAGAGACATGGAGGACTTGCTGGTGTCTCTTGAGGAGGAGCTGATGAGATTACCAGGTCCCCTCAAGCAACAAAAACATTACGAGGAGCAAGAGCTGTCCTTGCAGATTGCAGACCATATCTGGATGCGAGTCGATAAGGATGGCGCCACGCTGGAACGTGCGGCCATCACACGGCTCCACTGCCTGGCCTTCATAAACGGTGCAGCGGACTGTTTCCTGGCGTTGAATGACCTTGGACTTCTGAGAAAAGACTCTAATTATGGCTCTGAAGAGGATGAAGCATGGATGGAGATCGCTGACTACCAGTTTCACAAGTGTGTGAGAGAGGCTGAATTCGAAGACACTAGGTTGATCAAGTTCTCGCCCCCTGATGCCTGCAGGGTGGAACTCGGGCGCTATAAGACGGTATCGCTGAACTGTGGAGAGTTGCCTTTCTCAGTGAAGGCTACGGTCACTGTTCAAGGTGCCTACCTGGAGCTACAAGCCTTTCTCAATATGCAGTCATCCTTCCCCTCACTGGGAGCACATACAGAAACGCTTTGTGAAAACGTGCTAATCCAGGTACCGCTGCCTGGGGATTGGGTCAAAGTACCTCGCACGATCTCGCTGCTCTGGCAGAAATCTATCAAGGCCCGCATGAACAGAAATGCCTGCCTGGGCTCAGTAAATGTCACAGATTCTCATCCTGTCATGCAAGTGACTGTTGGTACTGTCAAGTATGAGAATGTGTACGGAGCCATTGTTTGGAGGATTGACAAGCTTCCCGCTAAGAACGTGGGTAAGGAAAGAATCTGCTTTCGGTACATGGAATAAATTAAAGCACATGCTCCTAAAATAGCTAGAATTTTCTACTGCCACAAGATGGCTACTATTATATCAGTTCAGTCATGCCAAAACCTCATAGTTTCACAATTGTTGCAAACCCTATTGTTTTGTAAAATAATTCTTGACTCAATTCATATTCTGATGAATATATCAAGCCAGTGGTAGACAACCTGACTTTGCTAACGTCTTAGCTGGTAGCACATGATAAGTAACACACGATGGTGAAATATTCATTTTTCACAAAATATCAGACCAACATTACCTCACCAATGCAATAAATAGGAGTACACTAATCAATATTAAAGTCCATTTGTACAACTCGTACAACAGAGATGTATTTATAAATCTTTTGAATAATTTATTATATTTCCAGAGCTTGGGTGGACATCTAGAGAAGCCGTGCTATCGGCATCATGCTAATGCTTTTTCCTCATGAGCCTGTGTTAGCTACAGGTTTCTGACACTGTACTAATTGTTCAAACTGGTCAAGTAAACAAAATAGTCAGAAAATGTATACATAGGCCATGATGTTGGTGTCAGTAGGAAAATGCAATTAAATGAACATAGAATTATGTTTTATAAATAAAGCGGTATAGTAGAGCTACATTTGATGACTCAGAAACCAAAGTGATTAAAACCTTTGCATTCAAGGGATACTGTAAACATTGTGTCAGTCACAGTTAGGCAGGCGATGCCAATGCATGTGTTTATCACAGGATCAAACATCACTTTTTGTTCATCAGGACAGTGGTTGCTTTGGTTAAGGTTCTGTCCTATTGACCAGGATTTTGGGATTTTAAATTAAGAGCCTTGAGCAAGGTCGTTAGCTCTCTGTGTACTTGTAAGTTGCTTTGTACAAAAGGTTCTGCCAAAGGAATAACAGTAAATGGAGACCGCTTGATGGGAGACTAGTGGGCGTGAGGTCTCCGAGTTCTGTGTGCTGTTTGCTCCCTCTGGTGGTATAATGTGCTAACTTCCTAGATTTTCTAATTTCCTATATTTACTTTGTTCACTCACGTACAGCAGTAGACCATCCCCATTGTTTCTCCTGTAAGCTGGAGCTGGCGTCGGACCAAGAGATCCCGACTGACTGGTTCCCGTTCATCACCATGGAGTGTGAGGTGGCAGAGACGGTTGCTTCTCAAACCAGGGTGAAGTCTTTGGGAACAGAAAGTGACATTCAGCCTCAGAAACACATCAGCTACAGGGCCTTCTATCATTGCCAGGTAAAATCCGAGATAAGCTAAATCAATCAAATCAATTGTCTATCAGTTTATATAAACTGAAGTATAATAAATGTGGCACGTCAGATTATTGTTAAAATGGTATATGACTGATTTTCTCTTTCTTGCTGCTTTTAGGTGGAAATCGAAAAAAAGCTAATTGAAGCAGAATCGCAGAAACCATCAAGCTGTGCAACACAGTGATCCAAAATGTGGATTCATGTTTCAGAAGAAAGAAAGAAAGAAAAAAAAAGACTTCCATATTCGCACTAATGAATAATCTGCATGCACTTACAGACACATGAAATGTTCTTAGTCTTTACTCTGGTCTTTTTTTCCCCCCAAGTTAAGATCAACACACATAGCTCAACAATATAAAACAAACAGAAAACAATATATGGATTTATATTAACCATTAAATTAATTAATAAAATTTGTAATGCTCTGCCAGTGCAATGACCGTTAAAAACCTGTCCAGTATTTGCACTTTAGCCTATTATACATTGCAAGATTTCAGAGGGATAAGATGCATATTAAGCCCTATTATTACATACAGAGCACTATTCACATTTAAGATTATTTAACAATATGGGTTATTAAATTACATGTGTATGTGATGTAAGCAATGAATAACAAATTTCTGTAAAATAAAACTGGCTAAGTATACGCTATCTCCTGAGGTTTGTGACATTCCCCAAGAGTTTCACCAAGATTGGCTAACATTTTAATCGCTGTACTATTGCAATATTGTCATGTTATTTTTTTAATAAATAGCTACATTGCTAACACTAATTTCTCAGCTGTAGCTATAGTTGATTTGATGGGAAGAATAATGGGATTCATTTGCGATTATGTTTCCTATAGTGGTGCAACACTGCTTTTCCATGGGGTCCTATATTCCCAGGGTTCATAAAAAACATTACACATGAAAAGCCTACTTTTGTTGTATTCCCAACTTTGAAAGTCATTTAATTTTAGCTCTGAGTTCATGACGTAACGTTGTGACGCAATGTTTACGGATCTCACGTTGAAGTTTATCTAATGGGCCTTGTTAAGCGTAGTTGAAATGTGATTTTTACTCATACAGAGTATTTTCTTAGTTATTTACTAACACATCTGAGGGAAATGCTCATAATACCAATGTTTTTTTTTTTTTTGTCGCTCCTATTCTACTTGTGCCTTTAAATTGGGTTATAGCTAGTTATCCCATAGCTATTATCATTAGTCTTGATTAGTAGCTAGTTTAAGCTTGACAGCCATGTTTCCCAGTTGCCTAGCAACAGTGTTTACACCACTTTATTGACTGATTGCTTAGCATGATGTGTTTCTAGGTGGTTGTGCATGATTTGATTATATCAAGAATTTCCCTCATGGGATCAATAAAGTCTATCTATCTATCTATCTATCTATCTATCTATCTATCTATCTATCTATCTATCTATCTAATGTAAAAGCAAAATGACTGAAAAACATGAGAAAACTGTTGGGAACATTAACCTTTACCTCAGAGGTGTAGCTAAATTGCTAAAAAAAATGACTGTTCAACTGAAAAACCAATGTAAATAAACTCAAAATCCACACTATATTAAGAAAAGTCAGTGTTAATTTAGTTAGAGCTGTCGGAAAATGTTGACTTATTAAAAAAAGTGATTCATACTTTAAGAATGAGAGGTGGAATGTGAAATTATTTAATAAAACACGGTTTAAAATAACCGTATTGAACTTAACACGGATTTAATGGAGTCGATTCAGAGAGTCGATTCCACAAACAAAAATCTAGATTCACGATTTTAAAAATGACAATGCAGGTCAGAAAAGTTCTTGCACAACATTAATTAAGTACATAATACACTGATTGATGGTGTGAATAGCAAGGTGACACATTTATTAACATCAAATGCTAGTGTTTGAACATCTCCCACTATTTTATTTAGTGAGGTAATTTGGAAAGCTAATGCTAGCTAACTGTACATAATTCCCTGTTATGGGTTGTCTTTAAACTATTACCGACGATGGTCTTGTATTGTAAGCTATTTTATGTCTTAATTTATAGGTTGTTATCTAAAAATAAAATGCTTTATTGTAGACACTTGGTATTATCTGTGCGTGAATCTGAACCGAATCAAATTTCCACAGATTCAGATTCGACTCTCTTTTGTCCAAGCAGCTAATCGGGAATCGACTATTTTTGACTCTTCGTTATGCAGTTGAACTGATTAGTCCTCCACAGAACAGCTGTGTAAAGTCTCAAAATCAGCACAAGAGCCATAAACTGAATTCACACCGTGTGTTTAGAGTCAGCTGCGATGCTAAATGAGTAGCTACCGACATCAAAAATGCTCTCAAATTCAAACATACTAGTAAGTAACCTAAATTACATCCAAGTCAGTAACCTAATGGTGATTCAGATTCATAGCTAATAATCAGACCTGTATATTATCTGTCTGTTTACTTTATTTACGGATAGATATTAGCTAAAAAAGTAAAAAAAAAATAAAAAAAAAAGGCAGCTAGTTTGCTTTCTGCCAAGCTTCAAAAGCCTTAGCTATTTATTTAATAAACACATTTAAGCGATTTGACATGATTTGAGTCTGGGAGTCGATTCCAAAAAGATTCAATTCTAAAGAGAGTCGATTCCTCAATCCCAGGCTGTATGGTTGATTTGGAAGGGCAAAATTTTGACTTGACTCACGTTTTCAAAACTGAGTGACTGAACTTAAATAATATTTATAGTAAAAATTCGCCTTTTGTGTCCTGTGTTTGAGGTTTTGAATGGAGAAAGGTGTAGAATCGACTCTTACCTGGAATCGAACAGCACTAGCAGTCCAGTGCCACAGTTTTTACACATTTGACTCAATCTGGCTGTCTGATTTGATAAGTCTTTCTATTTAATCAATGGAAATGCAGGTAAATAAATATGCTCATGATTTTCCCCCAGCCTAAACTCTACCTATCCATCATTGATGATGTGATAGAGAGCGTCCGAGAGCTTTTCATCGATGAAGGAGTGGAAGAGAGAGTACTAGATGAACTCAGGCAGGTAAGACGCAATAAAAACCTAGAGAATAAGGTAAATTAAATTGAATACATCAGCAGCTCTGTTTTGATATTTGCTTGTCTTCTTGGGTAAAAATGCAAAATAGCAATATTTTCTCATGAGATGCATGACACACAATCAAAAGTAATATATTGATGTTATATGATATCACAATATAATGTGCCTTGGGGGATGAAACACATTTTCAATAAGCGCTGTAAATTTTAAATGTTTTTCCAGAAACATTATAAACACAAATTTATTGTGTTTTTGGTTTTACAATATTAGAATATTTGGGGATTAGTGACTTTTTGATTAAAACTATTTTCTCAGACTATAGAAATCATACAAATTATGTGCTTATTGCATAATGTTGCATTGCAATATCACCAAGAATAGAAATTTAGATGAAAATAAAAAGTGCTCTCGCACCCTAAATGTTATTAGTTATTTTCCAAAAAACTTTGAATGCCCCATTGAGCAAACACTGATACGCTTATAAAGGAAATATGCTGTTTTCTGCTCGTAGCTGTGGGAGTCGAAGGTCCTGCAGTCGAAAGCTGTGGAAGGCTTTGCTAAAGAGAACATCAATCCTTCCAACTTTGTTCTGCAGCTTCCTGCAAATTATTCGCAAACACTACAGAAATCCACAGGTCAGTTCAGTGTACAGAACAATTGATGATAATTATAAAAAACACTTGATACCACAGCGCTGTTGAATTCTGGACTCTGGTTGGTCAGGAGGCATTGAATTCATTTTGTATAATCGACAGGTTTATATTAATACAGTCGTTTTAATGTTATCATTTCTGTAGTAACAGCTCACTCAGGAACGAACCTGCTTTGAAAACATTCCACAACATTAAACAGATAAAATAGAAAAAAATATGACATGTTATTTATTTAAAGAACGTATTATTTAATTGTTGGCAAAAATGGTCTACAAAGTATTTTCCTTCCCTCAGCTTCTGGTGTTCTCCCTACCCGGCAGCAGAGTTTCACAGGGAAAGCTGTAAGTCAGATATTGTATTTTCCCTGTACCTTTATTTTATTTAAAAAAGACTAAAAAAAACAGGCTGTACAACTTAATTTAAACCATCCAGACCCAATTTCAATCATCATGTACTTCACAATGTTCTCATTGTCTTTCCAAAGCCATTTTTTTTAAAGAAATGTCGAACACAATTTTGTAGAATACAGGTCTTTAGAACAGTTTAAGAAAATATAATTTTTTTTTTATATTCACATTATTCAGAATATTCCTTAGTGCAAGAAGTACTATATCTACGCAATCTAAATTATATCAGTATTGTGAAATAAAATGCAGCCTAATTTACTTTATTTGGTTAAATAAATATGTTTGTATGAGTTAACAGAATTATTATGAATAAAACTAAATGGTTCTGCAAAAAAAAACCCCAAAAGTTTGGTTTGGCCAAAGAAAGTTTGTAGGTTACCTTTTAACCACAAGGTCCAGCGTAGGAGGAACTGGTGTTAAGTTGTTTGACGCATGCATCTCAGTAACTCCAGGTCCAAGCAGCTGTTGTTTGAATACTGATACTTTTGTTATTTATTTTTAAACCAAAAAGGAAGTAAATCAGATGGTATTTAATGCAGTCTCTTTGTTTGCTTGACAAACACGATGCTCAGGTGCACCACATGGGCAGAGACGGTACTGGCTGGTGCCAGCACCCCCCGGAGGCCTGGTAGCACACTCCAGTTAACCTCCGAACGCAGCCCAGTCTTAGACACACGCCAAACCAAAAGTGCAAATCTGGCCTACATCATACACAGCTGTAGTTCCTCTGTTATTCTACCAGGTTGAATTAATGAAAGATGCACCATGCTGAATTTTCATCATTCAACACCTTCATTCCAGGTTAACGTCAGGTAGGAAAAGTTGAGATTTTTATTATCTTTGCCCTTTCCAGAGCAACACTGGCACTATCGCGACATTTTCCCTGCCACCTGGAGTCACTTATCCTGTTCAGATCCCTGCAGGTGTGACACTACAGACTGCTTCAGGTGAGCTCTACTGCACACAATACTCCACTTCTCTTTAGGCCTGAGCGCCCTCTGCAGGATTCAGTGATCGCCTCACTGCTCGAGCCAGCTCTCAAAGATCAGCTGGGGCATTTAAATAAGATTAACGATTAATAATAACAGATTTTAGGTCATATATAAGATTCCGGTGATATTTTTTTTAGTGTTTAATGTTTTAGTACACTGTGTTTTTTATGTATTTAAAAAGCAGTTTTAGGTATTTTACCCTATTATCTATCAGTTTTAAACACTTACTAAGTCTCCTTTTAAATGGAACAACTTGCAACATTCACTGAAATGCGATAATGATTTTAAATCTAAAATTTCTAACTTCTATATCTTTAAAAGTTTCTTATTTTCAGGTGTCTCCTGAAAACAAGATCTTGATCTCAGTCAGACCACCTGTATAAAATACAGGAATTAAAAAAAACAAACAAACAAAAAACTTTTAAAAAACTCAACCACACCCCTTTACACGAATCTTTACATCTGTACCTACAGGTCACTTCTACAAAGTGAACGTTCCTGTGATGGTGACTCAGGCTCCAGGTTGCCAGCGCATGCCTGCTCAATCCAACCAACCCCACGTGGAGCAGAGAAACCTGCCCTCTGGTATCATTCACAACCTCCCCGCCTCCCAGGTGCCTCCTCCACCTCCGTGTCCCCAATCCGTACCTGCTGCTCAAGCCCCCAAACCGCTGGTGCCCCAACAGCACCAGGTGCTTCAGCATCCTCAGATCCCCCTGGATCCTCCTACTCGGGCTCAGGTCCCTCCCGAGCCTCTTGTTAACCCCCAGGCTTCAGAATCGCCCCCGGGAAACCTGGACGAGTTTACGCTGGACGGAATTGACTTCAGCCCGCAGCCGCTGGACATGAGCACTCCGTCGTGTCTCTCGGCGGAGCAGATGGTGGAGAGGGCTGTTAAAGCGGCAGCAGAAGCCAGGCTTAATGCTGAGGACACACTGAGTCATTTCCTGCCTGATTTGGAAAGAACACCTGATGGTGCACTTAAGGTAGAATTGTAAACAAAACACGGGGAATGTGGCATGCTGTTATAGGAAAATAATCAACAATCCGAAGTTTTCCAATAAAAGCCTGTCCTAAAGTATTTTATTCCTCTTCTTTATTTATTTATTCATTTATGATTAAGTTTAGGTTATGTGGAGCGTCTGCCATACAAGTCCCAGTGCATGAGCTGTTACTATAGAAACGATAATGTAGTAAAACAGAAAATTAATCACCACCACCTGACCAGTCAGATTTGAGAACTTAAAAGCGCCGTGGTATAAATGTAAAATCAACTATCATCATGTAACGAAGACATCTTTTAACATAACGTCCAAAATCGTCCCCGCAGCTGGACATGGACCTCCTGAGAGACTACAACTTCAACGAGCTGACGGACATCCCACAGCTCGACGGGGCATGTGACAGCAGCTCAGAGGCGGGAGACGATCAGGAGGAGGAAAGAGAGGATCGAGGGCCTGTCGGGGAAAACGAGTTCCTGGGAATGATCAACGCTGAGGCTCTGCAGGCGCTCCAGGGGGTCGGAGGAAGCAGCGACGGAAACAGCAGCTCCAGCAGTGACGAGGATGAGCCTGAGCTGGAGGAGGAGGAAGAGGAAGAGGTGAGAAACAAACAAGTGAGCCAGACACATCAGCACTGAAACTGCAGGTGATCGAAACCTTCGTGTAAACCTTCATCTAAAACCTTATTATGTAGTAATTATATTATTTATGCAATTAGGACACATTCCCACAAGAGAAAAAAATTTACTTGTCTGGTGTTTTATTAAATAGTAGCTATAAAAACAGGCCACATAATTTTTTAATTGTGTTTTTTGAGATGCCGTGTCAGCGCTTATCTGACATCAGCTCATGAATGATGCAGTCTGCACATTTAGTTATCGCTGACTGCAGAATTCTTCAGCAGAGAAAATATGATGCAGAAAAACAGTAATGTGCATACTACATCATCGATTTTACAATTCGGAGCAGTATTTGCCTGGATTTCAGAGTGAAACTCTCATGACATAAAATGTATGAGACAAGATGAAACAAGATCTGACCCAAGAACTCTGAGAGGAGACGATGGCCCTAGTGGAGAAGAAGAGAAAAAAGGTTTTACGGCAGAAGTTGAGAAGCGGTAGGGATTAAATGAATCTGGGCATCTCTGTACCTGTCAGTCCCAGTAAAGGAGGCGTGGCCTCTGTACCTGTCAGACCTAGTAAAGGAGGCGTGGCCTCTGTATGTGCCCCAATGACACCCCGAACTTTTCACTGGAATAATTTTGAATTGAAAGTTAAACAGTCTAGACAATATTGAATATTGAAATGTCTCATATCAGATTGAATCATTCACTGCTTGAAATGTATCCTTTGCATATCTATTAGATTGTTAATCAAACATCAAGATTGGCCGTGCATAGTCTCAGAAGAAGAGCTGCACATCGCTAGTGAATGTAATGCATAAAAATCATGACTCTTGAATGTAAAAAAGCATTAGTTATTAGTTAGTGCTGTTGGTTCTGTCTAGGATCCACTGAACTCTGGAGATGACGTAAGTGAGCAAGACATACCCGAGATCTTCGATACTGAGAACGTTATCGTCTGTCAGTACGATAAGGTGAGTTCCACTGTGAGGTTCTGTGCTTTATGCTGGGAAGCCTTATGATGTTTAAACCTAAACACTCACGTTCTTTACACCAGTGATAACCTGAAGTTTTACTGCTGTCGTAACAGATTCATCGCAGTAAAAACAGGTGGAAGTTTTACCTGAAAGACGGCGTGATGTGTTACGGTGGTAAAGACTACGTTTTCTCCAAAGCTGTTGGGGAGGCTGAGTGGTGAGATGGGGGGAAAAGCATAAGACAAGACACCCTTTATGATACTGTTTAAATATTATATATATATTTTTTGTTTTTCAATTTTTGAAAGTTTTTTTTGTTATTTATGTATTTCTTTATTTTGGTTACTATGTTCTCCGAAAGAAAATCTCAGACTCTAAGGAAAGAAACAACCTATACGATACTATTTCAATGTATACACATTTTTTTTTTCTTTCTTTTGTTGGTTTGGGATTTGCTTTGAAATTCTATTTGATGATTGATTTACTTTTTGTTATTGTGTTAGGTAAAGAAAAAAATTCTTTCCCAGTTTTGTTTCATTTGCATTTCATAGTGCACTGTGATTTTGCATTCCCAGACTGTATAAAAATATTTATTTAAGTGCTTTAAATGTTGGAGATGTTCTAAACGGCTTGATGAATGCTTATTTATTTTGGTTCTTGTCACTGTTTAAATGAAATGCACAGCAACGAAAACACAACTAGTGTCTTTTTTTTGTTGTTGTTGTCGTTGTCTAAAATTCAATTCTACATGATTTTACATTGAAATAGAACTGATTCTAGCATCATGGTCAGTCCTTGTGTTTTGATATGATTGTATTATTTACAGTCATATTTCTTCTTCTACTATCTTCTCATTGGTGCCTCTAAGTTACGGATTATAACATAAAGCTACATTCGTGCAACTGCTATTTTTCAGTAGCATTTTGTAAACTTGAGTATAGTCACAATTCATATTTGCACTTGGCTACAAGTGATCAAAGTTTAACTGGAGCAACTGGCTACAGAGTTTTACCTTATTTCGATGCCCAGATGCAAATCATTAGCTGATTAGTAACACCATCATCAGTTGCCTTGAAGAATCCAGACAATTGCAAAACGTGTCCCGATTTTAGGCTGGTCTCAGATTATCCTGTGGTGTGTAATATCCAATCTTCACCCTCTCTGATCTACTCACTCAGATATTAAACATGTTCTATATTGAGGAGAATGCTGAACAACACTGAACAACAGTTCAGCTTGGCTGTCACTAGTTAAATATCTTTTCATGCAATCTTGACATAAAAAAAAATAACTAATGAGAGCTGAACTGCCATCCACCATGTTCGTTTTCATCTGAAGTCTGAGATCAGTTCCGAGATTCAGAATCATTGTTTGGGACTCGTTGCCTCTCTCAAATTTTCAACATCTGTTAGAATTATACAAATCTTGTAGTTTGATGCCTCTAATGCTGAGCCTATTTAGGTTGAATTGTGCCAGAGTAATTAATGCAGTCATGAAGCTACATTCTTAGCACAATCTCAAGTAAAGGTTTGGTTGGTTCTGCAGAGGCAAGCAAATGATCCATGTTTAGATTATGTGCAACTTATTACAGAAGTAATTTCATATATACGGCTTACTGTTTATTCAGACTTGCTCAGGTAACCAAATAAAACTGCAAAAACAAAATGAGCAGACAGAGGTGTGTGTGGTTATTGTGAGGTCTAATGCAGAGACGAAGCAAAACCTGTCGTCTTCTAAAATGTACTTTTCAGCTTTGAAATCAGAGAAAACACCCCAGGGCTATCGAGTCTCTCACTTACAAGTTCAAGTTCCGGGCTCACCTATTATTCATTCTGGTGCTTCATTTCAAATTCAAAATGTATCCATGAGGAAACACCTGCTGAAGTGCTGAAAGCTTAAATGAATTAAAGACGGATGGCAACAGCTGCTAAGGGAAAGGAGCTTGGAAATGGTTGGGTGTCCAAACTAAAATAAACCCATGCTTGCTGCAAACAAACTCTAACCATAAATATTCATTTTTAATTAAAAAGTCCAAACAGAATTGTTTTCAATTTCTGCAGAGGAAAATCCAGTTTAGAACAAGGCGTCACAGTCCAGGAAACAAATATGAATAATAAATTAAATATATAAAGAGCATTCACAGTATGTTCCATATATTCACAGTATATACAGCATTCACAGATTGCTGCTTAGCAGTCAGTCGTTCAGTAGTTTGAGACATGAAGCTCATTTTGCAGCTTTATTGAAGAAACATCCCTGCAGCTTGATGTGGTACGCTCGAAACTGGTTCGAGTGAGATTTCCTCACGCTCTTCTTCCTGGGAGCCAAGGTGACCCCCGACAGACCCTGCGATCTGTAGAACTCCGCTTGCGCGTGGCAGCAGCCGCATCGGCTTAAAAGCAGACACATGTCCCTGCGGAAGGCTCGTGTGAATATGGTGTAGAGAAACGGGTTGCACAGCGAGTTGATTGGGTAGAAAAGGATGAGAAGGATTTTGGATTGGGAGACTGTGATCAGAGGCATGTGCAAAGCGGCAGAAATGGCGAAGAATGAGATGGGTGCCATGCACAGGAAGTCCGTAAAGATGAGCACCGCCATTCGTTTGGCCATCCTTGTGTCTCCGTGACGTGTCGGCACATTCGGGTTGCGCACGCTTAAGTAGATCCCGGCGTAGCTGGAACAAACCATTAAAAAGGCTGCCACGTTTATGACCAGCACAGCCACCACGTAACCCTGCGAAACCGGAGTTTCAATGTCCATCGGAAGGCAGATGCTCACCTTCGTGTAGCTGCTGACGCCAACTACAGGAAGCAGAGCCATTAAAAGGGAAAATCCCCAACCGATCGCCATCATGGTGACCATGTGGCGAAGCCTCAGTCTCCTGCTCATCTGCATGGCATGAGTGATGGTGTGCCAGCGCTCTAGGGTAATCATGGTGAGAGTATAGATGGACAGTTCACTTGCGAAGACGGTCAAGAACCCAGCCACCCCACATCCCATGCCCGTCTGCCAATCCGTAGCGTGGTTGTAGTACTCTTGACGCGAGCGATAATCCGCCGAGGCGATAAGCAGCAAATAGAAGCCCATGCACAGATCCGCGAAGGCCAAGTTGCACATGAGGAACCGGGAGACGCTCAGCTTCTGGTGGCTCAGGAGTAGAACAAGCAGCACGGCCAGGTTTCCCACGAGAGCAAAAACAGTGACAATCCAAGTGATGGCACGCAGGAAGGTATGACCCAGCAAGTCCTCGCAAGGATTGAAGGCGTCCGGTTCTGGGGTGCACTTGAAGGAGTTAGTGCTGACGCACAACTCCAAATCGGGGTAGTGGAAATTGATGTCGTTAAGATCTTCACCTGATGGGTCCCTGTGATGAAGATGATGTCAGATAATCAGATATTACAGATTTTTATTGATCACTCGGTCAGTCAATCAGCTTGATATTAAATGGATTCATAGTGCCACAGTCTTACATGCTATCTGCTTGGTTAGCCATGTTACACAGCATGGTTAGGTTCTTAAAGCGGCCAAATACAGCGGTCTCCCTGTGGGACAAAACAATAAAGCGTCAGAATGTATTCTTGGATTTGCAAATTACAGACTTAATAATAAACTCAATAAATAACAGATTTCAGAGTGGTTTTGATACATCCAGTTTACAAACATAATACGAACTATAGCTATATAACTATATAAGTGGTTACTGAAGATGGATGAATGAATGAACGATACGATACTAAGAAGCTCTATTACAAAATTAACAAGGACCATTGGATAAGTCAATTCAATTGTGCCTGAACTTATATGCACATTTTTAAGAGTAAATCATTTAGGCGCATGTTTCAGTGATGATTTTTGGTATGTAATAACTGTCCTGTGCATATATTTATACTATATTTTTAATGCAACATCATCAGTAAGTGAGATCACTTTTTAAAGTGACGCAAAATAGCGGCGTGATTTAACCGTGATTCATCCCTGCTGCACCAGTCATTTTTAAGAAGCGGTACTTTTACGTTTATGGGATTTAGCACACGCCTCTATCTACAGCGACTTACAGAACGGCTTTCTCTATCAAAAATCAAGTATTGCAAAGCATATTGGAAACTACTTTTGTCTATTACTACAGGCTCAGACCTGTTGTCGCGTTTCCAGGTGTGGAAGGCACAGCAGTGGCTTGGGTAGGTGAGGTCGGCCTCCTGAAGCTCTGCGAGGTTCTCGAGCGGAGGGAGGGTCTTTAGGGAAGGTGTAGAGCGCGCTATGAAAATCTTCACCTCTCTCAGTCCTCGTGTAGGGAGCGAGCGGAGAGCGGTGGATGATACATCGCTATACAAACACACAAACTAGTGTCATAAGATATATATATACACACACACACGCACGCACGCACATACAATTCTGTGCAAAATCTGTAATGCAAAATGACCTGCAACCTCATGAGCCAAGTCATATTTCTCAGCATTCAAATGACTTTGACATTCACAAATATCACACACACTCGTTTATCTTTAATTTTTTTTTTAATTTGATTGGTCTTTCTTAATATCCGGAGTAATTTTTACTTTATGTAATATGTAAGTTATATTTTATCATCCATAAATTTATATAGAATCTTCATAGAATATACGTAAACAAAATTATTTCCCATAAAAAAAGAAAACATACATTTTATAAAATTTAAAATGAACCAAGCAGGTTTGCTTATTACGGAATCTGATCAGATTCCTTTTTCCTCATGTAATATCTGTTTTTTTGTTTTTTTTGCTGATATCATCCCAGATACTAATACTGCATGTCAGATCTGTACCATCTCTAATTAATAAATACTTTTTTTGGATAAAAATATTTTCATGTTCTGTAATCTCACCCTGTAGACTGGCTTCCTGCCTCTTTCATACCAGTGTTAGAGTTCAGGGCGATGGTTGCGCTTGGCCTTCAAACACGTTTTTGACAGCCTTTAGTCCTTGGCTAACAGATATAACGCTGTCCTACATTCCTACAGGTTTTATGCCCACTAAACCATTCAAATGGATCATTTCAACATTTCAGTATTTCACTATTTACACAGCTTGTGTGTTCTTTAATTCTGATTTTTATGTACTGTTAGTTTTACTTACAGCAAAGTTGGTCCTTCGGCTCCCTCAAAAGCATCATCATGGATTTTAATCAGGTGCCAGTTGTCTTTCAGGATCCTAAAGCGATTAAAAATTTCTTAATTACTGATCACCTCCAGTGGAACGCTTGAATTAGTATGTTAATGTAACACACTGACAGCATGCAAAGTTCATTTTAAACTACAGCCTAATTATACGGTACATAACCATAAAACCCCCAAACAACACACTGACAGACAGCTGAATGTTTACTCAGACTTAGCGACTAGAAGCCAAAGTGTGAATGATTAAGAAAACAATTAATGTTTTGTCTCATTTGCCATTTATTTACCCGTACATTATGTTCCTTACTTTTTGTTCCTTACTCAGATTTTACAATCTCAAAACAAACAAGGATCCTGCCACTCACTCGGAGACAAGCTCTTTGTAAACATGTCTGAACGAGGAAAACTATTACACACTGATAAGTGATACATACAACTTTTCCAGTCTGGTCCCGTTGAAGGCGTGAGAGTCGATCTCAATAAATCCATTTCTGACAAGATTCCTAAAGCAGTGATGCAGAGAAAGTGGAAAATAAACGTAAAATACGAAATACTGCATTGAGTGAATCAGATTCACTCACTAAAGTTTCTTTTGGTTTGTTCATCTGAGTTCTGTGTACAGGTTTATTAAATGTGGTGCTGCTTTTTCACATGCATGTTGTGTGTGAATGTTTTTGGCCAAGCCGAACTAGACAGATTTACAAAAATGTTCTCATGTGTGTGTGTTGGTAAATCAACTGTAAACTGACCAGGTAATTTCAAGGCACAACTGATTACGTTACTTTTAGCCACGGCCACAAAACTCTATAAAAGGCAAAGCTCACAGAGAGCTGAAAACGTCAAAATGATGACTAAACGGTGAAAGAGCGCCTCCTAAGCTTGGTGTGTGCTAAATCTTCCAATAATGTAGCTCAGCCACTGCAGCGTGTCAGTTATCATAGACACATACTATTTCTTCTTCCATATAGAGGGTGCCATTATTTTTTTGTCCCTAATGGAATGGTCTTTTTTTTTTTTTTTTGATTTTTTTATATATGTCTCTGCCCATTATACAATTTGAAGCGGATCAGTCAAGGTTCATGTATGCTTCCATTAAAGTTTTGATAGCAACAATCTATCAATCAAACAGTAGTGATCATGACTTTATGATGTATTTACTTTCTTAAAACAACGAACTCTATTTTCAGTGTTATACGTTTAATCAACCGATGTGTCAACGTTGATTGATCTAAAGTAAATAATACTGTAATCTTATTTAAATAAGTGAAGTGATATTTCATATGTTCATGTTCATATGACGTCATGCACTGAATTCGGGCTTGCGGAGACCTTCCTGACTTTCTGAGTAGGAACTCCAAATTGAGGGGGTGTTTTCTTTGCATAAGAACATTTTACTATCAAAAAAACAGAATGCTTTTTCTAAGAGCGTGGTGTACGCACATGTGTGTGTCCGCCTTGGATATGCCTTGAAACGCGTTGGCTGGGATGCTGTTTAGCTGTGTGTTGTCTCCGATCTCCCTTAAAATAAAAAAGAGAGAAAAATTAAACATACAACTTACTCACTTACTCAACACAGATATTTATGTCCACACACACACACACACACACACACACACACACACACACACACACACACACACACACACACACACAAGCATGCCTTCAGCTCTGTATTAAATGAGCTGGGCTCAAATCCAAACTCCATGCTGCAGTTTTGCAGGTGCACTCAGAAGGCCACACACTTAAATCAAGACGAGCACAAATCTGTGCTCTGAATCACAGCAGGACACGATTACTCACAGGAAGAAATCCAGTCCCAGTGAGGAGATGCGAGAAAAATCTGGGAAATGCCTTATTCCTGTGTTGCAGATGCTCCTAAATGAAATGAAGACAAAATGGAGAGAGGAGCTGATGTCATGTGATACCATATTAGCACTATATAAATGCAGACTTTTTTTTTTTTTCCTTACAGGTATCTCAGTCTTGGCAGATCTGTGAAGGCACCCTTTTCTATAACCGACAGGTGAATGATGTTCAGTATTGAGCTAATATAAAAAAAATACAGCCATTTAGGGATTTCTAGTCACAAGTTATTGCATATCACAGCTAAATTTCTTTTTAATAATTGTTCAAAAACGTCTATAATTAAAGGGGTGACTTACATTTCGATGAGATTGTAGAGTGAGAGAAATGTCTCGCCTCGTATTTTTCTGATGGAGTCACTTTGAGAAATTTCACTGCAGAAAAAACAGACATTTCAGCAGCTATTAAAAATTATTATATTATACATACACAAATCTTTTAATATCTGTTACTAATTAGTTACTGCTTCTTATTTCATGTTGCATAAAAAGATTTTTCTTCACACTTTAGAAAGTATTGAATTACTTTTAATGACATCTGATTTCAGGTTCATGGAAAATTCTAAAAGTATAAATTCACAAAATGGCCTTGCAGGTTTTATGCTCATCTTTTTACCCTATTTCGCTCTCTTTACTCATTTTGAATTTTATTCCTAATCAAGACCCACTTACAATCAGTTTAGGACAATGTCAGTGTTTTAGGACATATGTGAAGCAGGAGCTCCGGCCGCTCTTCGAGAATGTAATTGGCATAATTGTCTTTTCCATTTTAAACCCATTACAGAAGAGATTACAGTGAAGAAGCTTCGCAGTGTTTTCTTGTGTGCGTCATGAGTACATAACGCAGCTTGTTCGCACCTTTGTTGGCTAAACGTCTGAAATGTGAGAGATTAATCTGTATTGTTTTTGATTTATTATGATTAAAGTAATATATGTTATCGGACCTTAATGTAACTTTGATAAAATTGACTGAACATATTACTTTTTTGGTTCATTTTTGAATTTTGGAGAAATATTAGAAGTCTCTATACTTAATTTGTAGGTGCTGGGGATTTTGTAGAAAAATCAGAGCAAAACACATTAACAAACCAAAAACAAACAACAGCAAATCAGAAAACACAACATCCAAAGCAAAAAAACACTACAATAAGCATGAAAACGCGACAGCAAGTTCAGAAACACAACGGCATCAACTCAAAATGGAAAGGGGAGGTCCTTATTAAACGTCTTTAGTGTAGGTTCTTATTAAACATCAGTAATGTTTAATAAGGACCTACATGAATGATGTTTAATAACATGCTAATGATCTTTAATGTGTTTAGTTTCACAGACGTTCTTTCATTGTCGCAAGTAACAAAAATGTCCAAAAATTAAATGGAGAGATGCACAGTTGCAAGAAAAAGTTTGTGAACCGTATGGAATTACCAGGGCTTTTGCACTGGTTATTCATAAAAAGTGGTTTGATCTTCATCTGTAACAATTACAGACAAGCACAATCTGACTAAACTGATAACATGTTAACAGAAGTACAAGTGTTTATTCAGCAATGAGGAGGAATTCTGAACCATTCCTCCCTATACAACTGTTTCTGTTCCTCAATACTTCTGGGCTGTCTTGTCTTCAGGTCATTTTTCCTGTTAACTCTGGGTCCTGTTTCTCCTCTTTCAGGATTGCTCCATCTATGAGCTTTGCAGGCCGTCTACTCCAAGGGAGAAAAGCATCCAAATTTCCTCCATTTGTCACATCATGGATTGATGAACACCCAGGTCTTTAGAAATGCTTTTGTAGCCTTTTCCAGCTTTGTGCATCTCTATAATGCATCTTCCAAGATCCTGTGGAAGTTGATGGGATTGAGGCATGATGAGACACTCATCAATTGTTCTTGAGAACAGATTTGCCAGAAACCAGATTTTGTGTGTCTTTATTTAAAGGGCCAAGCACCTGTACAACCCACACTTCCAATCTCATCTCCTTAAGTGAAACACCTGACTCCAGTTAGCACAGAGGTTCACTAACTTTTCCAGCCTGCATTGTGAATGAATACTCAATACGTTCAATAAAGACCTGAAAACCACTACTGTATGTGTTTTATCAGTTTAGTCAATTTGTGTTTGTCTATAATTGTGACTCAGATGAAGATCAGACCACATTTTACGAATAATCAATGGTAATTCCAAAGAGTTCACAAACATTTTCTTGCAACTGTATTTGTATGTATCTGTATATCCACCCTTTGCTTTTATAACCGCCTCCAACCTCGTTCACACCCCCTGAACATCACGGGAACTTCTGGATCTTTTCAGTCCTAAACTTCAGCCCCCACATTCCTCTCGACACATTCTTACTCCAACAGCGTTAAAGCCAAGAGGGTCATGGCAAAACGTCCTTGCAAACTGATTTTGCTGTATGTTTTGAATTGTTGTTCTGTTACAGGATGCACCCACATTGGATTCTTTTCAGATGACCATTGAGATGTTGTTAGTGTTATTAGATGCTACAGCCAATACAGTCCCATAAAAAGGAAGAATACAAACTAACACAAAACCAACACCAGGTAAATAAACATTGAGAAGTGCAACAAGACAACAAAAATAGAGAAAAATATGTACACAAATGGTACAATACAGGCACCTTTTCCTTTTCACCACCCCACTGAAAATCCACGGAGAACTCAAACTTCGGCACTGGACTCTATCACATGAAAACAACAGACGTGTTTGGAAAAGAGATTTTGTAACCGTAAAGTGTTATTTTATGATTACACCGAGGTTTGATCAGCCTGTGTGCTTTTGATTGTTTCAAAATGTGTTGAGGAGGGAACGGTTTGTAAAAGAAACATTTAAGTTAACCTGTATTTTGGCTAAAAGTGTACTTTGTTGAAGGAAAGAAATACATGCTGAGCAACTTGCGTATTTATCTTAATGTGAACTTCACTGGCATCCGAGATTTATTTTGTAATGATATTCTGAGTTTAAACTTCTTTCATCAACATTTTTCTTTGGATAACAGTTTTCTACATTACCTTCAACACAATGCCATTCGACTACCTGCTGATAGTGGTGCAGTGGGATTTAGCCCTCACTTCATCTCTACCTAAAGAGAGCGACTTAGTCCTTTAGTCCTTTAGTCCTTTAGTCTGGTCAGCTCTCTCACCTCCTCACCTGTACACTCTTCTCAAACAGATCAGCTTCCAAAGCCTCATCATTCATGCTAACACCACCGGTAACACCATCGTGTTCATCATTGCTAGTCACAGATGGCTAAATAGCCGAGCCGAGTCTCTGCTGTAACTCAGCATTGTATAATGACATTATGTTCTGGGACTTTGAGTCCAGCATTTGCAGTAACGTCTCTACTGCGTCTATGCTTCATTTCTCATTAATATAGTGTTGCTAGAAAATGGTGAGTGAGAATAGTTTGTTTGATGGAGCCAACAGCGAAACATGACTGTTATCACTTATATTCGAGATTGTTGACATTTACTTTCCTATTAAGCACTGTGCTGTGCTAGCAATAACAATGTGACCCTTTGACATCAGTGAGAGCTAACGTCTCACAGGAACAACGGAAATACTGCAACAGCCAACAAATTAGCACTAAACACATCACAAACGTGTTAATGCTCAGTAATGGTAGCGCTGCTTTAATTTAGCAACTTGATAATCGTTTAATTAATCGCATGTGATTGTAACTTGGGCCTTTACAGTCGACCATTTGTGAATGCACAAGCTAAATTGTTTGTCACATGTGCAGACGTAAAGATTTTAGTTACAACAAGATATTTAGTGTGTTTGGTTCCGTTATCACAACTAGCAAAAATGACCAAAAAAAAAAAAAGCAAAGATGATATACACTGTATAGGCATTCTCTAATATCTTCTATTTCCCCAGATGTGGTGCCATGATAAGGTTCTGTCTTTATATGCAGATTCTTTCCAGTGATTTCTTACATTGTTTCAAAGGACTTGGTTGTGCTTTACACAGCTTTAATTTATTGTTTTTCTCTGGTATATTGCAGTAATGGATTAGTACCAACATCTGCTATGAAGATGCATTTAATTTATAAGCGGTCTCTAAGAATTTCAATGCCTTGGCCTTTAACCATGAGAGCACTCAGAGAACACAGTGATCTGCCTTTTATAAACTCTACAAACTCTATAAACTGATTATAGGCTAGACAGGTTAGATTTAAACACAAGCTTTCAAACATGAGCAATGATTAAGAAATCGAGGGTTTAAATGTAACAAACAATTGCAGTTTCAGTGTAAGACTCAGCACTTCTCTATCTATCGGCTTGGACGTCCTGAACAAAACAATCTGTCCTAGAGAATATCACCACGTGTTAACCATATACAGTGGTGGAAATGCCGGATCCAGACTTGCTTAACTTAAAATGAAAGAAAATTAACTCTGGAATATGTGACCTAAAGCATCCTCTTGCATTTTTTTTTTTTTTTGTAAAAAGTATTTAATACAATTGATTGCAAAGTTTGCATACCTTTAGGAAATGAATCTTTAACCTTGGATATAACGTAATTAAAAAAAAAAAAAGATTTAAGCTACATAATTAGGGTAAGTATTTAAAAGGACAATACATGCACTTTCCAGGTAAATGATACATACTAAAGGTACAAAAGGTGTGTGCTTGAGGGAACCCAGCGACAAGGACAGTTTAGGTACAGTACCCTTTATTTCTGAGAAAGTGACAAGCAATCAAAAATAGTAAAAACTTGCATGTTAAGATATCAATAAAACAGTCAGTTCAAAAGTTTCTAAATACAATTGCATTCTAATTTTTTTTTTTTATAAATAATAAAAATACATTTTTTTTTTTTAGTATTGTAATCTACACTATATGGCCAAACATTTGTGGACACCTGACCATCGCACCCATATGCGGTTCTTCCCCAAACTGTTACCACAAAGTTGGAAGCACACAATTGTATAGTGTCTCTATGTGTTGTAGAATTACAGTTTCCCTTCACTTGAACTAAGAGGCCCAAACTCTGTTCCAGCATGACGATGCCCCTGTGCACAAAGCGAGCTCCATGAAGACATGGTGTGTGAAGGTCAGAGTGGAAGAACTCGAGTGTCCTGCACAGAGCCCTGACCTCAACCCCACTGAACAGCTTTGGGATGAACTGGAACACCGACTGCACCCCAGACCTCCTCATCAACATCAGCGCCTGACCTCACTAATGCTCTTGTAGCTGAATGAACACAAATCCCCACAGCCTCGCTCCAACATCTAGTGGAAAGACTTCGCAGAAGAGTGGAGCTCATTATAACAGCAAACACGGGAGGGAATAAATCTGGAATGGGATGTTCAACAAGCACATATGGGTGTGATGGTCAGGGGTACACATATGTGTGTGTGTGTGTGTGTGTATATATATATATATATATATATATATATTTTTATGTGTATACTAAATATAACTAATTGCAAAATACAGCTAAGGTACATTTTATTTTCCTTCACCCAAACCAAACCAGTTGGTGGCAGGGGGGTGGGGATGTGGGGGTGAAAACTTTTGCACTCAATTGTAAACATGAAGCACACAGACTTGTCACTAGGGCTGGGTGATATGACGATGTAATATGGATAATATCATAAATTATGTCACAATACACTTTCCTGATATATTGTTCTGTATATTACTTTTCAAAAAATTATAAATAAGTTACAAACTTGAGAAAGACCTGATCTGGTTTTCTATGTTTTAAAATTTTACAAATTAATTTCCCCTTTCTTTTCGGTGTTTTCTTTTCTTTTTAATTTTTAGACAAAAGCGTCATCATTCTCTCTTTTTTTTTTTTTTTTTTTTTTTTTTTTTAAAAGATGTATAAAAAACTGCAACTACTGTTTTGCTGGCAAAACTTTACATATTGTGTATCACAGAAATATCGTGATATAATATTTTGGACATATCGCCCACCCCTACTATACTACTACTATATTATTTATAAAGTTATTAAAGTTATTTATTTATTTATTTTGGTAACGTATTACATACTTTAAGTGTCAGAAAGGGTGCTTTATAATTTGATCACACAAATAAAATAAGATGAAGTGAATAAAATAAGTAAATATAACCCGTTTAAAGCTGAACTCACATTCTGGACACGTTGATGAGACCTCGGAAAGTTCCACTTTGCACTTCTGTGAAAGGCAGGTGCGCTAATCTTCTGCAAAAATGATACATAATACACAAATAAACAAAAGTTTTGGCACCCGAGGAAGCTTCCAGTTGAAACTTTGTCAGTTTGTATATTTGTGATGATGGTAGACGTACAGGTTGTTGGTGGAGGATGTTGCCCGGGCTGTGCTCTCGGTTTGCCCGGTGCAGCTCAGTGTGTCCGCGGTGCAGCTGCAGATCAGCGGGCAGGTGAAGAAGGTCCCCCCGCGGCTCAGGCGCATCACCACCGCCAGCAGCAGCGCCGCCACCGCGCACAGTGACACCATAATCCTCCTCTTCTGCTTCACCCGCTTCCTCACACTCCACATTCAAATCTGTCATCCAGCTCCAGTCCCGGGTCAAACACCGACCGACTCACTTCTTTACTGGTCCGCCCACAGGGGTTGCCAGATTGTTCACCTGAAACTCCTCCTCGGTGCCGGTCGGTGCGCCTGCGCCTGCGTTTACGCCCGCGTTTGCGCCACCACTCATCCACAGCTCCTTTCCAAATCCCTCCAGCAGGACAGCACGGTCCGGTGATTCATCTCCACATTCAGCTGCATCAGTATTTCTGCTTGATTTGTTTTGTACTGAACATCTGGTAGGTCAGGACAGAGCTGGGGATGTCATCTGAGCACCACATACACTCTTCTGACTATTTATTTTGAAAGATATTGCGCAGGAGGCAACAACTACAACACAAATTCTATAATAATAATAATAAATAAATATATGCAAAAAAAAAAAAAAAAAGACCTAAGGCCTATAGGCCTAAAATAAATATAAAAGTCTATAACTAATTTCAAATGAGCACATTGTCGAAATTCTATTTTGACTAAGACAATTCTGACTTTTATGCTTTTTATGCTTAAAGAGACACTCTTACCTTATTTCCTTCAATTGATTTATTTATTTATGTGCTATTTGTAATTTATATCTTTGAGTTTTTCCTTATGTCAGAGGTTGCTGAGAGGTTTCTCAGGGTAAGAAGTTCATCGTACTGTGTAACAGGCTGTTTCCTGTACATATGACAATAATTCCTTGAATCTCTTGAATCTTTAATCTTCAGCTGAACTGTTTTGTCATTTACTACTCGATTAATAAACATAAACAGTAGGCCGCTAGTAATTCAAATATGAATAGAGCTTCTCAGTGACTACAGAAATCACACTTAGATGGTCACGTAACCATTTTGATGCTTTGAAAATTCCTTGATGCTAAAATTACTAAACGCTAAACTGAAAGTAGCTTGATGATGGAGATGAAGGGCTACCTTTCTAGGGCTACCTAGAAATTTTAGCTCATCAAGCTATAAGCTTCTCATGCTTTAAGGCAGTAGAGTATCTACCGTGACTTTTTTTTTCTGTAGGTAATTTGCATTTATATTATTTGCACTGGGATGATTGCAAAACAGCCATTGCTAGAGTAGTGTGTATTATGCAGGGCTACTCCGTGAGCTCTACAGATACTTGTCTTAGCAGCTGCATGGCTTTCATCTGGGCTTGTTGCTGTCACAAACAAGTCTGTAAATTTGGTGCGTTTACTTGCGTCTTACTCTAACGCCTTTCTCTTTCCACTCCCCCTTTTCTTTTTTGCTGTGGTTAAAGGTTAAGTCTGGTCTAACTGTTAACCTGTACATTTGTCATGTGACCAGTCTGGAATCTGTCGACCAATTAAGAATTTTTGTGGTCTCTCACAATAGGTTTGCGTTTCCTCGCAATAGGTTTGCGTTCTCTCACAATGATGTTCGGATTCTCTCACAGTACGTTTGGATCCTGTTGCAACAGTTCTTCAGTGTTCTCTCAGTTTTGCATTCCCTTGCAATAAGTTTTGTGTTTTCTCATGATAGGTTTGTGTTCTCTCTCAAACTTTTTGTGTTCTCTTGCAATAATGTTTGCGTTGTCGCTCAATAGTTTTGCGTTCTCTCGCAATGATGCTATAGTGTGCTAAATCTTCCACTAAAGCAGCTCAGCCATTGCAGCATGTTGTCTACTGTAGACACACACTAATTCTTCCTGCTTGTATAGGGTGCAATTACTTTTGTCCTAATTGAATAGTTAGTCTTATTTGTCTTAAAGTATTTAATTTTTGTGATTGCTTTATTTCAAGTCATTATTATGAAATGACTAATACATGATTTAAACTTGACAAACGCAGTCTTCACAGATCTCAAACCGAGAGTAGACTCTCAGAGCTATTAATTGCTTCAATGACACACCTCGGTAACGAGAAACACCTGTCAGTCACATGATCCAATAATCACTTGACAAATGGGTGGTTTTAAACAAATGGTGTTATATTCTAAGTAGTTGAACACATCTAGATGTAAATATCAGGAAATGAAAGCTGAAATTCTGGTCTATTGTCTCATATTCATTTGATCTCAAACCCAAATGTCTTAATTGGCCTTGCCGTTCCAATACTTTTGGAGGAGACTGTATATCCTATAGTGTGGACTGAAGATGGATTAAGATGCTCTACAAGTGTCTCCAACCTCATTAAACAAGAGGATCAGTGCTGTTATTCTCTCCAGGGGAGGCGTCGTACACTATTAATTGTGAAGCTGTTAGATTTGTCAGAGAGCTCATTTGCATGAAGTCTTCTGTGAATAAGCCCCAGCTGGAGTAGGTTTCTGAAGCAGGAAGATCACAAAAATTGTGCCAGTAATATTACAGATGAAAACGTTGCTAAATATTTGTTCAGTGTGTCCTTCGTATACTAACTGTTCACCCATTTCTGTTTCTCCTATTTAATCTGTTTACAATGTTGTACAAGAGTCCTTCTCCTGAAAATAGTGGAATTTTTCCGTACTCATAACTGGCTGTACAATCTCGTGTATGTTTACGGAAGAGTTGTTGTTCTCTGTGTTGTTGGAACCTTACCAACTGTTGTAAATGAAAAAGATTTTAATTGTTATCCTTCGTGTTTCCATCTAAGCTTTGCCTGCCGAGTGGTTAAGTGCACCATTCAGTGAGTCATTTATTTTTGGTGTACTGTTGACATGAGGCTTGAGTAAGTGGTACGCTAATCGGTCACTTAGAAACCGTATGCTTTTATTGTCGCACTAATGACAGCAAGCATGCAGAAATGCAGCAGAACACACACACACACACACACACACACACACACACACACATATACATATATATACACACAAACACACAGATGATCCTTAGACCAAAGCATGCAGTGCGTAGTCATCAGTTCCACTTGTAGGAAATTCTTCTTAAAACTGTTTAAACTGATGATTACGTGGAAGCTTTTCTGATGCAGACGTATGTAAATGTCACGTGATCCCCAAAGCAAACAGGTACATTTCGTTCACCACGATTTACAGAACCAGAGGAAGTCTTCCTGCTAATTAAGGTACAATAAGAAAGAGTAAGGAGGAGAAATAAAAATGTGTGTTAAGCCTCTTATGTAATTATAATCGCTGACACAAGCAGGTGGTGTGTATAAACTGTGTTAATCACAGACCCTGGAGTGAAAGTGCGTTGACACAAACAGGGTCATATGCTTGGAAAGTCAATAACAATTTGTGCAAAAGTTGCAATGGTTAAGGTTGGAGGTGGAGTTTTTTGTAAATGAACTAGTTTGTGAAATCTAAACATATCACCTTTGATCATTTAAATTCATACAAAATTTGTTTGTTTGTTCATTTATTTAATGTTTTTTTATTGGTGAAATTCCACTCACCAGCTCTACGAACTCCACCCTTTCACATGACACATACCAACCGGGAAAGGTGGGGCAAACAAGTGCCTCCCCTGAGAAGCTGCACTATGCAGCGTCTAAGACATTTGGAGTAAAGTGCTATCTACCCTCTTCCGCATACGTGAGCTCACAGACACACGAGATTGGCTAGTGTTGCTGTGATTGACAGGGGATAGAGAGTAAGCTCCTCCCACCCAGACAGCGCGGACAATTTCGCTCTCTTGGACTTGGACTCCTGGACGATGGAGTGAACGCTGTTCTGTTGCGCCACTTGTGAGTGTTCACACATATCTGAGCCAAGATGAAGAGGGGGTGGGGCGAATGAGCACAAACATACAGTTAGGTCCGGAAGTATTTGGACAATGACAATGAGTTTTTGTGATTTTGCTTTTATACCACACCACAATGGATTCGAAATAAAACAATCAAGATGTGATCGAAGTGTAGACTTTAAGCTTTATTTGAAGAGGTTCCACAAAAATATGGCATTTACCATTTAGGAATTGCAGCCATTTTAAGCAAAGTACCTCAATTTTCAGGGGCTCAAAGGTATTTGGACAAAGTGACATAATTGTAAATATAACCATAATTTTAATACTTGGATGAAAATCCTTTGCAGCCAATGACGGCCTGAAGTCTGGAGCCCATGTTCTCAAAACTCAAGTCCTGAGTTTCCTCCCTGGAGATGCTTTGCCAGGCCTTCACTGCAGCCACCTTCAGTTGCTGCTTGTTTGTGGGTCTTTCTGCCTTCAGTCTTGTCTTCAGTAAGTGAAAAGCAGCTCTATTGGGTTGAGAGCAGGTGACTGACTTGGCCATTGAAGAATATTCCATTTCTTTGCCTTCAAAAAGTCTTGAGTTGCTTTCGCAGTATGTTTAGGGTCATTATCCACCTGCACTGTGAAACGGCGTCCTGTCAGTTTTGTAGCATTTGGCTGAATGTGAGCAGAGAGTAGAGCCCTATACACCTCAGAATTCATCCTGCTACTTCTGTCAGCAGTCACATCATCAATAAACACCAGTGAGCCCATTCCACTTGCAGCCATACATGCCCATGCCATAACACTGCCTCCACCGTGTTTGACACATGATGTGATATACTTTGGATCATGAGCTGTTCCTTTCTTTCACCATACTTTTCTCTTCCCATCGTTCTGGTACAAGTTAATCTTGGTTTCATCAGTCCAGAGAATCTTATTCCAGAACATGGGAGGCTTTTTTAGATGTTTTCTGGCAAAGTCTAATCTGTCTTTCCTGTTCTTGAATGTTACCAGTGTTTTGCACCTTGTTGTAAACCCTCTGTATGTACATTCATGAAGGTGTCTCTTGACTGTAGATTTTGACAATGATACGCCTACCTTCTCCAGAGTATTCTTGACTTCTGTTGATGCTGTGAAAGGGTTTTTCTTCACCAAGGAAAGGATTCTGTGATCATACACTTTAGTTGTCTTCTGTGGTCTTCCAGGCCTTTTGATGTTGTTGAGCTCACCAGTGCTTTCTTTCTTTTTAAGAATGTACCCAACTGTTGATTTGGCCACACCTAAGGTTTTTGCTATCTTTCTTATAGATTTATGTTGTTTTTCAGCCTAATGATGGCCTCCTTCACTTGCATTGAGATCTCCTTGGACTTCATATTGGTAGCTCCAGTCGAACAGCTGCCAAATGCCAACTCAATACCTGATATCAACTCCAGACCTTTTTTTGCTTCATTTGTCTTGAAGTAATGAGGGAATGGATCGCACCTGGTCAATTAACTTCTTGTCAGTCAATTGTCCAAATACCTTGGAGCCCCTGAAAATGGAGGTACTTTGCTGAAAATGGCTGTAATTCCTAAATGGTAAATGCCATATTTTTGTGGAACCTCTTAAAATAAAGCTGAAAGTCTACACTTTGATCACATCTTGATTGTTTTATTTCAAATCCATTGTGGTGGACTATAAAGGCAAAGTCACAAAAACTCTGTCATTGTCCAAATACTTCTGGACCTAACTGTACCTAACTCCAACCACGTGTTCAACGGCAAAGCCACAACTAAACGAACAACGAATGTTTGATGCTAACTAACAGCTAATGTGGAGCACCAAGGCCATTCACGGTGGTGGAGCAAATGCATTCTAGACAGCAAATTGGATGAGTACAGAATGAATCATCAAAACTTTTTCACTGTTTTCCTGGAAATGTATATATAAAAAAAAAAACAGGTAATTTTTTTTATTACACAAATAATACTAGCTTATTTGTGTCAACTGAGTCAAGAGACTCACACAAAAAGCTCTGAAACACCAATTTTGATTTGTCAGTCATTAAAACAACACTTTAGGATCAGGTTAATATCAAAGGCAGAAGCTGTGGTTAGAGATGTTGATTTGTCTGAAGATTCTTACAAGTGAAAAGAGAGAGAAATTATACTTTGGTTATATTTATGATGACCAGCACAGCCATTTTACCCATCCATCAATGTCAATGATGTCTGAATGCGCATACTCCGAGGTGTTAGGACTGAAAAATAGAAAAAGGGCACTCTGACCGACTTCGAGCCGGTGACGTAGAGCCTCTTTTGATGAGCTTTTGGAAACCATTAAACCTTCCTCTGCCTGCTCTACATCACAACTCACAATAGTAGAACGCAGCATGTGGCTCATCTTTTCTGAAAAAAAAAAAAAACCCACAAAACAACCGAGGAAGCGACACTGGCATGGCGTAGCGACTGAGTCCTGGTTTATAAAAACATCACCTCAGCATGGTGAATCATCAGCAATGCTGTAGGCAAAAACATGCTGCATGTTCACCCGCTCTCACCTCCGTTACATCATAATCACAGTGTTAGCTCAGATTTTTAAAGACAAAACCTTAAACAGTATGTGCAGGATGATCATTTTTGCAAACGTGTGTACGTGTACGTGTGTGTGTGTGATTTCAGGCTGGGATCTATTTGACATGAGCCTAGCTGAGGGTGGAAGTCTATTTAGGAACACAGAGATACTTCTCAGGGTTAAGTAGCCTTACACAGTTACTCACGTGGAGCCGAGAGAGCCTGTTTCACACACACACACACACACACACACACACACACACACACACACACACACACAGTAAGGCTTATCTGTGGTTTATTAGAGATTATGGAACGCTGACTGTTCATAAAATTTTTGAGCATGAACATTTTAAACTTAAAGATTTTAAAGCTTTCTATCATTTCATACGATTTGTTTCATATTTATAAAATATTGATTAATTAATTGATTGTCTTATTAGCATAGCAGCAGTTTTCATATAAAAAGTATATTTAAATAAATAAATTTATTTTAATTTATTTATTTATTCACCAGATGTATCAGGGGCTCTGTTTAATTAATTAATTAATTAATTAATTAAAGCCCCTTATATTTTGCTGAATTTATTATATTTATTTATACTTTGATTGATATTAATTACATCAACTAAGCATTAATTAAAGGCAACTCCAAAAATATTGGCACCCTTAAAAAAGAACACTACAGAATGATTTAAAAATGTCCACTTAAACAATTAGACAAATGAATTACTTTCCCTCTAAAGAACAACAACAACAAGAACAACAAGCCCAATTTCATTCAAACGATATAGTATTTTCTCCCAACACCACATGTGACAAAATTATTGGCGTCCCTGCAGAATATTTTAAGATGCCAGAGATGACTGTTTTGATTCTTGGAGTTTGGAATCAAGTTTCATATTCAGCTATTAAACGACACTTCCATAACAACGAGCTGTTGCATGACACAAAAGAAACTGTTCTTTGGAAGCTTCATTGGACCTACAATGTTGTGGTCAACGTCATGAGAACAAAATCAAACTTTTTTTTGGCCATAAAGTCTCTGATTTGAACCAGTTGATAGATCTTTCTGTAGCTGCTAATCAGATCACGGAGTGATGGAATCAGTGATGATGGGATTGATTTGTTTGTGTGTTATGTAGAATAATGCATCATCGGCATAAAGGCTTGCTTCATGTTGGTGTGAAAGTCCTACTCTCTGACTGATGCAGGAAATTCAGTAAATAATATGATTCAGTAAATAATATGAAGAGTAACGGTGATAATGTGCATGATTGCCTTGTTTTTCTATGTAAAGTGAATGATTGAGAGAGAAATAAATCCATTAATTATGACTGAGGTGTATTACATTTTAATCCAGCTAATACACTACTGTCCAAATCCAAAGCTTATAAGAATAATAGGAAAGAGAAAAGGTAAGCAAACCCTAACAGACAGTTTTTCAGAAACTTTTCAGCCATCACGGTTGGAGTTTTAAGGCAGCAAGGTTGCAGAAATGTGCTCGATTAAAGAAAGTCTCGCTTTAATAAAAATGGTTTTATCGCAGTGGACTAACTAAAAGTTGCAATGGGGGCATGCTTCCTCCGAGGCACTGCTCTTGCTGCGTCACAGGGCTGTGTAACACACTTGGAGTAAAGCGCTATCTACCCTCTTCCGTATACATGAGCTCACAGACACACGGGATTGGCTAGTGCTGCTGTGATTGACGGGGAGAGGGAGTAAGCCCCTCCCACCCAGATAGCACAGACAATTTTGCTCTCTTGGATTCCTGGATGATAGAGCGAACACTTATCAGACGCTTTTTCAGAAGCTTTTCAGCAATCACGGTTGGGGTTTTAAGGCAGCAAGGTTGCAGAAATGTGCTCGATTAAAGAAAGTCCTGCTTTGATAAAAATAGCTTTATCACAGTGGACTAATGGAAGTGCTACAGTACAACAGATTCCAGAGAGCTACACTCTCATTTAAGGGTTCTTCGTTTGTTCCTCTGAAGGAACCATTAAAGTTTCTATGTCGAACTCTATAACAGAGTGTTTCCCTACCGTAAACGTTAGAACTCTCAGAGTAAACTAAGAACCCTTAATTATCCAATGAAACTTTTTTTTTTCTTGTACCAAGTACCAACCTTTTAAATGACAGTTTCTAGATATTAAGAAGAAAATAATGAGCAATATTTTGGAGTTTGCGCCACACACATACTCAGTTAATACATACACTCTTAGAAGAAGGGGTTCTTCAAGGGTTGTTAGCTTCCAAAAACACTTTCCGATAGGAAACAACTTTGTTCTAGGGCTCTACATAGAATTAGAAATTAGATATACATTTATTAATGACAGTGGACATTTTGTAGGGCATTTGTTTGGTTTTAAGATAAGTAAAATAGATGAAGGTGTGTGTCAATGTTCATGTGAAATAAAACGTCGTCTAGTTTGCCCCCTGGTGATCGGTAGTGTATTTGCAATTCTTAACACATAGGAAAACTTTCTAATCTGTACATCATTATTGAATTTTATGCGATGCACATCTCCCCACTTAGCTGTATAAAATAAAATAAGGTTTCATTTTAGTATTTTAAACACCTCTGCTTTTTCAGGATGACTGAAATGATGTGTGAAGTACAGAATTATCTAATAAATGGTTTTATTTCTTTACGTTGTTTTTAATCAAAATTATCTGAATTGCCTCCAGGTCAGTTTTGGAAATAATGTTAAAATAACAAAAAGACTTGATTTTCCCAATAGCCATGCTCACACTGTTGCATATGGTTTCACACTGTTTCCATGCTCTCACTCTTTCATTGTTTCATATGCCATGTAGGAACCATGAATGCAACTGTAAATGGACAATAAATATGACAATTTTTTTCCAAACTCTTCAGGTTCAAGTTGGAAATATAAACAAAAGCTGACATCTGCACTTTGACCCCATCATCATCATTTAACAAGTAATGGACCAATCCTTAAGATCAGGGATTCTGCCAAAAGGGAAATGAGGACAATAAATCAGCGAGTGTTTGTTAAAGCCAGTACTGGAGCACTGCTTGACTGCTTTCCAGGATCTGTAATGTCTCCTCTCACCAGCAGGTGGCGCAGCTCTCCCTGTAACCTGCTGCTTTTTCCCTCTGCTGCTGGATTCTCTCACACACAGAACCCAGTTGGCCTTTGATCACTTATTCATTCAGATCTAACGAATAACGAATGCTGGAATACAGGACAAGGATGTTTGGCTCCCGTGGATGTGGGTTAATCAGAAAGCAGCTGGGGGAGATGATGAGATTCCCAGCTCAGTGTCTCTTATCTCCTAAGGCTTCTTTTGCATGATAGTGATGACTCATTTTAGAGCAAATGATGATCTGCTTCATATGGAGTCATGGTTTGTTGATTTTATGACCTAGCCTGTGAGGATAAACACTTTTCCTGGAAGAGGCCTTCGCCAGATTGAAATAATCACAAAAAAAAAAAAAATCCCACGCTCGTGAGTTAAACGACTTGAAAGGAAATAAAAACGCACTGTAGTGGAATGCCACTGATGCAATAGCTAATTTGTAATTAAAAATTGGAAAAATAGGTTAATGCCATTTTGGTGAAAGAATTAAGAAGAATGATGGGGGGAAAACGTTATATTTATGTTCCACTCTGTTATACAGCCATGCACTGAAAAAAAAACCCATCACATCAACATCTCATTACTTATGAGAAAAAAACAACACCACACCATTATAACAAGAAAACATCTGGTTATTATAAGAAAGACATCTCATTGTAATGATGAAACATCTTGCTATTACAAGAAAACATTATATATATTATGAGAAAAACATCTTATTATAATGAGGAAACATTTTGGTTTTTACGAGAAACACGTCTTTTTATTATGATAAAAGATCCCGCTATTACGATAAAACATCTCATTATTACAATAAAGCATCTCATTATTACAAAAAAAACATCTTGTTACTATGATAAAGCATCTTGTTATTCTGAAAAAACATCTTGTTACTGCGATAAAGCATCTTGTTATTATGAGAAAAACCATCTGATCATAAAGCGTCTTGCTACTACGATAAAGTGCGTCACTATTATGAGAAACACATCTCATTACTATGATAAAACATCTTAATACGAGAAAAGCATCACCTTATTACAAGAAAAGCGAGAAAATCACGAGTAAAAACATCTCGTTATTACGATTAAGCATCTCGTTATTATGGGAAAAACCTCTCGTTGTAATGAGAAAACATTTGAGATGTGATTCATGATTCACAATTTTAATTTGTGAGAATGAAAAGTACTACATATTAACAGGATGGAAAGCAATATTGGGTCCTGATGAAAAACCTCAAAATACTAAGTAAATAAAATTCAATCTAAAAAAATGTCACTGTATACGTGTGTATATGTTTAGTGGATTGATCCAAGTTATTTCTTTTTTAAATATTGTATATTGTTATGACAGATTTTCAGTTAAGAGAGTGGTACATATTGCTTGGGCACATTGGGAAACTGGATAAAATTAAAGTAATATACAGTATGTGTACATCTTTAGACAATATACTAGGAAGGAAATTTAAAATCAGTCTGATACTTTACTTTAGAGTTAATATGGGGTGTTTTTTTTTTTTTTTTTTTTTTTTTAACAAAACCTTCAGAAAAAACAGACCCAAAAATCACAAAACAGCAAATTATCACCTGCTCATAGCTGCATTCAGTGTATTACCGGCTGCTTGGCATTCGACTGCCTGATGTATTTATTGGAAGAACTGTGTGTGAATAAACACATGGTTCATTTAACGCTTTCAGTCACACCTGTTCATATCATTCATTTTTTTTTAAAAATGTAAAACCCTGTTTGGTGAAATGTTTTGTATTAATATATACTGAACATATTGTCCTCCTACATTCTTTTATACAATAGTGCTCACAGACACAAAAAAACTACTGAACTGTATGTATTTGTGTTTCGAATCATTTACCCGGTCATTAGTCAGGCTATTCGAGCTTTCAGAAGCCTTCTGTTGGTTTTAGTTCCTTATGTTGTTTTTTTTTTTCCTCCCCTTTTTAAAAAAACAAAACAAAAAGATCTGAAATAAATGTTAAAACAACAAAAAGACTTTTGGTTTTCCAACAGCCATGCTCACACTTTCACCGTTTCATACCATGTACCATGTAAATGGACAATAAATACGACATATATATATATATATATATATATATATATATATATATATATATATATATATATATATTCCAGAAAAGTCTTCAGGTTCAAGTTATAAATATAAAAAAAAAAAGCTGACATCTGACATTTGATCCCATCGTCATCATATTTCAAATCCATTGTGCTTGATATCAGAGCCACAAGAACGATCATTCAGATCTGTTTTCATTTTAATTGCGCTCATTTAACTCCAGCTTCTTCTCCCATCAAACACAGAACTGCTATATAAATATTTTAGGCCCCATCAGTGTGTAAATTGGATATATGGTGCAAATACCATTGATGGCACACACACACACACACACACACCGACGCCACAGAGAAGCTCCAGCTTTGTCCAGTCGACTGTAAACTTAATCAGGCAATTAAAGCGACTCATTTTAAAATGCACCAGAGGATTTCAGGCGAGCTGACAGTAAAGCCATAGCACTAAATGGGGATAAATTAAAGGGCAAATCACAAAGTTTGCATGCTGGAGCCATTTTACTTGCAGCTGCGCTTGCTGGAGAACCTGGCTACTGATTTAGTTAGCTTGTAAGAAAACCTGCTAGTTTATACAAAAACAAACAAACAAATAAAAACAACAACAACAACAAAAAAAACATTTAGCCAAAAATTAGCTGGCTTGCTTGCAAACTTCTACTGCTTTACAGAACAAAATATTAATGCTATACAGCTTGCTAGCAATCCAGCTTACTAGCTTTAATGACATAATATAATAGTAAGCCTAAAGTTAGCTGGTTTTATAGCAACACTGGTGTACATAATATAAAAGCATAACACTAGCTATTTTTTAGGAAGCCTGGCTAATCTGAAATGGCTGAAACTGTTTTAGAAAATGAGGAAGATAGAGGAGTTGAAAGCTTAGAGAAGGAGTCGAGTCGAGAATTTTTAAGTTTGACTCTACTGAGTGCAAACAGAATCTCACAACGTTAACTAGCCTTCTTGGCTATAGGTTTAAACAATGTATTAGCAAAATTGTAGCTAGCTTGTTTCAGAAACTAGCTATTAATTTCAACTAGGCTATGTTAGTTAGCTTGTAAGAAACCCTGCAGCATAATGGTTGGTCCAATGTTAGCTGGCTTGCTACTTGAATGTTACTAGTTTACAGATCACAGTAGTGCTAGCAAACCTGTTTACTGTAAGCCTAATGTTAGCTATTTTGCTTGTAAAAAAAAAAAACAAAAACAAAAAACAAACCTAATGGTTTATATATCACATCAGTTAGTTTAATGTCAATTGGCTTGCTAGCTTTTTAGCTAGATTCCTAGCAAACATCTACTGATTTACAGAATATAACACTAATGCTAGCAAACTTACTTACTGGGTTTAATTACACAATATAGCAGTAAGCCTAATGTTAGATTTGATTTCTAGTGACCTTGGCTACTGATGTACACAATACAAAAGCATAAAACCAGCTAGCTTTTTCACCAGCTTGGCTAGCTACAAGTCAAAAAGCAACTGTTCATTCATTTTCCAAAAACTTTTCCAAGAAATCCAAAAACTAAATGAAAAACGCAATGAGCGCAACTAATTTTTATTTGTAGCTGCACAAGTTTTGCAGTCACATGAAATATCATGTAATGAATAAGACTTCTTTTACTTGTTAACATTAACGTTTAGTGTTAGTACATATACTGTATATTTGAATGTTTTAGGGCTCGGCTATGGAATATATTCAGAAATAATATAGTCTGGCGGTCTTCGTTAATAAAGAAAAAGCTTTAAACTGGGAGGATCGCTGTGATTCTGATTATTTTCACGCCGCAGGATGCTGAAGAGAGGCAGCTTGCTGTGGAAACCGCAGTCTCCTCTTATTCCTGCAATGAGGTTAACTTCATGGTAGGAAGGTGAGGCGGCTGCGCTTTTTTCACCAATCTCTTGACATACACACTTTTCCTCGCTACATAATTACAAGCACAGCACCGATTCTTCAGCCAGTGTGTAACTGGAGCAAAAGTTATGACATCGGTTGGCTGGTAGTGTGGAGACGGAGAAACAAACAGAAGCTGATGGCAAATCAGGAAGCTGGGCATGTGTGTGATAGACACGCATTTGATGGATACAATCAGGGCAGCGCTGACACACACACGTCAGCAGGCTGCAGTCACCCGAGCTGCTCATGTCAGTGCTGTGGGATTGAGTTTGATTTGTTCGAAGTGTGCTGAAGAGCTGATATTCGCTCACTACCTCTTCTCCTTCTCCTGTCAGTGTCACAGGATTTAGCTATTAAGTATCCAGCATTATAATCACAATGCTGTCGAATTCTCGATTCTGATTGGTCAGAATTCTCTGGCGTTGATTCATTTTCTGCAACGGCAGCTGCAAATCAAAGGCTCGTATTAATGCACTCGTTATCGTTTCTATAGTAACAGCTCATTCACAGATACTCATATGGAGACTAATCATAAATAACGTGTTTAAACGTGTTATTTAATAAAAAAAAAACAACATTTAATTGTTGATGTGGTGAAGTTTTCTGTAAGGAGTAGTTTATTTAACATTTACGGAAGGAGTCTCCAGTGTCAGCACTTTACATTAACAGGAGTTTACGCTTTACAGCTTATCTTCTCTCCGTTTTTTTCCTCTTCAACTTCAAGAGAGAAAAAAAGCTGTTTATAGCTGCTATAATGTAAGTGATAACTTGTTTCATGGACGTTTCACAACTTTAAATAAAATTGCATGAATAAAAAAGTAACCCTTGGTGAACTGGTATGGTGTAAAAGGCATAAAACACATCAGGACGTGCTGTTATAGGAAAATAATCGACTTTGGAGTGGTAACAGTAACTCTGCTTCATCACACCACCCTTTTGTTGATCATTGATTATTTTATACTATGGAAGGAAAAATACTTGTTTCTGATTGGCTGTGCATTAAATTCCTTATATGAGCAATTATTTAGTTACTAAATGTAGTAACGTAGCACTGTGGCGTTCAAATAGAACCCGTAGACATGTACAGGCGAACACACAACATGCTCGTCTTTCAAATGGTTAAAGTTGTGTGAACACTGTTGCTAGGCAACTATGAAATAGAGGTACACCAAGGAGAAGCTAGTGAGTGAGTGAGTGAGTGAGTGAGTGACTAAAGCTAACAATTCATCTACCTGACATGGAGCTGTTAACTCTTTTACAAACAATATAAAGGCACAGTGACCATGTAAACAAGATAACTTTATAGAGAATATCAACATTTTCCTCAGGTGTGTTGGTAAATTTCTTATAAAAGATGCCGTATTAGTAAAATGACACTAATTACCGTTAGCATGGATTGCAAACTGAACTTCCATACGTGCGCCATTTTGTGAAGCGTCAATATTGTGCCACAACTCGCGAACTTGTCCTCGGATTTCCCAGTCCCAAAATGGTGCGAGGTTGGACTTTTTTTTTTCATGGGGAATCTTTTTTTTTCTAAAAAAAATGCCAAACATGATGGTGTGTGAGTTAATGCTAGACAAATCCTGACAGATGTTTCATCCACAGCACATCACTCTCAATCTGCAATGAAAAATCTGAAGCTAGAATAATAAGAGCCAAGTGAATGTGTGTACCTTTATTAACAAGGAAATAAAAACATTTCTTGGTAGTGGACTCTATGAATAATATTATAATATGCATAATATGAATACATAGCAGTGTGGAAATAGCAACACACACACACACACACATGCACACACACATGCAGTGTAAAGTAATAACAGGGTGGGGAACATAATGAGCAACAAAAGGCAAAGACGCAGCAATTTCAGCATCTTATAAATCCTCCAATTAGTGTTAGAGAGAGACTTCTGGGATGTCGGTTTAGGTGCAGTTAAAGAGAAGCGATGCCTCTGCTCCCTCCTTTTTTTCACCAACACACACACACACACACACACACACACACACACACACACACAAAGCCCTAACTACGCAGTTTACACACCTGGAGGGAAATAAATGACGGTAGCACTTTCTATAACGGCCATGCTTATAACGACTCATGAATACATTCGGAACATGTTATGCATTTATAATACATTATACACGTCATTGTAACTTTTTAGGGAAAAGCCATTACAGTTTGTAGCATTGTTTATAAATTATAACGTAGTGTTTATAATGCATTATCTTGCCATTTTAGATTTTATATATGCTTTATGCATTATGAATAGGGCCTGGTGATACTTGTTAACATGTTATGAACACTTCTTATCTATAAAGTGTACTACATTTTCATATATAATTATAACAACGTGTATAATGCCTTATGAGCGCATTATAACATAATATGAACGTGTCCATACTTTATTATAGCTAAGGCCTTCATAAAATAATCAGTTGCAGAGTGGTACCAGTAACTCTGCTTAATCACACCACCCTGTCGATGATTATTTTCCTGGAACAGCACGGCACTATGTGGTTTTTTTCTTACATAATCGTTGCCTAATTTTAAGCAATCCATTTTTGTCCATTAATGCTTTTGCTTTGTGTTTTGTGTGTCTGTGTGTGTGTGTGTGTGTGTGTGTGTTGCTGCATTGCTTGTATTCTTCCAATCACCACAAGGGGTCAGAAAAGTTCTGCTAAAGTTCTACACTGAAACTCTCAGACCAAACACACACACACACACACACACACACACACACACACACACACACACACACACACACAAATACTGTATACTGTCAAACACAGCAGCCTGACATAAAAACAGCCAAAAGTATTCATTCCACATTTCACTCCCTCGAACTCCCAGACTGTCTCTGAATCTGGCTTGATTTGGACATGATCCAGTGAAGTGTGCTTTGTGTTTGAGTCAAGTAAACTCTCTCTTGCTTGTTTCCGTGCGTTCAGTCAGACGTAACTGACGAGGAAACGAGGCTTGCTTTCAGTGATGCTTTTAGATCCGGGATCACTTAACAAAAATGGTGGGTGAGGGAGGGTGGTGGAAAGAAGCAGGAAATAAAAAAAACAAAAAAAACAACTGGTAACAATGAGCTTTCTCTGCACACACACTCACACCGCAGTGCTCAGTTGCTATGGCAACGGGCCTCAGGAACTCGCCGGTGTGTCTCCTCCTCCCGGAGTGCGGCCGAGCTTGGATGGGACGAAAGTCTGAAATCTGAGGTGGCCCGGGTTCAACTGGGCCAGAGTTCTTGCAGGTGGCTCTTTTCAGATGCAAGGACCAGCTGAGGACGGAGACAGAGTTCTGCTGTTTGAGGTTTCGCTGTCAAAGAGACGCAGTTGTGTTTCCTTCATGAAACAGTTTACTTATGAATGCCTCATTCCCATTCCACCCTTCTCCCGCCGCATCTCTTCACGCCTGTCCACCTCTGAATAAGCCAAAGTGATGAAAAATTCTCTGAATCCAGCACCGAAGCAACACACGTCTCGTTGTTTTTTTGTTTCTTCTTTCTTCAGTTTAGACTGTACCAAATAGGTGCAATATTACTTGTAGTGGATGATGACTGAAATGTTGTGAGATTAAATACTTGACAGAAAAAAAAGTTGACATCCAAAATTTGCACACATTTACATTTCACACTTTTTTTTTTTTTACATAATTCATTTATTTTAATATGTCAATTTTTCACTTTAAAATTTTTTATTATTTATTTTTCCACAAGTTGGCATACATGAAACATGTACTGCATGCGGTGTGATTTTTGCACATAATTTATTTTCACATACTGCATTTCTTTCATGAGTCAACAAGTATTACTGGCACTAAGCGAGTTTAGTTTCAGTGGCAGTGCACATATCCCAACACAAGAGTGCCAATACTTCTTTCTTTAGTGAACAAATAGATGTGCAAACTTTCACTTAATGGCTGCCCACACATCCAAACACGGCCAAGGGCACCAACAATTTTATCTCTAGAACACATATAGATGTGCAAACCCTCACAAAATGGCTACCGACATACCCACACACAGACAACGGTGCCAATACTTTCATCTCTAATGAACGTATGGGTAAGCAAACTATTAATTCAATTCAATTCTATTTGTGTAGCACTTTTAACATTGGATATAGTCACAAAGCAGCTTTACAGAAATATATAAATTTCACTTTAATGGCTGCCCACACACCCAAACAGCCAGTGGTGCCAATATATATATATATATATATATATATATATATATATATATATATATATATATATATATATATATATATATATATATATATATTATATAATGAACATATAGTTGAGCAAACCTTCATGTAATGGCTGGCCAAATACCATTAAGGGTGCCAATACTTTTATTTTCGGTGAACCTATAGATAAGCAAAATTTTACGTAATGGCTGCTGACACACCAAACTCACACAAGCGTGCCAATACTTTAATCTTTAATGAAAATGCGTAGAACCAGGTGATGTTAAAAAAAAAAAAAAAAAAAAGCCAATGTCTTTCTACACATAGTGTTATACCCTATGTAGGGTGCAAACCAAGTGAACAGGAAGCCATTTTGGATTAGCCCTAAGTAGAAGACGATGGATTTTACCTGGATCTTGTGGAAGATGTGTAAAAATCAAGCTAAAGAGTGATAATAAAATGTTACTATTGGTAACTAAATAATAAAGACCAATCAACGGTCTGTGCTAATTATAGCTCCGCCTACACATCCTAGCTCGGTTGTCATGGTAACTGGGTAAACTAAAATTCAGCATGGGTACTTGGGGAGGGCATGGGTAATTTTTTTACAGAGCCGAGCAGTTTTTCAGTCGGTTTGCATAATTCATTTCATATGTTGATTTAAGCGCACCTTCGTCTCGACTCCTCTCTCTATCCATCTGAAACATATGTTAGGAAAACACACCTAGTCTGCCAAACTGGGAAAATCCATTCTCCCAGCATGTCCTTGCATTCACACACACCACAGCACATCACACACTCGGAGAGCACGAGATTTGCATTACATGTGATCACGATCGTGCATTCAACTGTACCGGATCATACTGTTCCAGCTCATGGGCCATTAACACTTCAAACATCTAAACATCAGGCTCGCATGTGTGTGTGTGTGTGTGTGTGTGTGTGTGTGTGTGAGAGAGAGAGAGAGAGAGAGAGAGAAAACACATATGGAGAGAAAAGAAGAACATCTTCATGCAATTCCTCTGCAGCATGTCCATGTTAATAAAGCTGAGAGATGCAAAGGAAAAAGACTTAAACTCATATTACATCTAGCATTTACAATTACACAATACACACCTTTCAGTTCCTGTTGCTTATCTACAGTTACAGATCTTTAGCTAGTCCAAATCCCAGAATTGCCAGAAAGGCCAGAGCGAGCTGCTTATTAACTCTTTAGGGTCATGTATCAGATTAATGCTGTGTTTTTCTGTTTATAATGCTGTCAGATTTTAACATATGCAAAAAAAAAAAAAAATAAATAAATAAAAAATACAATATATAACACATCATAAAGCATTATGCCAGATCATTACAGTAAACAATTACAAATCCAAATCAGCACAGTGATGACATTTTTCTGTAACATTTAATTTTGTCCTGGAAAACTAATGTTTGGAATCTAAAATGTTTTTGTACTGAATCAATAAAGTAGTAGTCAGAAAACAAAAATCTATAACAAAGTTTGTACTCAAAAAAAAAAAAAAAGGGTGCCTAAGACTTTTGCACAGTGCTGTAGGTCATTTCATGTAACATCTGTAAAGACCTGATATTTGAGAAATGAAAGGTGTATGTTATAAGGCATCTACAAAATGTTATACATGTAAATAGTAACTACATTTGAAGACTTATTCAGGCTTATGCCAGGCATTATACATGCTGTATAATACGTATGCATTTTCATAGGAGCCATAGGGAGTGTTATTATATGTGAATTGTTGCAGTGGTCCAGATGTTTTGGGTTATGAAGAGATCATGTACAAAAAAGTACAATAGGTGGTTATAATCCAAATCAAACAAACAAACAAACATACTAAGAAAGAAAGAAAGAAAGAAAGAAAGAAAAGACAAAATACATGCTGGTTCTTGATTGTGAGCATTCGTGCAGAAAAAACCTACAATTTGATGGATCTAGAATATTTTTGCAAGAAATATTGGGAAAGTATTGCTAAGTCGAGATGTACCACACTGATAGACTCTTACCAATAAAGACTGATTGGTGTAATAAAATCAAAGGTGCTTCAACAACGTATTAGTTTAAGGTTGTGCACACTTATGCAACCAGGTGATTATAAGATTTTTATTTTTCTTTTTTCCCCCCTATAAAAGTTTCTCATTGCTTTTCACTTTATTTGTATACTTTGCAGTTGCTCATTAAAGATGAGAAAATATCTGACTTTTTTTTATTAGGGTCATTCTTTTAATTCACAGAAACCTGCCATTTTAACAGGGGTGTGTAGACCTTTTGTATCCATTGTACACTATATGGCCAAAAATTTGTGGACGCCTGACTATCACATCAACATGTGATTTTGGATCATCTCATTCCAGATGTAGTCCCCATTTGTTGTCATAATGAGCTCCACTCTTCTGGGAAGGCTTTCCACTAGATTTTGGAGCGTGGCTGTGGGGATTTGTGTTCATTCAGCTACAAGAGCATTAGTGAGGTCAGGTTCATTAGGCTACAAGAGCATCAGTGAGATGTTGTGTGAGGAGGTCTGGGGTGCAGTCGGTGTTCCAGTTCATCCCAGAGGTGTTCAGTGGGGTTGAGGTCAGGGCTCTGTGCAGGACACGAGTTCTTCCACTCCAACCTTCACACACCATGTCTTCATGGAGCTCGCTTTGTGTTCAGGGGCATCGTCATGCTGGAACGGGTTTGAGTCTCTTAGTTCCAGTGAAGGGAAACTGTAACGCTACAGCACACAGAGACGTTCTATAAAATTGTGTACTTCCATCTTTGTGGCAACAGTTTGGGGAAGAACCGCATATGGGCGAGACGGTCAGGTGTCCACAAACTATATAGTGTATATAGTGTATACGGTTTATATATAAATATGTTTTTTTTTCTTCTAAATTATGGCTCTGTAGCTTTGGCTGAAACTAATTACTGAATAAATTCTTAAACCCACTGTTATTGTATTGTTACACCGAGGTTCTTCGCTACTATCTGATATTTCGCCCTTTCAAATAAATCATTTTAGTGTTGCTCGCAGGGGGGTCAAAATTAAATTCCAACCTCGACCTATTGGTTTAAAGCTAAACTTTAATTACTCATTTCAGGTTAGTTAATGTGGGGCAGCGGCCGCACTACAGACAATTCTTCTCCGCGGTTAATCTGGTGAAAGGAGGGGCTGTGCCGGACGGCCGTTCTGTGACAATCAGGCGTTAATTATGCGCAGGGAGGCAGTCGAGCGTGGCCAAATGTCATTAACACACACCCGCGGCCCGTCTCTATGAGAAGGGCACTCATTACTTTCTATTATTCTGAGAGGAGCATCAGTCATATGCAGCAAAAACACACCACCAGGACGTCTGCATGAGGCGCAAGCAGCATGACAGACAAACCTGTGTGAGGTGCATTCACAATTTTAGTACTGTCTCACTTCACACGAGAAATGGAAGAAATTTAAGAACTAAGGAAGAAAAACACAAACTAATGTTTCACAGACCACTAGTACTACATAGTACATTTGACGATTAACAGTTAAATTAAACTATTTATATGCAATATATATATATATATGTATATTGTTATAGGAAAATAATCACCGACATGATGGCGGGATGAAGCGGATGGTGTGAAGTTGATTATTTTCTATAACAGAACATCCTGAAGTGTTTTATTCCACTTACACCACAGCAACTTACCAACTGTTACAATTTTTATTTATTAAAAGGAGGCAACATCATACTTTTTATCCATTTATAGTTATATTTAATGTTGTGGAATGTGCATATTTCCTGTGGTGGAACTGTTACAGAGTGCTGACACTGGAGACTCATTCCGTGTTAAATAAACCGTATCCTCACAGAAGCCTGTGTAACAATTATACATTTGTTAAATAACAATACAGTTTTAACCTGTTAATTATTAGGTTTAGGTTTTTTGTCATTTATCAGTTAGACAGAAATCACTCGCTGCTGCTGAGTTCCCTTTGGAGTCTGGTTCCTCTCAAGGTTTCTTCCTCATATCGTCTCAGGGAGTTTTCACCTTCACCTCTGGCTCGCTCATTATTTATATTTATATCTCGAATTTATATATTTCTGTAAAGCTGCTTTGTGACAATGTCTACTGTTAAAAGTGCTATACGAATAAAACTGAATTGAATTGAACTGAATCGATAGGAGCGTGTGCTGTACAAATCTCTGTGAATGAGCTGTTACTATAGAAACGAAAGTATTTGAACCAGCGCATGAATATTAACCTGTGATTTGTAGCTGCACTTCTGTATATTTATTAAAGCTGTTACTGATTGAGGACTTTTGCTCATCCATAATTATGACCACTTGTGAAATCTCTTTTACCTTGAACAGCATCTATAATAAACCTTCTCAAAAAAAAAAAATAAAATAAAAAAATCACTGTGGGATGGATGTCTCTGTTCCATCACCCGTCCGTCCCCGTCTCCGATCTGCCCAATCGTACATTTTTAAAAAAGTAACGAAACTAAACAGGGTAGAATAAATTGGCAGCCGAATTCACTTCCTGAGCCTCGTTAGTGAAACCTGTGAAGACATCTGCTCCTAAAAGCAGCTCGTACTAAAGATTTCTACCGGATTCACCAACACGCGCTCGTAAACCTGACACCTGCGCTCCCGAGACACACATCTGCAGAACTCTGTGTACATTATAATAACCATGGTGTAGACGCAGACCTAAGAAAGGTCTCTGTTGCTGTCAGCAGTGAAACATTCGGATGCTTTGACCTGTGCTATTAAAGTAAAGGGTAAATTCTGCCACATGTAATCTGGACCTCAACACTTTTTTAATCAAGTTCACCAAACCTACGCTTTATAAAGCTCTGCTGCATCTTATCAAACCTATAGACATTTTCTTTAGCAAAACACACAGTAATTTTTTACTTTGACGTTCATCACAGATGCCAGCAAATTCTTTTTTAATGAAAGGATAAATGAGACACGTTAGTGTATTAAAGCTATATCTGACAATATTACACATTATTGTTCATATTGTAGGGAGGGAAAAATCTGAAACAGACAAACTGTTACACTGCAAAAAACGATAAATGAAGGAAAAGTTATCCAACATTATAAATTATTATATCACAAATATAAGACCATTAAGCCTAGACTTTTTCCTAATTTTGCTTCTTTCTAGAAATAAATTCCTACATTTCTAGAAAAAATCTTACACTTGTTTAAAACAATCTCATAAAGAGAAATATTTGTTAATTTGGCTGTATTCCAGATATATTTACTTGCTAAGATATCATATATCAAGATTATATGCTGTGATTACATTACATTTATTCATCTAGCAGACGCTTTTATCCAAAGCGATTTACAAATGAGGAAACACAAGCAACGATATAGATCAAGCAGAGAACAATACAAGTAGTGCCATGATATGAGATTTTTAATTAAGTGCTAGAGGAGCAATGTGCACAGAGTAGAGGTGCAAGAGCGAATGTAAGTGCAGATTTTTTTTTTTTGAGTGGGGACAAGTTAGGGGTTAGTTAAGTGTTCATGGAAGAGGTGGGTCTTTAGCCTTTTTTCGAAGCTAGTGATGGATTCTGCTGAAGTTCATTGCACCACTGATGGACAGTCAGTTTGAAGGTTCTGGAAAGGGACCTCATGCCTCGCTGAGAAGGCATTACCAGGCGTTGGGCGTTAACTGATTTGCGAGAGGGAACATAAACCTCAAGGAGAGCGTTGAGCTACTTGGCCGCTGTTCCGGACAAGGTCTTGTACGTGAGCATCAAGGCCTTGAATTTGATGTGGGCGGCTACAGGAAGCCAGTGGAGGGAGACGAAGAGGGGTGTCACGTGGGTCCTTTTGGGCTGGTTGAAAACAAGGTGTGCTGCTGCATTCTGAATCATCTGCAGGAGTTTGAGGACGCTGGCTGCGAGGCTCAAGAGTAGTGAGTTGCAGTAGTCCAGTTTTGATATAACAAGAGCCTGGGCTAGTAGCTGCGTGGCATGATCAGTGAGATACGGTCTGATTTTCTTGATGTTATGCAGAATGAACCTACGGGAGACCGTGCAGTGATTAATCAATAAAAGCAAAAACATGATTCAAAAGACTGTGGCCGTTTTAAAACCTTTTTAAATAGTCTCATACACAGGATATTAAATATTTAAGGAACACAACTACTACAACACTTTATAACTTTTGTCAATTTATTGCTCTTTTTGTAAATGTTGTGAGAAATAGAACTTTGAAAATGCCATTGATTTAAAAAAAAACTAAATAAATCATTATTTGTTACTGGTATATGAGCTACTTGTTAAGAAAATCCAACAAAACATAATGCACTAAGTGTTATAAACACTGCTTATAATGCATTCAATTGCATAACGATTCATAAACGCATTATAAATATAGCTATAAACTGTAATGACATTTCATAAATAATTACAACAATGAGTATAATGTCTTATCTATGCATCATAACATGGTATGAATATATTACTAAGTCATTACACAGTACATATCATTGAAAGTGTTACTGATTTTATTTCCCCTGCATGAAGCAAACATTTCTCATTTCTTTGAGATTTTGATGCACTTCCAGATGGAGCTTTGAGCCAAACTGGATGCTGATTATAGACTTAATTAAAAAAGATTTCAAGCATCAAATCCCAAATCTTTTTTATTTAACGAATGACCAAAACGGCAGATTGTGGGACCATCATAGGAGTAAAGTCCCCTATGTTCAATGGTATCGATTTCCTGACCACAGTGATAAATATTTCAGAATAAGAAGGATCAGATTTCTACCTGGACGCTTTCTCTCGCATGAGTGCGGCGGGTTGTACATCCTGAAAATCTCACAATTTCACACTTCGTGCACAAAGTGTCCATACCAGATTTGTCTGGAAATGGAGATCTGACTAAATACAAACGCCGAGCTGGAGCGAGAACATATGTGACTATTCAGATGGACGCCTGTCCAATTAGACCTCCTGCAGAATGAAGCATCTGTCTGTGATCGTCCTGCCTGACCTGAATGCCTTCATCTGCTTCCTCGGTTTTTGGACGAGAGGAGCAGAGAGTGACAGTCGCAATGCTAGAGGAACGGTGTGCGGCGACAAATCGGTGTAATTGTTCTAATTAGACCTGCTGGGTGGTTTAATTCAATGAGTTTGGCAGTGTGATGCTGAGGAGTCTACAGACACACACACACACACACACACACACACACACACACACATATCATTAGGCATCTCTTATAGGAACACACCTGTCTCAAGGCACTCAAGGTTTCCAGTCTTCTGTAAGGGAGTGACTCAAGGGCTCTTACTTTAGTTGGCTGGCTGGAACTGCAAATTACAGATTTATATCTATGTGCTTGTTCTAATACGTTATATACGTTTCTATAGTAACAGTGCAGCCACAGACACTTGTACAGCGGAGGCTCCACATCCACTCCACATTCGGATTATAAAATGCATGTAATCTTTGATATGGTGAAGTTTGCAGCGACGACATGTTGATTTTACGTTTATGGAAGGAGTCTCCAGCGTCAGCGCTTCGTAACACTCAGAGGTAAAACTGTAGCTTTAGATTTTATGACATCTTCAGAATAGAGGAGTTCATGCATTGCAGTTTCTCTGTAACATGACAAGCCGAGGTTTCTTTTGTCTTAATAACTTAAAGGAAGAAAAAAAAAATAGAGCGGCTATAATATAAGTGACTTTTTACAAACTTGTTAATTGTAACTATAAATAAAAAAATACATGCATTCTTAAATGGATAGAAATTGTAATTGGTGGCAGTTATTGTGGCATAAGAGGAATAAAACACTCTGTGTTGTGCTGTTGTAGGAAAATAAATAACAACATTGGTGTGGTAACAGTAACTCTGCTTCATCGCACCATCCCGTCGCTGATTATTTTCCTGTAACTGAACAACGTGATATTAGATATTAGAACTTTTGTTGACTCTCACCATCGTTATTGGTTTGACTGATTGAATGAAAGTTGCCTCTCCATCACCAAAACCCCTTTGAATGAATTACTAACCAACAATAATTAAGGTTCTTTCATTTATGAGTACTTAAATCACACTATGGCCGAGTGCAGGAATTCACGATCGCCGGCGATGAAATTACGCTGGGCGAATCTCAAGGCTGTGGTGTTTTATTCATGGACATCTGTGTGCTGGGATCACAAGAAGCCTGTATAGCAACATTTCACCATTGGTAGCAGCTGTTTTACAGGCGAGGGGCGCATGCAGATGTCCCTTTGTGCCTCTCCACTCCAGCCAATCTCCACTCTCTGTCCATCTGGCAAGAAAATCCAGCCTACATTAAGAAGGAAAGTCTTCTCAGGTGATGACAAGTTGCAAAGGAAAACAGCCCTGAGGTGGGAAAGCTCTTGACAGTAATGACTCAGGGCTTTGACAGAAGGCAAGGTTGTGTTCTTTACAAAAGCACAGGAAAGACAGAGGAGGTGCAAAATGATAAAAATACCAAATATCAAATACTGTATTAACCCTATAAAACCCAGTGCTCTATTTTCACGATTACCTTAGTGGAATAACGGCAACATATTGATCATTTTTCTGCATATTACTCACATACAACTAATAGGATATTAAAGAGGTTGCAGTTATAAAGCTAAAGGATGGACATTAGATAGGATACGATATTAGAGAATGTTTATCACATTTAGAAAACTTTTGTACTAATATTAATTACATTTTATATCTAACATATTAATATCTTCACATATGCAATTTGACTATTACTGTTATTTGTATTAATTAAGACCTAACACTCAAAATGGCTTGTTCTAAACTCAGTTCCTTTGTCTTCAGGGTGTGCAAACTTTTGCACATTATTGAGGCACATTCGCATAGTACGTCATTGTTCCTACAGTCAGGTAAAAAAGAACGGGCACTGTTCATAATCCCCAACCCAAAAAAGAGGCAATGAGTCCTTTGGGAGCTGAACAAGTCAACTCATTGGTGAGATGAATCAAAGAATCAAATGATCCGACTCACTGAAAAGGACTGAAGTCCCATCACCAGTGGACTGCACTATGGATCTTTTAGCTACATGAAGTTGGAAGAAAATATAAAGAGAATGTTTTAAATGGTTGCAGAAGCTCCATTTAGCTCCAAGTAGAACATCTGCAGTGTTGATTCATGAATCGGATCATATGATTCGGATGTGAAATTCATGTTAGGTTTCGTACATTTTTCCACATACAATGCATTTGTTGTTTTTTTCCCCACATGATTCATTTATCTTTACATATTATTTTTTCCTGTGCATGATTCATTTATGATTTATTTTCACATGCGATTTTTTTCCCACCCGAATAATTTATGCTTCATTTATTTTCCCATGTGATGTCTTCCATATGATTCATTTATGATTCATTTTTTTTCCATATGTAATTGTTTCAAGATTCATTTGTTTTCACATGTGATTTATGATTCACATATCTTTACATGTGATTTTTTTCTAGTTTAGCACTTGGCCTCACACACAAGAGATCAGACCTACAAACTCGTAATGTCTAAAAACGCAAACTCTAAACTAATCTATTACCGGTCCCATCCAGGAGACCATCCAGAACACTTTTTCAGGCTTTCAGGGGCTGTGCTGTTTCACCCCGGAGCTCCTTTGGGAATTTGACGTTGGGTCAGGCCTTAATTTAGACGTGCACATTTTTTTTTTTAGGGCTGGTGTTGTAGTGGGAAAGGCTGTCAGGGTAAGATTGATTTGATAGAGCTGCTGGAGCTGTGTGTGTTGTTCGGTGGTGAGCGTGGGGCCGAGAGAGATTTGTGGAGTGTGCACTTGTGGTTGTACCATCTGCCGCTGCTGGTCGATGAGTACCTTAGTGCTACACCTACCTGTCTGTCAGCTCTGATCGACTTCGAAGGGCATGAGCTGGGGTTCATCAAGCATAAACAACCAATTGACACGACGCATATGTTACTAGAGCGCCAATAAATCAAAGGCTACTTTCAGCCAACTGGGAGCATTTGTTGCTTTTTTATTTTTTGCCTAGTTTCCTCAGAATTCTGTGCAGAACATCCCAAAGCACCGTTACGCCGCTCCACAGGTTCCTGTTTGCAACTCAGATGGCCGAAAGTTGGCCAAGGAACAAGGTCAAGGTCGTATAAGTGCTTATTTTGTCAGTATAAAAGCTTTACACAGGGAACAATCGACCCTTCTGTGCAGGAGTAAATGTACGGCCATTTATTCTCTTAAATATCACCAGTGCTTAATGACCACCAGTAACTTAATGATTCATTACTTAAAAGGCAGCTGCAGTCGTAATGTAATTCATTATTTAAAGAGGCTAGTGTGGCTGCTGTGACTCATTTAAACAAGATGTATTGTCTCATTCCTTGGTTTGTTCATACAGACGAGTGATAAATGATTACAGTTAAAATATCCTGTAATCTCAGACAGACGCGGTGAAGAGACTGTGTGGAATCTTAATATTCGATAGCTGTATTAGTATAAATAGTGATCCGGTTCCTCTTAATAGTGACCTCACATATATAATGAAGATTATCTCATTCCCCCAGGCTGTTCCCAGATTCCATTTTTTATGGATCACGAGAGCCGGAATTTTCGGAGTCAGGAGTTGGTATCATGTTGTTCCTAAATAGTAATGAGTTTACGTAATTGGAAATGAACGCAGTGAAATGTAAAGGTTCATACAGTGAGCTTCGTGTTTAGAATCAATCCCCATATTTGGCATTAGGAATCCTTCATTGCCTTATTAGCCATTTTCTTACAGATTTTACTGCCAGTTTTTTTTAAAAAGACAGTTCCATATTTGATGCAAAGTTAAAGTATTCCTCTTGCTCACTGCTACTATGGAATCGGTCATGAGTCAGTTTTTAAGAACCATCCTCAACCGTTTAGTGGATGAGAAAGTTGTCAGATGCCCCCTTCCACACCCCCCGTCCCCCAATGAGAGCTTTAGCATGCTAGACAAAATAGAGTAAAAATATACTCACCAAAGGTGAGCAGATGGCGCAAATCACTCCGTCTCACTCGATATATCCGCATTTGAAATACAAAAACTATGGCAAAATTCACCCACACCTTGCTTTAGTAACCAACAGCTATCTTGAGCTCTTTAGCTAAAAAAAACCCTTGCAACTGGTTAACAATACACACTCCAGAACAAGATTAATTCCTTACCTTCTGACCAAATCAGAGAACAATAAACGGTAATATTATCATAATAATCATAAACTTTCACTCTCTCACTTGTTTGTTACACTCTCCGCCTCTGCCTCTCTCTACTGATTGGCTGTGGCTCCTGCCTGTCACCATAAAGTAGGCAGTTCTATATTTACACTAAGTGTTATCCCAGTGGTCTTTTGAAAGGTCTCGTCACCTTTTATATATTTTCAGTGCTGCATTAATCGGTAATAGACCATTTAAAGATTATGTCCACCAGGCATTTATTTTTTTTTTATAGAGCTCACAGTCAGATCTTCTTCCTTAAGTGCAGGCATAATGTAAAAAAAATCTGTAGTCATGTGACCAATTACATAAAACCACCCACATAAAAATGTTTATATGAAATGAAGACAACCTGTAATTTAAAGTACAGCCAGTTTTTTCCCCCCCAGTAAAACATAATTATATGCTGTAAAAGTCTCCAGGACTAATGAGAATACAGACATGACAGATACATTTCTGGATAATTGCACCATTAGAAATAATACAAGCACCAAAAAAGTGTGACTGGTTTATGAAGGTTTAATACATTAAAAGTACAGTATAGTCACAGATTTATGTTCAGTCCAAATTTGTTATTATTGGCTCAGATTCTGGCTCACAGTCAGGTATCAGTAAGTTTAAAAGTTTCTCAAAGTCACCGTGATGATCTCGTGTCGCAGTGATTGACAGAATGTCAGCGCTTCAGCCTGGAACTGCATTTTCTTTGCCTTATCAATAATATCACCTGATTGTCCGGTTTTATTTATTTAATTTTCTAAGGCTATATCTTGCATGAAGCGATCTAAAAATATCAGCTCAAGTTTATATATCCTGTCATAAAACAGCACCTACTGAATGCTAAATGCTAAGACTAAGTCTGATAGCAGAGGATTTTTCGTGACAGGTCGGGCCTGTCAAGGTGACATCTACTGACATATGCATGGCATTACTGAAAATCACAATGTCAAGAAATATTCGCAGAGTTTCGACGTGCAGAAGGACAGAACAGCTGTGTGTAATATTCCATCATATGAGAAGACCATACAATATCTAAAAGGCATCAAAGCCAAGATATTAATTAGACTGTGCAAATTCCTGGATGAGGTTGATAATCTGAGAAAATCTAGGGACAAAAATTTAAGGGATCAACTGTTTAGAGCTGCTGTAACATAACTGACAACAGGAACTAACTCGTTCATGGACGTTACACGATATTAAATGTAACCATAAATAGATCAAATGTATGAATAAAAATTTCTAATGTAGGTAAGTGGTGTAAGAGGAGTAGAACGCTTCGGGACGTGCTGTTATTGGAAAGTAATCAACTTCATGGTGGTAACAGTAACTCTGCTTTGTGGATAGCAGGATTTCTCCACTGATGTAAGCAAAAATCTCGGCTGGATACCTGCTGGACCTCAGGTTTGACAGCTCCATTGCTGCATTAATTGGCACTTGTCTGTGGAAAAAAAATTCAATTTGCATTCACACTATTGCGTGTCAGAAAAAAACTACGTGGCAAACACTGTCACGAACATGAGGTCCTTCAGCGGCTGACGCTTGAATCGTTCACACATGACAGCACTTTCTGAAACTGTAAAAATGAGTGGGTTAAGTGAAATAAATGGTACTTGATTGTCTACACTATTCGGCATCATCGTGGCAGTAAGGGTTTAAAAATAAACTGTGTAGCGGTCACAGTCCGTATAAAGTCAGAACTGGAGATGAGGCTGGATCCAGACCAGGGAAAGACATTTTATAGTCTGATTTTATAGTGCGTTTATAAACTTTGAAATGATAATCTACTGGATACAAAATGCAAACCATTACACATCTATTAAAATGGGATCACGCTTACAAATTTGTAGCAATACGTTTAAAAATTTATGAATGTTAAAGTTATTAGGGTTATGGGCAGAGCCAGTGCTCTTCCTTTCAGGTGAAACCGAATGAAAAAAAAAAAATGCACGTGCCGTATTTTAATACGGCTGCGGAAATGAAAGTATGTATACCGTGATCTGCAGAATTATTGGCACCCCTGATGAAAATGAGCAGAAAGTATTATATATAAAGAGAATAACAGGGTCTTTTGTCTTTTTGCAAACACAGAGCAATTCTTTTAACTATTATCAGCTCCCTTACAATTAATATTTTATGACGCTCTAACAGGGGGAAAACAACCGCAGAGAGTGTTTTTCCAACACTCAGTGTTTTTCTAATACACAGTATGCTGGATCTGTAACTAAATCACACAGGAGTGGACTTTTTTACATTCTGAAAACCATTACATTCTGTGGGAAAATATTTAATGGAAGCCATTAAACTAACTCCCATTAGGAGATGAAATAATATTTCATTGTTTTTTTTTGCTCTCTGATTGAAATATCCAACCAGTATCGGTTTGAGTAACGAACACGGATGTGGAGGGAAGTCATAGCAAACAAGAAGGTGTGTGTTTTTAAGTCAAACTGGCGTAAAAATCGAATGAATGCTCCTTCACAGACCGGTGCACTCCACCCTCGCCATCATTAAATCAATCTGCCTTTTAATAACATCATCCTAGTGGCCACTGCTACTAAGGAGTCCATGACGATAGTTACAATTACATGGAGACCCATCTTGCTCTTCAGACACCGGTGTTAAATGCTCCAAAGAAGAAAGAAAAAACAACAACCAAAAAAACAGAAATTGTGTCTAAAAGGCCAGAGAGATTTCTGGTCATTATCAGAAGTGTTTTTATGCACTAATGACCTGTTCAGATATGAAATCTCATATAAAAATTTCAAATGCTGCTACTGCTAAAAATATGCTAAACTTTGCCTCATAGCTGTTTTAAATGATATACAGTCAGCTCCAGAATTATTGGCACCCTTGGTAAATATGGGTAAAAAAGAATATTGAAAAATGTCTTTATGGTTAATTCGGTTATTCCCACACTGAATATATGGCAGAAATCTAACCTTTGATTAAAGGAAATTATCAAAAAATATTTAATTATCAAAAAATAGTTTTTAAATCAAAACCACAATGTGTCAATTTTTGGCACACACCTCCCTTTGCTAACATAACAGCACTGAGTCTTTTCCTACAACAAATTCCTATCTTTACCAAGGGTGCCAATAATTTATATACATTAGGGCTGCCAAATGTGTAAAGAGTGTTGCGATGAAAATGACCAGGAAGAAATCTTAAAATATTTTAAGAGAGAGCAAGTACCAAGAACAAGTTTAGTTGAATATTAACCAGGTTCTGACAGTTTCTCTTTTTCCAAAAAGAAAATAATTACTAGGAATTTGGAGATTGTTCTCCAAAAGGTTCTTTAGGAGCTCGTTGGATATTTAAAGGTTCTAAGCGTGAAAAATTGGCTGAAGTTAGTTACAGGTTCTTTGCTCTCAAAATGCTTTGGAAATGGTTTTGAAATGCTCTCTGAAAGGTTGTAGGTTTCTACATAGAACTTTTAAAGGTTTTCCAGAAGCACAGGCTGAATGATTCCTTAGGATTCTTTAATTTTAGAAAAGTGTTTTAATCAAGTGTTCTTTATGGGTTTATTGGATAATTAAGGGTTCTTAGATCCAAGTATAACCCTTTCTGATAGGAAAACATGTATAGTGGTCTGCAGTGAAGCTTTTAAGGTTTCTCAAAGAGAGACAACCGAAGCACCCTGATTAAAAGTAACACATGAAATTTCAAAAAAATTTAAATGTGGAATTGATGGAAACATGATGGATAAATGATGGAAATTTGAACAGGATCCGGACAGCAATATTCATTCTGACAGCCTGTGAAGTTTATGTGAATACAGGAACCTACAGAATTTGAAATTTCCGATCCAGTTGTTACTAATCACCCGCTATAAAATCCACCTTAATGTGGTGTTTTAATCATTTCTAAGCTCTATTTCTAAGCCTATAAGCTCTAACCGTCATTTCTCACACCTGATGGAGCTAAATCAGGGACTTCAGGAGAGCTTCGGCTTAAGCTTTCGTGCTTTTTCGTATTTCGGGTGATGGAATCATATTTCACGCTCCTGAAACGTACACGAGGAAATGAATGTAGTCTGCTTATGCTCACTAATGCTTCAGTAATGCTTCAGTTACGCTGTACACTGAGGAAGCAGGAAGCTGCTGGAATTCTGGGAAAAGCTGGACTATTCTGAAAGCAAATCATCCACCAACATGTCACCAGTCACTCACGCTTCATTAAGTTACTCTGGAAATTGTTATAACTCAACATTAGACGCACAATCAGCACTAGGCCCATTAATAATCAAAATCACTATTAATTATTATGATTGTTCCAGCAACAATTGCAGTTTTGCAGCAGTTTCTCATTTTAAAATCAATAGAAAATGCAAACGTATAAATCCGAATCCCAATAACATACTCCATAGTTGATTTTTTTTTTTTTTTTTTACATAATTTATTAATTTATTATACATAATTTATTTTTTTTTATGCATTTTTATATTCTGTATGTTTGGACAAACTCAATTGAATTTAGTATTCTTTGTCTTAAATACATTTTGATTTATGGTTAAAATAACAACAGTGAAGATTAATTCCTATGTATACATTTATTTCTGAACCAAAATTATATTTTAAATACATAGTTTTTCCCCACAAAAAAAGCGTTTTACATTTATAACTTAAGCAATCAACAAAGTGATCATCTATTTGGAAGTTCAGAAATTTCCTATAACTGCATGTTCTGAAGTACTTTATTCCTCTTATGCAGCATTATAATTTATTATTTATTAAAGAATGACACGTCATACCTTTTTATCCATTTATAGTTACATTTACTGTTGTGGAAAGTCAGCAAATCAAGTTCTCGCTTACGTTATAGCAGCTATAAAGCAGTCGTTCCCCTCAGCAGCCTCTCTTTCTTTTCTCTCTCGATTAACAAGACAAAAAAAAATGAAGTCCTGAAGATGTTGGAAAACTTAGTTACAGATTTACCTCTGACACTGGAGACTCCTTCCAGAAATGTTAAATAAACATCTGTACAGAAAACGTTGCCATATCAACGAGCGTCTGCTATACAAGTCTTTGTGAATGAGCTGTTACTATAGAAACTGTAACGTTTAAAAAAAAATGCACACTACTCTGAGAGCTGCTGCTACAGAAAATTAATCAACACCTTCCTTCTCCTCATCAATCAGAATAACTAATTAAATCAATGGTTCAGCACGTTAAATAAGTGAAAACATGTTACCATATTAAACGATAGTGAAACAGATTAAAGGATTAAAGATTAATGCTTCTTTAATGCACTTTTGAGTGAGTGAGTTAACCTTTGGAGGAGAATCTCAGCAGGAGCACATCAAAGCCCAGACAGGTGGAAATATAAATCTGAAGGTCTCTGTAGCGCCGTGTTGCATCTCACGTTCGTTTTTTTCAGAGACCGGCCTGGAAGAACTGAACATGATGCTCCGTGTCTCGTTTCCCTCCAGACCAGGATGCAATCCTGCTGCAGGTATGATGTCATACCGCGTTATCGTTCTTGCCGGGGGTGTATGTAGAGAACCAGCTCTGGCTGTGAGTGTATTTGCGTATGATCTGATCAGCATACAGTATGCTCCTCTGTGTGTCATGTAGATGGGGAAAAAAAAATAAAAAATCAGACTGTGTGGATTGGGATCTTGTTTCCTGTGGTGCATATCAGCATCACATCAGTTTCTGTCTCTGAGGGCGAGGGTTGCTGAATTACTGAATCTTTCCCCTCAGGCAGCTGGAGGGTCTCCAGATGTTCAGGCTGCTTCATTCACACACACACACACACACACACACACACACACACACACACAGATATCAAACTTCATCATCAAGTCGCATTAATATTCATTTCCCTCAGTGCTTGGACCCCTCTTCTTCTCCCCTAGGTCTCAAATTTCTCCCATTTCTTTTATTGTGCTTCAAGCAGGCAATAACGCAGCTTTAATGTCTGACGTAACTAATCTGTCTCTTGGTACAGCCTGAAATAAAAAAAAAAAGAGAAAAATGAGAAGCTCCTCTAAGGCCTCGTTGTTCCCCGTAGCCCTAAATGACAGCGACTCATTAATGAATGAGTGAGTTTTCCTCCACGCGTTCAAACATCTGTCTTGTGCGACCCCACTGTTTGCTAATCATTCCACTGTTCTTGTTTCATCGCGCAAGCCACAAATAACAGCACCTCACACCTGCATGTCATCACGTTTGCATTCAACACACTGTTATTTCAGGATTTATCACCGTTCATTAAGTTTTCTTGTTATTTCACAGCTGACACAAAGTGATGATTTACCTGAGGAGCTGTCAATTAGCAAAGCTTGATTACAGCTAATTTGAGGAACTCGACAATGTTTGGAAATACAATCCGTATCCAGCTCCTCCTAAGATGAAAAAGACCTTAAAAATGACATGGCCGTGAATACAAAACACAGATGGGTAATAAATTAAAAAGAAGCCAACAGAGTGTGTTAGTAAGCTGTTGAGCCAAAACGAGATTCTAGAGAACATTGATTCTACATGTCTCTGGAGCTCTGAAGCACCGTTCCTTAAAAAATATTCCCTCAATTTAAAAAAAAAACGCTGCCGACGGCATATTTCTGGTCACAGCGGGGCTGTGAGTGTTGTGCAGAGTGATGTCAAACACGGACCAATCAGATCACACGTTGGAATATAAGCAAGAAAAGCAACCACAGAGGACGAACTACCAGTGAAAAAAAATAGTCATGTTAGTAAGTGACTATTTACTAAGTGAAGAGAATTTACGACATGATACGTCAAAAATATTTCACTGTTGCAAGGGAAAAAAAGAAGAAGCTTTTCTGGATGCTCACTGATACAACAGTCTTTATTTTATACTGATAATGATAACTCTCGTGTAGAGATCAAGCAAGGCTAGTTAGTTAGCCTAGACTAGCTAGGACTGGTAAGAGGGTAGATACAGTTATACTGTGTGTTGTTGAGCCATTTTTAAAAATTTTCAATTATACTTTAAACTTATCATAATAAAAGGACATTATGGTCACAACAACAATAATAAAGTACAAAAAAAAAAGAGAAACAAAAAACACTTGTTTTTAAATTTTTAAAAAAAATTTATTTTCAGTAGAAAAAGCACCGCAAAAACATGAGATTAAAAGCAGCCTTTTTTTGTGCCTTTGGTTTACGTGCCATTAGAATACAATGGAAAAAAAAAAACAACAAAAACAAACAAACCAAAAAAACACCTGGGTTCTTTAACCTTGGGTGTATTTTTGACAGAGTTGTCCCCCATTTTTAGAGGCTGCTTTCTTGGGCTGTTTTTTTTTTTTTTTTTGGCCGAGATGAAAGCGGCCAAAGTTTTCTTTTTCTTTTCTTTTTTTAAAAAATATCCTCCTTTTATTTTTGTTGTGACTAATTACCTGGTTGAAAGTATAATGTAAAATTAAAAAAAAAAAAAAGACATTTTTGTAATGCAAGTTAAATTTGAGACGCTAAAGCTACAGGATGTAAGATTTTGGAAAGTCGCCGTGTCTGGTATAAAAATGGTGCTGCAAGCTAATCGTGGGGGAACGTTTCAATAATGTGGGATGTATGCTACACTGCACGGATGAAAGTGCCAAGTAATTGAAGGCTGTGTTTCAAACAGCACACTGGAACTAAGCAGTAAGGAGACCCTTAAGCAGTTTGGAACGCAGTCCAAACATATAAATAATCTGCTGCTGTTGTTGTATTACAGAAGAGTTCAGAAGAAAAACGGTATTAAAAAGTTGATGAAAGCACAAATCTTCTTTAAAATCATTAGAACTGCTCCTTTAAATGATGTCACGAACACCAGAAAATAGTAGACAGGAAAATAGTAGCAGAATACAAACCAAATCCCTTAAAGAGCACAAACTTGGTCCAAGTGTCAAAACTTAAAGTAATTAAAGATTTTTAATAGAAATTAGCTTTAAATCCAGAACCCCTGGACTGGAGCCTGTAGACGGTTGTCCACTGTTCCGCTCCGTCCGTACGCCGTGATAATTGATAACCCACGCCATCTTTTATTATCCCATTTACCTCCATTGGATTTGCTGTAATAAATAAACCGTTCTTCCTGACTCACTAAGGAAGCGGCTGAGCTCTTTCAGGAAGATTTCATCATCATTCGTTCAGAGTTTGGCTCCTTCCATTAGACGGTCGACTGGCAAATCGCACGGGTGGAGCGAAAACAGAGCGGTGATGAATGTGTAGGGATCAAATCCCATAAACTAAAGCATTCGTCTTACGAAAGGAAGGCAGAGAACCACGTGTAAAAGACTAATACAACCAACACACACCAACGTAGAAGAAAACAGTTTGGCGAAATCAATCCACAGTAATAATGATTTACAAAAATCCACAACAGTCTTATTGGAAGAGCGAAAGAATTAAACTGCAGTTTTAAAAATATGTACAGCCGAGCTGTGGGTTATAACGTCTGTTTGAAATACATCTAAGATATCTTGACTGAAGGCAAATGAATCAATTATTTCTCATTAGGTGAGAATCTTTTGAACGAGTCACTAAAGTGAACGACTCGGTATCAGTCACTGAGTCATTTCTTTCGTTCAGGTCCGAGATGCTTTGAAATCCAAAAACACTACATTTCCATACACATCCATCACTTTATGAGTTCACAGGATTCCCTTCGGTCTTTTTTAAACACCAGTGAATAGCGCGAGTCGTATTTGCAGTTGCATGCGGAACCCGATCTGTGCCACTTGAATCAGCGAATCAAGGTCAAGGCCGAGATTCTTTTCACTTCACTTCAGTGAATCAGTTGAGTCAGCGAGTTTAATGAATCCTGTTTGAGCTCATTTGATCGGATTTGGAGAGTTTCAGCGTTTCAGTGCATGCAGTACTAATGTGTGTTGGACGAAGTGTGAAAATAATTCTTCTAAATATGGACATACACACAAATTATAAAATAATACAAAAATAGGAATGAATATTAGCTAATTTTTTTTAGATCAGGCTGCACATTTGAACAAACCATGCAACTGAAACAATCACTGAACAAATCTGAAAGAATCATTTAACCAAATGGACTCAAATTACTCGATTCACTAAAAATCTTTTTTTTGTTTGTTAAATCTTTATTTAACAACAGAGCAAGACAATTTCAAGCTTCAAAATAGTAAACTTATATTTACTGTAAAGAGAAATATTAGATAAATTTGCCCTTAAAGATGTTTTCAAAACAAACAAACAAAAAAAACCCCCTAAATTTAGGATGAGTGCATTAATATAAACTTATCATTAGCAGCTTCGCTATTGTCAGAGCTGCAGTTATAGAAAATTCAAAACATCTCTGAGATTTCACTAACGGAGTTCTGTGAAACACAAACCCATAGTTTTTTTTTTTTTTTACGTATCCACGGTGCCCCGGTGACCTGCGCCGCCATCACGGCATTCCGAATGGCGTTTATCTGATTCCAGCTCTTCGACGGTTGAACATGATGCGGTCACGTGTTGCTACTTACGGCTCTTTATGTAACAGCACAATTCCTTTAAAGCTAGTAACTCGAAAGCAGTTCTCGCCTCATGATCAGCAAATTATGACTCCCTTCGTCTCTCTCTCTCTCTATCTGAGTGAAATGGATTACCCTGGGTGGTGTGTAAACAGCCTGGGGCTTCAGCACAACACTGCTCCATTCCTCTCCTGCCAGTCATTTATAATTGGACGAACAGACATGAGCAATTTGTGGGACATGCCAAAGCAGCCATAGCTAAGATGCAAAACACAAAGCAGGGTAACAGCTACACAGAAAAGAAAGTGTGTGTGTGTAGTCCTCAACAGTCCACAGCAAGCAGATAATCTCTACTTCTTATAGTGTAATTTTTACACAAATTTTACACAAGCTAACAAAAGTGACTGAGGAACATCATTCAAACGGTCAGCATCGATGAATATGCATGAATATGCAAATTCAGAAATGCCCACCATGTCCTCTAGCCATCCCTAATGGCTAATAAGCTAGTTACCTGCTAGCAAACTAGCTCACGTTTGTCAGAGGTCAATAATTAGTTTTCGTTAACATCTTTATCCTAATTCAAAATGACAGAATATGCATGAATATGCAAATTACGAAGTGCCCCATTTCCCCTTCACATCCTTAACAGCTGGTCAGCTAGTTACCTGCTAGCAAACTAGCTCATGCTTGCCAGAGCAAATTAATGTGTTAATCTGCAGAAAGAGTAAAATTTATGATTTATTTCTTTTAATATCAAATCAGCTAACAAAAATGGCCTTGCAAAATCTCTACACATTTATCCTAATTCAAAATTCTGAGTATGCATGAATATGCAAATTTAGAAAATGCCCCATTTCCTCTTTCAATCCTTAAGAGCTGCTAAGAGGTGCCTGCTAGCCAACTAGCTCCCATTTGATCTTTGTTTTAATGTTTAATCAATTAGCAAAAATGCTCTAGGAACATGTCTACAAATTTATCGTTATTCAAAATTGTGAATGTGTATGAATATGCAATTTTGGATATGCCCCCATTTCCTCCTGCAATCCTCAGCTAGATACCTGCTAGCAAACTAGCTCACATTCGTCAGAGGTCAATAATTAGTGATTGTTAACCTGCTGTGAATTTTACACAAATCAACTACAAAAATGGTCTCGGATCGTCTCTACACACCTTTTACCTTCTTTCAAAATGGCAGGATCTATGAATACGCATGAATATGCAAATTCAAAAAGGCCCCTAGCTCACGTTTATTAGAGGTCAGTAATTAGCATTGTTACTTTCTCAGTGATTTATTTAACATCAGCCAAACAATTATGTTACCATAACAACCACAACGTCACATGAATGAAGTGCATCCAAGTTCTGTTGAAGGTTTCTAGGTACCAGGACATTATCATCTGAAATTTGCATATATCACATGTGATTGGTCCAAAACGTCTAACATATTTTGTGTCATCACACTGTCCGAATTTTATACAGCGGTTTTAAATGGAAAGAAATAGCACTGTTTTAACAATTTTGACCCAAATACCAATCTATACAAAAGAACCATCCATCCAGGAGGAGTTACACATTTAAATGCAACAAACTTTGAATGTCTCCACTCAGTTCTCGTATGTAACCTGATCAAAATTAACCACTTGCTCCATGGCATCATGGTGTGAACAATCACACTGCAAAACAAAGCAATTTCTTTAGACCAACAAAACAACACAAAACAAAGAAAAACTGGAACTCATAAACTCAAAACACATTTGAACAAAAATCTAATTTTTAATTACAGACGCTTATCAGAGAGACGATGATTGCTGAATTGCACTGCAGGATACACCCACCTTTAATTTGTTACTTCTTGAAATTACTTTTATGTGTAACTAAATGGCAAAATAAAGAGCACACTTAATTATTTCCACTGAAAAACCACGTGTGTGTGTGCAAACTTTTGCATCTGAACTCTAGATTCTAACACTGAGACATTAATTTCAGTCAGTTTTCTCAAAACACATTCGCACCGAATAAATCATTTCATACCCACTGAATAATAATGGTAACTTTTTCTCCATATCAAAGCAGATCCTGAGTTTTAACAGCTATGTGTAGCCAAGAAAATGATTTCAACTGCCTGCTGCTTTTCTGGACTAGACAAAAGTGTGTTACAGGTACTCATTAAAGCCGCGAGGTTACAAACGTGCGCTTGTGGCCCAGCGGGTGTTTCTGAGAAATAGCCATACGTTTGTTTCTGTGGATATAAACAGAGCGACACGAATCGTCGAGGAAAAACCCACTTACATTTTCTGTCTTTTTAATGTATGATGCATTAAAAATATGTGTGAAAATGGAGCCTTGTGTGGAAATAATGACACTCGATGGGACATTAAAATCCAAAAATAGGGCATGCTAGCAGAGCGTGCAACTTTATTTCATAACTATTAGCTGAGGAAAATGAAATGTTTGGTCACTGCTTCAGGTTTGACGCCATTAGTGGACTGGATTCTAGAAAGTTCTTAAATTACTGACTGTATGCTAAACTTAACTTCCTGACAGTCATTAATCAAAAAACACTACAATATTTAGTTTTATTTATTAACATACGTACATATAATGCATACTCTAACGTATACTGTATATTCTTAATCTGTCAAATTATGTGAGTGGATTCAAGGGGATTAGTTTATTATGCTTTATTTGTAATTTGTTCGCAGGTGCATTTCCACAATATATATTTGGGAAAATGTTCGAATCCTACAAGCAAATCTTTACGTATGATAAGATTCACTGAAGTGATCGGATTCAAATTAGCGACGTTACTGCAATTTTATATACGGATTACGCTGTCAAGCTTAAAACACTTATTTATTTCAATTACACACCAATTTAATGGAAAAGTTGTGAAACTCGGTTAAAGAAACGATACTTTACGTTTTCCGTTACGGGAAGAGTTTACACTTTGTGGTTTCTCTGTAACATGACAATCTGCTATTTTTTTTGTCTTGTTAATTTCAAGAGGGAGAAAAAAAAGAGAGGCAGGTGAAGGAACGACTGTTTACAGCTGCTGTAACGTAAGTGAGAACAGGAACTAACTTGTGGATGTTCCGCAACATTAAATGTAACTATAAATGGTTAAAAAGTATGGCGTGTTGCTCTTTAATAAATAAAAATGTGTAACTGTTGGCAGTGAAATTGTATTTTTTCTCATTTTGAAATGATTAGCACACAGTAAAATTAATAGGTTAACATACTTTACAGGTGTCACATTTTGCCACCTTTGTGTTTCAGAGAAAATGCTAAATACATTAAATTGGTTTTCGAAAAGTTTTGATAACAATGACTTTAATTTGCAAATACAAAACAGATAAACTGTTTTGTAAAGGAGGCGAAGATGGATGCAGTTGCAGGTAAAACAGCTTTAATCTCACACAGGTAAACAAGTCCAAAACGTTAGGCAGGTTCAAGGTCAAAAACAGGCAATGGCCAGGCGATGAGCAAACACACTGGATCAGGCAAGGCGAAGACGTGAGTCGCTAAACTTGAGCAGGTCAGAACCAGAGAAACAATCACTATCAAAAGGCTTGGTGTAGTCAGGCACACAGTCAGTCTTCTTCTTCTTCCTCATTTAAAATAATGCTGGTTGGCAAACCCACTTAAAGGTGCATTTTCTGCCACCTACTGGGCTGGAGTGTGGAGAAAAAAAATCCTATTAATCAAGTCTGTTATGCTTAAATAATTTATAAGTGCATTATACACTCTAAACTGTTTGTTTGCATTATTCAATATAGTTTTCTTCTACTAATTGAGCTCGTTCTCTTTCATATGCTACACAGTTTAATATCACATGTTCCACAGTCTCTGGTAGACCACATTTACCAGATTCATGTTTGCCAATGCAGAGTGTGTCCTACTTCCTACTTCCAAAACTACTACTTCTGGTTCCAACAGGTTTCTGAATGCTATATAGAGGACACTCCCTTAACACAGCGCTTCTAATCATTCCTTTCATTTCTGCCTCACTTAATGATACGTTTATGTCAACATTAACGTGTTTTATTGCCTTTTTGGCCATTTGAGCTACTTTCTCATTTCCCATAAGAATGATATGATTAATCCATACTGGCGAATTCTAAACATACTTTGTAGGATCTCATACAATACATCTTGCCTAGATGTTGACTTGCCAATTAATAAACTTAATAAGGTGGAATATGAATTTGAGCAAATTATTGTATTTAATGGCTGAATTTCATCCACCCAATGAAGAGCCATCAAAATGGCTATCATTTCTTTTGTGTAAACTGATAAATGGTCACTTGTCCTTTTAGCAGTTCTGGTCTTGAAATGGGGACACACTCTAGCTGTGAATAAGAGTGTGTGTTGTGTGTGTGTATATATATGTGTGTGGCTGATTGAGCACAGGTGTATACAGGTGTGCTCAATCAGAAGCTCGGTGACCGTGAGCGAGGCAGTGTGTGTGTGTGTGTGTGTGTGTGTGTGTGTGTGTGTGTGTGTGCGCTTTGGGGAATGTAGTTTGGGGCGGCCATGTTTGTAGGTCGCGGTGTCTGCTGGGAAATGGAGTTTGTGGATTGAGATGACCCGAACTACACAAACAAACAAATAAATAAACAAACTTGAATACATCCCCTTTTATAAATTTTCATTTATAAAAAAATAAGAATTTTTTTTTTTGCAAAAGTAAAAAAAAAAAAATTAAGTCAATAATATAATGTACCTAATTATTTAATAGACTGCCTTTTTTTTTGTGAAATTAAGAAATTTGCACAAGCATCAACTGACCAAAGTTTATAATTTTAACGAATTCCTAAAGCCGTTTGTGATGTGTACTCAGATTTCCAGGCTCTACTTTGAAAAAAAAAACTATGAAAAAACAGTCGGCTTCTTCAGGAAGGCATCAGATATTCAGTCGCATAATTTATACCCACCCCAAATCCAACGTGGGTCCATTTCCCATCCTGGTCTATTTTTGAACGGACAGTTTCCATGGCAACAGAGCGTTTGCCATGCGTTTTTTTCCACCCAAGGTCTGACCATAGGTTTGAGTACAAACAGAGCAACATGGAACAACAACAACAGGCAGAGACTCGCTTATTTTCCCTGTCACTCCATCTCAGGGACGCGAAACACCATGTGACAACGCAGAAGGGGATGGAAATGAGGCTGGCCGAAAGTAGTGTGTGTGTGTGTGTGTGTGTGACCATGAAATGTAGGCATATGCTGCCTGTATTAGCATGTAGGCGCCTGGTTTCTCTTCAGCACACATCCGATCGCTTAATGGATCCTCCGAGTGTTGGTTAAAAAAAAAAAAAAAAAACCTTTACAGCCTACTTTTGCCATGTGGTATATCTAGCTGCTGTCAACATAACTATTGGCACCCTTCTTAAAGATCAGCCAAAAAAAAAAAAATAATAAGTGCAATGAGTGATATTTAGACCATAAACATACAGGGCTGATGTACATTTTCTAATTTAACAATGTAGCCCACTCAATATTTTCATCTTTGTTTATTTCTCATTGTTTAGTTGTGTATTTTTTTACTTATCAAATACATTCATTGTAAAAGGGCTCCATCGATTACACCTATTTCATTCAACTGTGTGAATTTATTTGAAATATAATTTCTGTGACGGTTCTTATGTGAATATCCAATGGGAAGTTTCTCCTGTTTTACTGATGGGCTGTTGTGAGCCTGTGAAGGAGGCAGGTTGATAAAAAGTTTGCGCTGATAGCTGGAGGGGGAGGCCATGTTGGAGAGCGATGTCGAGAGGAGCTGAAAAAGAAAAGTGAAAATAAGGATTTGTTTTATTCTAGTTTGAGACATCTGGCCTAAAACTGATAAATGAAGACTCAAGACTCAAAGTTACAAGCCGATGTCAAGTTTTTTATTACTTATTTTTGTTATTAAGGATGATGCTCTTGGCCACAGGCCTGGGTTTTGTTTAAAGCAAGTTAAAAGTCAAAGTTCATGTCTCGTTAAAACCTTTATATTAAGGGGAAAACCTGATTCCTGAATGCTATTGATGGCAGCAATAGAATTATCCTATATTTTCACCAGAGTTCGGATGACAGATCGTGACTCAGCTAAAATGGCCGACGCATGGATTTGTGGTGTTTCGCTTTCTAAACCAGCTCAGCTCGCCTCATAGGATATTTTTCTACGCCCTCCAAATTTACCAACACGGCAAGAAACCTTTCCAGCTGATATTAGAGTATTCACTGCTACCACTGACCCCAGGGATTTGTGAGAAACTACATGGTTGGGTCTGAGAAACTTTTCCTGCTGTGTTGTATTTGAAATTCCTAAGGATTATTTCTTCACATGCACCAACGTTTCATGGGCCCCAACATGTAGAGAAAACCACAAGAACTGGGATAAGAGCATACGTGATAGAGTTTATTAATCTAAAGGTGAATTTGTTGAATTTCCTTTCCTTTGTAAATAAATAATAGAGATTAATGGTACTTTTCCCTTGTCTATCTCATTATAATAATTATAGGTATTTGTATTCATAGCAAAACCAAACAGCGACTATTAGGACAAGACATAATATACTTTCATGATTGATAGTATAGTTTTCTTAATCGGAGGCTGAAAGAACCATGATATTCCTGAGTTCTAAATCTAGACAAAGTGACTGCCAGGTGAAAATCCAGCTAATTTAGCACCTAACCGGTGGGATACCAGGTTTCCTGTGTTCAAATTATATCACTGTAACCAGCAGGAGGGTTACAACAATATTTTTTGTTTTTTGCTAAACACTGATTTAAAAATCCTCAGCTATAGTTGATAGTGTCAAGAATTGCCCTTGTTAGCTTTCATGTCATGTTTTGTTCTGGGTTATTTTTACACCATGTGCTCATGTTATGGTTCTAGTCCTGGTCGTAGGTTTGTTATCCTATTGTGTTCACCTGTTCTGTGTTTAGTCCTTGATTACATTGTCTATACTCTATATACTCTGCTGTTTGTCTTTTTGTGAAATCTTATCATGCATTTTTATCCTAGTACCTTATTTTTTTACTTTTGTATTTTCTGGTTTCATGTAATGTTGTCTGCCAGTGTTTTGACCCCTGCTATGGATTCACCATAATAAAGCCTGTTTTTCATTTTTCAGACTTTTTTTTAAAAAATCTTTTTTTTTTTTTTTTTTTAACAAAAAACAACAAATTCATTTTCAGCACACAATGTTTTCCCACCGCATGATTATTACATACAGGTCAGAACAGGTCAAAACCTTTCCCAATGTGGATCAACTCCTCCTATGTTGAACAATCCAAAGTGAAAAACAAATAAGGCGAACGGATTAAGTGGGCGAGTCAGCCGGTCACGGAGGGTCAGGTACAGCATGGAGATTTAGCTTCTGCCGCAGACTGTGTTGAATAAAGAAGCAAGAAATCCAAAGAAAAGTTTTAAAGCTGGTGCAGTAAATGCTAAAAACTTGCAAATGCTAAAAAAGCAACAGTGCTTTTTTGTACAGAATAAAATACTGTATTTTGAACCTATAATTTATTGTACCTGCAAAATTTACAGTATTTTCTGAACAATAAGTTGGAAATTTCCTCAAAATTGCCAGCTCTGAGGAAACAAAATCAATCTGTTGCTTCATTGTGCAAGTCACATTAATATACCAGACATTCTTCTTTTACATAATACTTCAGTTTTTCATATTCAGTATCATTGCTGTGGTTCAGCACTTTATTGTTTCCTGAGTTACCTATGATTCTGGTTTTCATCCCTCTGTCAGGACTGAACTATCTGCCTACAGATTCCACGCGTAGGCTTCAGAACTTAACATTTTTTTTTTCTGGAATTTATTCCAATTTATCTGTGTGTTTTTTGTTTACAACACCATGTCATTATATTTCAGTTCTAGTCCTGATCGCAGCTTTGTTATCCTATTGTGTTCACCTATTCTGTGTTTAGTCCTTGATTATTTTATAGGTATATATCCTTTTGTTTGTCTCTGTGCCTTATTTTCTAGTTCTGTGTTTTCTCTAGCTGTTCTGAATGTGATAACAGATGATCCTCATGTAATGCTGTCTCAATTAAAAAACAACAGGATGTTATTTTTCCATGAGCAGCAGAATTGAAATGACAAAGTAATTAAAACCCATAGACAAATTGAACATACACATTTAGTGGTAAACTTTATTCTGGTTGTAGAGATAGCAAAAGAGCTTGAGTATTGTGTTTATGTTGTGAAAAAAAGCACATGATCCATTTTTTGTCACTTTTGGGATAGAAAAAAGAGGCATGACAATATTTTTTTATTGGAAAGGCACATTTTCTGTTGGAAAAAAAACAATTATAAAACACAAAATAAAAAAGTAGTTAAAAAAAAGATTATTTTTGTGGACTAGATTATCTTTTTGTGCTTACTTTCATTTTGGCTAGTTAGATAGGAGGGTAAGCTAGCAACCAAATCATAACCGATTAGCAAGCAAATTAATTTACTGAAAATTCACAAAACTTTGTGCACATGCATTTAGCATTTCCAAATAAATTCAGGATTTGATGGCCACAACATACATCACTAAGTTACAGCTGAACTGCTAACTGCACCAGAATGGAGTTTTTTTTTCCCCCCGGAGGATACTGGTCATGCCGATTCAGCATCTAGGCACCGTTACAAATTTCTAAAGTGATTATAGCTTTAGACTAATGTGAAGATTTTGCTGTGTAAGTCTCAGAACCTGCTTCAGGCCCAAAGACTCACATCTTCATTTAATCTAATCTAATCTAAGTTAATTTAATTTAATGCAGAGACTGAAGCCTCATTTACAATCAAACTCAAACTCAAAAAAAAAAAAAAGTAAAACTCCACACATAGTATAGTTCCTATAGTATAATGATCAAATCAGCTCGGGGAAAGATAACCGGTCTACAAACATGCCTAAAAGTTAATGAATTTCACAAGTTGCATGATTCATTTATTCACAATTGTGATTTTACATATGAACTTATTTTAAACTCAGAGTTTGGTGTGGATGTTTTTTTTTTTCTATAATCAGAAGGTGGTAATTATGGTTAGTCCCATATGACGTGAATGCATTAGCATGAGTGCAATGAGGCATGTACTATTTCCTGCTAAAAGACGGTTTTAACTCCAGATCTCCCTGATTAACTCTCGCTTTTTTCACTAAGTATGAGAGCTCGTTAGTGGAAGCAGGTGGTGTAATAGAGGGTCGGATCCGATTAGACCCTGGGGTGCTTGTGGAGTATCAGGGTTCTGCTGCTATGTTTTATACATGCTCTTACCACAGCGCTGTTGAATCCTTGATTCTCTGATTGGTCAGAGGGTGCAACTCTAACTGTAGTGCAGTGGCAGATGCTCTACACAATCTAATATGAAACAGATTTTTAAAAATATGGTGTTACTAAACAAAGAAAAACATACAATTTTCTGTAAATAGATGCTTATATACATTCATGGAAGGAGTCTCCAGGCCGAAATCTTCAGGACAGAAGAGTTCTTTGTAATGTAATTTCCAGATTGATGAGGCAGGACACAGTTGCGTAAACTCGGTGTGATAATTAATTACGATTTGTGGATCGTCCATAATATAGTTCAGAGCGTAGGTCACAGGGAACGCCTATAACTGAAAAATGCTGGAAATGGCCGAGGGTCAAAACCAGTAAACATGAAATATGAAAACATAGAAAACAAGGTTTGGACTTGGAAATAGAAAATCACAATACAAGTTTGCAACAAAGCACAGAAGCACCAGGGTTTAAATAGACAAAGTAATTAAGAGCTAAACACAGAACAGGTGCACACATTAGGAAAACAAACCAATGACTGGACGGAGGCTGAGACAAGACTACAACAAAAACAATGGCACCTGGCAAAACAAACAAAACAGAAAACAAACGGAACAAGCACAAAGAGAAAAATTTTTTAATTTTTCCGTCTTATTAACTTAAAGGGAAAAAGTGAGAGAATGAGTTTTAATAACTTTTTCAACACAATTTGTTTTGTGGACGTTGAACCACATCACCGCACCAATCCAAAGGGTTTTATGGCTTACATAAAATTTTCTGGGTTCCTCCCACCTCCCAAAAGCATACGGGTAGGAGCATGAGCAGCTGGCCCCAAGGTGTGAATGAGTGTGTGTATGATGTGTCCCATCCAGGATGTGTTCCTGCCTCATGCCTAGTATTCCCAGGATGGACGAATGAATGAAAATTAGGGTTGAATTGGCAGCTTTGATACATTTCAGTTCTGTAATGATGCTTTCAGAGCATTTTTCTGCACAATACTCCATTTTGGAAGCTGTAAAACAAGCGTGATATCAAGAGACCACACCGTTTTCACGGGAAATAACACAGCTGATGGTCTCATAATGAAAAACGCTGGACCAGGCCTGATTATTTACGATGCTGCTCCTTAAAAGCTTTCCGTCCCACCTGATCTAGATGCTGCTGCAGGATGGATGATAAAGCAGACGGCTTTTCTTTTTCTCTCTTTTCCTATTTCTATCCCCTCTACATGATTTCAGAGTAAACTCTGCATCAGGACTTCTACTGTATTTTTGGTGAATCAGCGCTAAACACAGCGACAATCAATTCTTTCTTTCTTCTTTTTTTTTTTTTTTTTTTTTTTAGCCTGACCCTCCAACCTCCTTCATTCAACACACTGCTTCATTTCTGTTCTGTTCGCTTCAGCAGTGTGTTAAAGCCTCCCCCGAGCATGCGACGTGGCTGCAGGGTATTTTTAGCGAGGCAGGATTTCGAATCACACCTATTGTTTTGTCTGGTTGCATGAGTCAAGAGACTCGCTGAGAGAGAATTTTTCATCACCTACTTCTCCACAAGATGGACTTCACCCACACTCCATTTTGCAGTTTCCTTAAAGAACCTCATTTTGCCACCGTTCACCTCACAGAACTCATAGCTAATCTTATTCATGTTTTTCATTTCCTTGGAAGGTCTGTGTGAGTGTGCCAACATTCATAAAATAGCTTCAAGCGCAACAGTTTCAGCTTTAGGAGAAACTTAAAAAAAATGTGTTTAATTGAATTTAATTTTCACTTAATTAATTTTGTTAGTTTTATGTAATGCAAACAAAAATAGCTGAAAAAAATTATTAAAATTAATTAAAAAAAATATGTAGTGCAACAAAAATAGCTGGAAAATGCTAAAAATGAAAATTTATTTACGATTTATTTATTTTTACTTTTTATTTTAGTTGTTAAAGCACTTGAAGAGTAAATGTTTTTTAAATAAAATTGTTTAACATTTATCATGCTATGCCAATTTCGACCACAAGGGGCAGCTTCTTCTGCTTCTTCTTCTTATTATTATTATAAACCTGGGAACCTGCACTCTTCAAAAACGTAGAGTTATGGATGAATATTTTCCCACCGAGTCGTTCCAGCTTTTCAAAAGAGCCTCCAGCCTGGAAGTGCCACATGATGATTCCTGGACTGCGCTGAAACAGCATGGTGCTAAAAACGCCAACGCCTCTAAATGAATCCTTTGGCATTTGGGCATCTCTGGGCATGAAATGAGGCATGAGGTCTACAAAACGAGGATTTAATGGGTAATTGAGATTAACGCTTCATAGCAGAGATGTCTATATGCCAGGCGGTGATTTGTTTTGAGCGCTGATCAAATTGACAGGCCATGCCTGCACACGTTAGCATGACCAAATGATGAAGAGGGAGCATACGCTCATCATGATGATTAACACCAAAACGTTCACTGATTTTCCTTTGTTTTTTGCTAAAGCCATATTCACTTACACATACCATCTTGTTTTATTTTAAAAACAAGCACAGACGTTGATCAACCAGCACTGCCTTGTGTGGGGATTTGGAAGGTTGCGTTAATCCACATCATGTATTTTCAAACTCTGGAACCTTCTGGAATCAGTATTAGCATTAAGTATCAGCATTAAGTCGACGCAAATTTGTAACAACTTAATCGACTCGATTTGTATAAAAAAATATACAGAGATTAAGATAAGGATTAGGGGGAAGATGAATGAAATCCATTCACGTCGCATGTTTGTTTAAATTTGTACGAGTTGAGTCGAGCTTCATCATCGAAGATTAAATGAACTTTAACATGTTTTCTAACTTCATGTGCTGTTCACAAACGAGTCGACTCTCTGAATTGATTCTTTTAGATGAACATTGAGAGATGCCTAGTGAATATCAGTCATTTTTTCCCCCCTGAGTTTTCAGGAAAAAGTTTTCTTCATATTTGACAAGTATTATTATTATTATTATTATTATTATTATTATTATTATTATTATCTCACCATTATGTATTATGATTAATTAATTTTAATAATCATGATCAGAATCATTTTATTCGCCATATACATTTACATGTATTAGGAATTTTTCTTGGTGTTTCGTCAAATATAGATGAATCATAGAATCATTTATTTTCCCCAAGTGTGAACCAGTTCTTTTACCCAAACATTGGGAGCCAAACTGCAAAATATGGGCATTTTTAACACCTGAGGTGCTCCTGTTACCGAAAAGTTACATGATTCTCTTGAGAAATTTCGGTGTGCTTTTCAGACAACAGATCATTTTCCTACATGATTCATTTACTTTCACACGTGATTCTTTTCAGGAATCATTTGTCTTTCACGAGCGAATTCAAAAACATTTTTTCCAAAAGATTTTATAAAAAGCAATACAGAGTAATGTTATTTCATTAATAATTAATTAGAAGGTGGAGTAATAGTTCATGAAACAGCAGTTAGTAAAGAACAACAATCACTGGTGAAAATAGGAATCCCAAGGAGTCCTTTTGGGAAACACAAAAGTCGATTCAAATTCAAATAATCTGAATCACAGAAAAGAGCCGGAAATCACAAGTCAATGCTCCTGCACTTCACGAAAGCCATCGATTTGTTGTTGTAGGGGATTCAGAAATAATGAACAGTCTGATAAACGATTCTCTATAACGACTCCATCATTATAGCAGAAAACTAAAGAAGAACGAAAACAAACACATCTTTATATCGGAGCCAAATGCAAAATCTCACTTATTTATTTCTGACTCAGCAATTAATAATTGCCAAAGAAATCTTTTCCTGTCGTTCTGTTAGTTCTGTTCTTTCGGCGGGTTGGGTGTGACTCATCAGCGCTTAGCGATTCTCCCTGGTGTCAGTGTGAGGTAAAGCGCATTTAACATCTCATTGATTGGATTGATTAAAAGAGAATAAAAGGGCTGCTATCATGAGGCAGATCGCTCCTAGGCAGAACCAAATGAGTCCTTTCAGTACTGTGCACAAACCGGTTCTGCTCGCTGATGCTATCAGAGAGATCACACATTACAGCACTACCTGCTTTCTCAGACCTGCAGCTAATATTCCACACACACACACACACACACACACACACACTTCAAATCTTTAAACGAATTCCCGGATTTGGAAAGATTGTGTCTATTCTCATGTAATGAAGCCAATCAGACTTTGCAATGAGCTACTAATGGACTGAACCAGGATGAGACAGACATTATTCTGAGATTTAATGGGAATTTAATGGGGTTAAGTGTGAAAACAAATGAAAATCCTAGGAATGTTGACATGAAGATGAGACCTTGTACAATTCCTGGGAATTTGAAACATAAATGCTGGGAAATCCGTTGGTTTTACCCATTCGTATGTAGCCCCGCCTCCAAATCAGATTTATAAGGAAGTGCTGAAGAAGTGTCAGATTTAATAATGATACTTAAAAATATTATTAATTACTTATTAAATAATTTATATAACAATTAAATAAAAAAAAAAAAAAATCTATTTCATGTGGATTTTATCCCCAGGACGTCTCTGCATGCCCCTGAAATATCCCGTGGTCATGATCTCCAGAGGAAAAAAACAGGGACAGATGGGTTTTAAAGTACTAAAATATTAACAGGCCTCATATATATGTCCTTTGGGAATTAGCCACTCCGCTGCTGCAGCATTTCTGCTTATGGCTTTAGCGCCTCGGGGTCTCCGGGGACGCCTGCATACTTGACTCTGTAATCTTAGAAAATGTGTTTTATTTATAAAGGATCAGCGTGTCCTTGGGTGACTGCGTTTCCTTCCCGTCATATCTCCGTGTACAACCTTGTGAAACTCTGAGCTGTCTCATTTGTAATAATCTCACGCCATCGCCGGAGTCAATGAAGTGCTTTCGCTGCAAACGTGTAATTAGGAACAACAAATAAACTGCCTTTCTGAAGACAGCTTTAAGAGAAAAGCAGCGCACGAGGTTATGGCTGAGCTTTACAAGACTCTCCGTGTTGTTAAGCTGCCCAAGTCTGTAGTTCAGTAACAGTTAGCTAGCAGGCTAGTTATTTGGGATGGCACGAGGACAAGGGCATGTTTGCAGTTTCCATATTTATTTTTGTTTGCTCACTGATCGATCCTGGTATTTTTAACAAGGGTAAAGGGGTAGAAATGTCCTTAGATCATTTAAAAAAAAAAAATGCTTAAACATGACAAAAACTTTAAGTAGAAGTTTCAAGGAACTCCATTTGAGGAGCTTATATAAGTAAAAGACCCCAGTGTATGTTGAGTTCATCTTTCGACCTCTCCGAGTCTTCTTATATGGGTTTATTTGCATTTAAGGAAGTTCTTCTGCTTGGACTCTGACACGGTTCCACGTTCTGTCTCGGGTATCTTTACTTCCTGCTCCCCGGTTTTTAAACATCACCACACACGTGCGTCCTCAACCAGACGCCACGTCTCAGTGCCGAGTCTAACCAGTCACCAGAGACCCAAGTGTCAACACCGTCCACACCTCCGTTCTCACCACCACAGCTCTCCACTGATGAAGAAGATCTGACACTTTCACGCTTTCTCGCTTTCGGTTTGCGTCCTTTACGTGTTTTTCCATCTGGCTGCTTTGGGGCGCTTCAGGTCCAGATGATGGACACACGTGAAATTTGCATGCGGTTTTTAGACACTTCACATGTTATGCTTTATTCATTTGCCACATTTAGCGTGTGTTGATTTTTTTTTTTTTGTGATTTTTTTAAAAAAAACGATTCATTTTCACATATGGATTTTTTTCCCTTTTCTCCTGATTTTTTTTTTAAATCATGATTTATGTTCACGTGATATTTTTACACATGATTATTTTCATGTGATTTTTTTTCACATGATTTTGTTTTCACAAGATTTTCTACACACAATTATTTATTTTCACATAATTTTTACACATTGTGATTTTTTTAAAAACATGATTATTTTTCACTTGTGATTTTTTCATTTTCGCATGGTTTCTTAAAAATCATGATTTATGTCCAAATGTAATTTTTTTTTAACATGTTTTACACGATTCATTTATTTTCATGTGCTTTTGAAAACAAAATTACAAACAAAACAAAATTCACATGATTTTTAAACAAAATTCATTACAAAAAACAAAATTAACACAGGATTAATTTATTTTTACATGATTCATTTTTTTACATATTTATTTTCACGTGTTGTTTTACACGACTTTTTTTTGTTTTTGTTTTTTTTTGTTTGTTTCACACATTTTTACACATTGTGATTTTCTTAAAAACAGAATTAATTTTCACTTGTGATTTTTTTTTTCATTTTCACATGATTTCTTAAAAATCATGATTTATGTTCACATGTAATTTTGTTTTTACATATGGGTTTTGCACATTTTAAATAAAACAATTCAAAACAAAAAACAAGATTTTAACACAATTTATTTTCATGATCAACTTTTTTTGTACATTATTTTCACCTAATTTTTTTTTAACATGTGACTTGTTTGTTTGTTTTTTTGTTTGTTTTATGCTCTGAGTTCAGAGCATAACATGATGAAATGCACTTACAAATGTTTGTGATCACATATTATTCACATGTGAAGAAGCTGTGTGTTATTTTTCTGTAAGGGAACAGACTCGGGATTTGTGTCCCGGTGGTGTTAAAGGAGGTTGGCACTGGCTTTTGAGGAACTTTTAGTTTTAAATAATTCCTTTAATGCTGCCTGAGTATTCATGTCATGGAGCCTGATGAGTGCTAATGTTTGGCATTGGGAAATAGCCTGAGGCGGGCATGTGTCTGTGTGTGTGTGTGTGTGTGTGTGTGTGTGTGTGTGCATGTAAAGAGTGTTGAGCTTCAGCTTCAGAGACTAAGGTAATAGCTTGAAGGAATAAAGAGATAACGGTGCGATGGCTCAGATGATTAGCAGGCAGTAATATCCGTCAAGGTCACACACCAGGAAAACACACACCTCGCTTTCACAGCTCGTTCTCGTGTCCTGCTGTTACTCTTACACACTCGTGCCTAGGAATGTGACCCGCATGTGGCATTTCTGACAAACTTACAGGGACGCTGTTTATAATTTAAAATCCTGATTTCACTGTGAAGTTCTGAGGTCTGTTTGCCCCCGGAAATGATAAAGCAGAATAAATATTCTGCACTTTTAAACATTAACACTTCCAGTAAATTCGCTGACAAGCTGACAGCCATAAGTGATGGGTGTTGATTTTCTTACTAAGAACTAAGATGGAAAAAAGATCAGCAACCAGCATTTCTTTTTCCATAAAGAAAATAAACGACTGAAAACAGGAGTTGTCAAATGGATGGACTGTGGCTTGGATGCAAACCCCACAATGTGTTTCAGTATTTTCTGCTGATTGAACAAAGAAAAATTTCCATTGCAGAGCCGATAAATGTATGAAAAAACCAACAACAAAAAAAACAACTTTCAGTTTCTCCAAACATTAATCAGCGTAACTTCTATAGCAGATCCTCTGCTGCGGCCAATCACATGCATTTATGTAAATGATTGAGCTGAAAGGAAAGACTTTTCACAGAATTAAAAAAATATATATATTTTTTCATAATAAACTTTTACCCTTTCTGGTGTGATTAGAAAACTGACAATGTGCCTTTTTTTTTTTTTTTTTTAAAGGTTGATGGTGAAAACTAAACATTTGAAGATGATTAGACAGAGAAAGCAACATCATGACAAAGGAATTGAGACTTTCTCAATTCTATGCAAATTAGGTAAAGTGAAAAATCCAAATGATTGGCTCAAAACAATCCTATGGCACGTTTCTTCAGTTCCCCTCTCACAACTTTAGCTCCTAGCTGCAGTTTTTTCCTTTTCATTTACTGTTTGAGGCACAAAAAAAGGAAGGGAATGTCCGTGTGATTTTATATATATGACCGTGACATCACTCATAAATGTGTGTAGAGATTTTAGGAAGAAGAATAAAGCTTGGAAGGAAATAGCAGAGATCGTTGGTGCTTCTGGTGTGTGTACCTAGCTAGTACGGTTATCTTATTTTGCTAACATAATCTGACAATGAAGCCGAGTATGTACCGTAAATCAAACAAACAAATTTCTAGATAACAACAACAACAAAAAAAAGCCAATCCCAATGAGTAAAACCAATAGCAGTGGCTACACACCAAACGACAAGCAAGACGAGTGACTTGTCTCTTGCTAGTGCGAACATGGGGTTACTGTCATGGCTGCAGATGATGTCTTCTCTAAAACCCTATCTGTTACAAAAGAGCAGCCTGACTGCTTGACTGTAAAAGCATAGACGCCTTCTGAAAGATATTTTCAGCCACGGTGAATGTGTCAGAGTTTGCCTTCTCCACTCGAAGGGTTCCTCGGCTTTCTTCGGCTCGCAGATACAAGAAATGCCTGCATGGTTGAGTGGGTGGGCCGTGAACTTTTCATTTCAGGATTTCTCTCCTACTTTTATATCTGAGTCTGCTTACTAGGGGATATGCTATAAATGACTGATTTTGAGTTTAATATACTGGAAGTACGAGAAGGCGGATCTACGGGTACAAGATGGCAGTACTTAGCACCTGCTACACTCTCCATGCCACCTTAAATGCCACTCCACTTCTGCAAACCCTCTAAAATAGGAATCAGACTTTTTACTTTAGGCACATTGAGAGTGTACTGGACCAGAATATTGTCAGAATATTGCTTATGTGTCAATTCACATAACTGGCTAAATAGGATAAGTTTTATTTCTTTATTTGACACATCTCTATTACCTCACTACACTGTATATATTTTTATTTATTTGACTCATCTCTGTTAGCTCATTGATGTAGTTACCTCACTGCACTGTATATATTTGAGTCATTTGGGTTACCTCATTGATATATTTACCTCGCTGTATTTTATTTATTTATTTATTTGAGTCATCTGTTATCTCATTGAAACATAGTTACCTCACTACACTGTATTTACTTATTTGAGTCATCGCTTTTACCTCACCACACTGTATTCATTTTTATTTATTTGACTCTTCTCTGTTACCTCACTGTACCTTATTTATTTGAGTTATCTCTGTTACCTCAACACACTGTATTTATTTTTACTTATTTGCGTCATCTGTTATCTCACTACACTGTGTTTATTTTTATTTATTTGACTCATCTCTGTTACCTCATTGATATAGCTACCTCATTGTACTTTGTTTATTTGAGTTATCTCTGTTACCTCAACACACTGTATTTATTTTTACTTATTTGTGTAATCTCTTTTACCTCACCACACTGTATTTATTTTATTTATAAATGAATAAATCTTGACTCATCTCTGTTACCTCATTGATATAGTTACCTCATTGTACCTTATTTATTTGAGTTATCTCTGTTACCTCAACACACTGTATTTATTTTTATTTATTTGCGTCATCTGTTATCTCACTACACTGTGTTTATTTTTATTTATTTGACTCATCTGTGCTACCTCATTGTACTTTGTTTATTTGAGTTATCTCTGTTACCTCAACACACTGTATTTATTTTTTTACTTATTTGAGTCATCGGTTACCACTTTGATATAGTTACCTCACTGCACTGTATTTATTTGTTTGACTCATCTCTGTTACCTCATTGACACATTCTTTCTTCACTACACTGTATTTATTTACTTTGTCAACTCACCCTTGTTACCTCATTGACACATTACCATGGATACAGCAATACACATTAGTTACATGTTACCCAGATTTCCACGGATAAATGTTGGTGTATTTAAAAAAAAAAAAAAAATCCGTTTGGGTCTTAGCCAATCAGATTCCTTTGCACTGCTCTGTTCACAGTCCTGAGGAACGAGATGAGTGTTTGTTGTTCAGATTGGAAGCAGGCTGCCTTAAATCGTGTCAGTCACAGGCGCTGGGTTTATGCTGGGAGAATAATGGATCCATCATGCTGTGGTCAGTATGTGGTTTGGGCTGTGTTCATCACTCAGACATCTTTACGGCCGCTTCAGACGAGTGAGCCGCTGTGCGTCTTCATTTAAGGGCTGAGGGCGTTTCATTAGCCTCAGTCTCCTCTCATTATTTCCCGTATTGTGACTGGGACATCATTTACAATATGACAGAGGAGGATTTTTTTTGTCATATTATATTCCTGGCTTTCCAGTGATATGATATGTACTATGGCAGGAAACAGTGCTTTTTTTTTTTTTTTTTTAAACTTAATTTTCCACCCTGTTTCCCAGTTTCATCCATTTTAGTTCTGGTGTAGTTTCAGCGCATCCGAAGGTCTATTACAGGGAAATGCTACGTGATAAAAGCTATACAAGAGCATTCATGGGTGCCACTGGTTCCAGATACACATTGCTAACAAAGCAGAGTGCGATATAAATTATGTGTCAAACAAAAGAATTGCATTAGTATGGATTTTCCATCTCCAGTTTGCTTATAGTGAATGCGTAATGCATCCGGTTCCCCCCATTTCCTGTTTAGTGGTATAATCCATTTCAACTGAGCCAGTCAGATGTTATTCCTGTCAGACACAAAACATTTCATACCGGAGCGATTTTAACTGATGGATTCTGATCAGTCAGAGGATGTTGATTAATTTTCTATAACAGCATTTTGACATTAGTTCCGGCTGTAAGGCAAATCACAGGTTTACATTAATGCACTCGTTCTGATACGTTATTGTTTCTATAGTAACTTCTGTAGTCGTTAAACAGACTTTTTAAAAAAGGTTGTTATTTAGAGAAAACATTTGCTAAGACAAACGTTTAATTGTTGATATGGTGAAGTTTTTTTTCTTTGAATTCTTTACTTTATTTACTGTTTTTCTACCTGATAAAAAAAAAAGATCATGGTTTTGGTGTCTGTTCTTTTTTTCCCTGTCAAAAACATTTAAATGGAACAGTGATTCGGGTATCCAGTCTTTGAAAACAAATAGCAAAATTCGGACACAAACTTAATCTTCTTCTACAGTGCATCAGTGGTTTTATGGTGTGCTTTTCTCTGGAAAATTTCCAAAAAAAAAAAAAATATGTGCTGAAGGAACATCAACTGCATTTGACTACACCGCAGATGAGGACTTTTTCAAACATTCGGTTCTGTAAGTCATTTTTGAGACTCGGTTTGAAATGTCTTTCATCCCCACAGCATGAGTTGAATTTATGTGTTTTTTTCTCTTGTACCAATGACAGTGATAAATATCTGAGTTGAAAGCTGAAGTGGAGTCGTTTGATACTTCCTCAAAAAAAAAAAAAAAAGGTTTTCAGAAGTGGTCGTGGTTTTTTTTTGTGTGTGTCCTAATTTGCAACAGTGTGTGATTGAAAGCTTTGATCACACTGAGATCCTCGCTGCACCACTGTATGGTAAGTGTCCTTGATGGATGACAGCGTTGCTCTACTGATTTTTTCGGTGTTATATAAATGATGCACTGATCTGCTGTGTTATTATGAAGTCTCGCTTTGACGGGAGCTGAAGATGAACCAGGGTTTCTTTGCTTACATAAAATTCGGAAGTGCTGTTAACATCGCCACTATCATGGATAAATAAACAATGTCTTTCTGGCAGTCAACATCTGTTTAGGTATTTATTTGCGACAGCATGCTAAACCACTCTGTTATTTAGATGCCAAGCTTGTCATACTTCTAAGTTGGTATATTTTATATTTTATAAACTAGTCCCAGCTATGCTGGAGCATTAATGTCATCATGATCATCATCATCGTTAGTGTATCAGAAAGTGTGTCATCATGACTGAAGCTCCCATAACTAAAGAAATCTTAAAAGAGATCCTATTATTGTCTCTGGAGTTTTTAAGTAGTGAGATAAAATGCAAAAAAGGGCGACTTCCGTTTAAAGTATTATTCGCACTGGATTAGTTAAGTAATGTTGTCAGAGCATGCGACGTCACACAGGTAAACAATCTCTGTGTAAATCGCAGAGATGGGTGTGTCTTTACGATGTGTGCATACTCATCACACTAAGAATTCCACTACACACACCTCATCATAACTAGCTTTGACCTTAATTATTACTGCATGTCACTCAGGATGATTAGTGGGTCACATGACCAAAACATGTAGCTATGTAGACTGTACCTGTGCTCGAAACTCGATATCTTTTATATCATTTAAAGTCCTTTATTTTATTGTTCTGTGTTTTAAACTTGGACTTTTCGGTAGAAAATAGTAAAAAGTAGCAGAAAAAGTGCTTCCTGGAGTGTATTTATCCTGAACAAAAAAAGCACAAAACCTCTTTTCACACAGAATAAAATGCCATATTTCCCCAGCATGTCATTTTGGATGGGATACACATTACCTGCAATTATTTCTACTTGTCCTTGTCAATTTATAGTAGAAATGTGCTGTAATCTTTCCTAACGTGTGCATGTACAATCTGAAAAATTATCGATGTGACTGAAATCCCAGAGGTACTCATGAAATAATGACAATATCCCACCTCCCCATGTAAAACTAATTCAATCTTAGGTTCTTCTCCTGAAAAAGAAGACCCCAGTAATCTCACATATATACATCTGCTCTTGAGTTTCAGGAGAGATCTCAACAAAACCGTTTTTGGACCACTGCTACTCTCAGTGTTTAGTCGTCTATTGTGTGTATCTAGCATTATCTCCATACTGCCTACACTGGGAGCTCATTAGCAGGAGAAAGAAAATAAAATCAATAACAAGAGCATGATCCTAAAGGCTGATTAAAACATTCACTTCAACTGAAACAAAGAGTCTTTTCCCTTGTCAAGTGCCTGGTCTTAGAATGTAGCATGATCACATGACCATGCAAACATCCAGGTTCATAGACAACAAAACCTGCAGAAACTCGTCAGTTGAGTGTTCATTTAATTGCCATCCAGATGCGAGAGGTTTTTTTTCTGACTAAGGCTTTAGAAAACAGGGTTCCTCAAGGGTTCTTTGGATAGCTAAGAAGTCTTAGGTTTCTAAAAGGGCTCTACTTGGAAGCAATCTAATGGAGAACGCTTTTATTGGACAGTTGAGTTCTACATAAGGCCTGTAATTGTTCCCCAGAGTGACAAACCAAAGAACCATTGAGGTTCCTCTTAAAAAGAGTGTAGTTTGATTAAATCAGTTATACTTTTGTCTTATCATATGTCAGAAGATCTGAAGGTCTGTTAAAGACACAGATGGAATTGCCATTTTGATGAAAGCAGAACTTTTCCCACACTATAGACTAAATGATAGCTTTTGGTTCCCATGGAGTTGTGTTCTTTAGCTTGGTGCTCTTGTTGAGCTAGCCAATGAGTAATTGCTAGTCATTACTGGTGAACTCAATAGAGCAGGTCACCTTAACTAAAACGATGAGAAAATCTGTTGCGAGAAAAAAAATCGAACCGCTTGATCACCAAAACTCACGAGAAAAGTTAAATGATCTGTGGTGGAGCATTGAGAAAACCTTTGCTGCATTGTTTGAAAATGTGGCGGCTGCATTGACCGGCGATAATGACATTGATTCCATGTCACTTTAATTGAAGCTCCCCCATAAGCGTCTCTATTGCGTCTGGCGATGTTGTCGGGTCGGGATGCCAGATTTACTGCAAGGGGGAGCCTGGGAAATAATGAGAGGAGACTGAGGCTAATGAAACGCCCTCAGACCTTAAATGAAGACGCACAGTGGCTCTCTCATCTGAAGCGGCTGTAAAGATGTCTGGGTGATGAATGCAGCCCAAACCACATACTGACCCCAGCAAGATAGATCCATTATTCTCCCGGCATAAACCCAGCACCTGTGACTGACACGCAGGAAACCTGCTTTAAATCTGAACCACAAACAATCACTTCATAATCCACACTAAGTGCATCTCAGTCACAGCCATCAAGGCTTCCACAATGTCTGTAAACAGAGAACCACTGAATTTTCAAAAGTATGGAGTGGATGTTCCCACAAAACCCAAGCTGGAGGAAAGTTTCAGAGGCAGCAGGAGGCACAGATTTGCATCTATCTGTGCATTTATGTGACAAAACAGAAAATTTCTCTCCACAGTTCAGCAGAGATGTGCACGAATCAGAAATAATAGTTCAGTCTCCCACACACACACCCTACATAATTGCTCAGGCCATGCTTAAACTACATTCTTGTCCACTCTCTCCTCCCACACACACACACACACACACACACACACTCACTCTGCCAAAACCCTTCACAATGATGACCATATATTCAGCTTTCAACAATCTGTGCATTTCCACATCTCAGACTGGTCAAGGACATCTTAATAATTAATAATTGTGGAATCAGGAACATCTGAGAATATGAAGGAACATTTTAGATTGTTCTTATCAGGAACATCTGGGATTGGACAGTGTACTTATGGAGAATATTTAAAATTCATCAGAAACATTTAAGATTTAAGCAAATTCGCTGGACAGGAACCTTTGAGATTGGTCAGGACCATTTAAATTGGCAAGGAACATTTGCAATTGGTATGCGTGTTGATCAGGAACCATTTTGATTGGTTAGAAACAGCTTAGACTGCTCAGAAACATCTAATTTTGGTATGTTTCATGATCGGGAACATCTGAGAATAGTCAGGAACATCTGAGATTGGCCGGGAACGTCTAAGATTGAACAAGAAAATTGGAGATAGGTAAATGTGATGATCAGGAACATCTGAGATTTATTAGCAACACTTTGTATTGGTCAGGAACATGTATGATTGGTCAAGAATATTTCTCATTTGTCAGGAACAGTTCTGTTCTGAAAAAACATCTGCAGATGGTCTGGAATATCTACAGTTAGTCAGGAACATTTTCAATTGGTGAAGAAAATATGAGATCGGTCAGTGTGCAGATAAGGAACACTGGTCAAGAACATTGTTGATTGGTCAGGAACACCTAAGCATGGTATATCTGCTGATCAGGAACCTCCGGGATTGGTCAAGAACAGGGGTGTCCAAACTTATCTGCAAAGGTCCAGAGTGTGTGCAGGTTTTCATTCCAATCAAGCAGGAGCCACCCCTGATTCCTCCTGTTTAATCAGTTGACCTTGGCTTTCAATAGACTCAGGTGTGTCTTCTGCTTGGTTGGAATGAAAACCTGCACCCAGACTGGTCCTTTCCGGATAAGACTGGACACCCCTGGGCAAGAACATCTGCAGTTGTTCAGGAACATTTGTTTTTGATCAGGAACCTGTCTGATAGGTGAATAAAAGAACTGCATTTGGCCAGGGACATCTGAGGAACATTTGAGGAACATCAGAGATTGGTAGGAGTGATGATCAGAAACACCTCAGATTGGTCAGGAACAGTTTTGATTTGGTCAGGAACATCTACAATTGGTAAGTGTGTTCATTAGGAACATCTAGTTACTGTCTCTCAGATGAACATTGGAAATTGACTTATGATGAATATCTAAGGTGAGTCAGCTCATTAAGCACTTTCAGGCCCTGATTTATTAAGATCCAAAATATAAATCACTAATTAAGTCCTAGTCCAGAACTTGAGTACTACTGCACTGGTGTTTTGATCGAGAACATCTGTGATTGGTTGGTATGCTTATCAGAACACTCTGAAAGGCATTTACTCAAGAGAAGTACACTCAACAGTCTTCTCTAATATACATCATAACTGGAGATGAATAGTTTTGGAAGAATATTGCATAAACACTCCTCAAGAACAAGTCAGATTGTTCACAGCCCTCAGGATACATTACTGAGATCTAGAACCCTGATTTGCTGAGGAGCAATTATGAAAATGGATGAGTGGCTTTGTAACCTCTCCAAACTCCAAAAAAAAAAAAAAAAAAAAAAAA
>CM041002.1:1768863-1863155 GCA_022985145.1 Pangasius djambal | reverse complement strand
TGTCTGAAAGCCATTTACCACATGCAGCATGCATGTGCTTGGATAGACATATTACTATATGCACTAATGTCTTGTTGCATAAATGATGCACAAAAAAGAAAATCTAAATGAATCAAATAGCCATCTTCGGAATCATCGTGTCTTGATGGAAGAGAATTAGAAAGCAATCAAATCGAATGTCATTACGACGATGGAACAAAAATAATCCAGGGATGCGCATGAATCATTTCGATAACAAAGGGCTGGGCTGTTTTCAGAGTTGGCACAAGCAGTTACTTAATGAAGCCAGGAAATTCACAACTCAATGGGTGTCATGAAATCGTAATGTGTGTGAGTTATAAGCTATTTTATCACACTTAAAATTTGCTCTATTGAATTGTCAAGTTAATCAAAGGGCACCAATGTTTTCGTGAATTTGGTGCACATGCCCATGGTTTGAAAGATAAGCTGACCAAGCACTCATCTGCTACACTTACAGCTCACTTTAAGGTTCATTTCATAACTTTATCTGTAAAATATGATCCTTGACATAAGTAATGTCTCTAATTAAGATGCTGATGTCTGTGCGAAAATAAACCTTTTTGTGCACTTTAAAGAGATGATGCTATTACACAAATACTAGTGTCATTGTTATGCATTTAACATTATTATGTATTTAATATTGCCCTTCCATAGTTTTTTGATTGTGTTTACAGCGAAAACATAAATTTCAGCATGACACATTGTGGTTACAACAAACAGTATATAATTTAATAACCTAGACATGCCACTGTTTTACTCAAACTCCACCCCCATGTGCATAACTCTGAGGTAAATTCTAAACAGCTCCCAAGTCCAGAGTTATGTCTGTGATCTAAATACCGATGTGCACAGTTTTGGTGTGAAATCCTCACTGTGCATGCTAAGCTCAACTCTGAATACCCTAACATTGACAAATCTGAGTTTTTAGATGTTTCAATGGCGCTCTAACCAAATTACTTCCATGTCTCTGGTGGAATTTACAAAATGATCAAAGTTAAATTCCCCCAGGCATGACATTTTAACAAGCAGTTATGGTGAGAAAGATGAGCTGACCATTCAATCATCATGGTTTCTTGAGTTTCTTGTCATTGGCTTGGACGGTTGAGTTTTAGCTGTAGATCAACCGTGCCCACTGTACCGCTTTCAATCCTCTGGGATCAGATGCAGTATTGCATTTTGAGAAGCCTTATCAAAGGCATGAGAGTTTGCCATAATCAGCCCCCAAATATAAGGACATGCGTCTTGGAGATGTCGGTCAAATGGGTCATTACTGTAATCCTGTCAAGATGTGATCGCAGTGTAGACTTTCAGCTTTATTTTAAGAGGTTCCACAAAAATATGGCATTTACCATTTAGGAATTACAGCCATTTTAAGCAAAGTGCTTCCATTTTCAGGGGCTCAAAGGTATTTGGACAACTGACTGACAAGAAGTTAATTGACCAGGTGCGGTCCATTCCCTCATTATTTCAAGACAAATGAAGGAGATAAGAGAGATAGCAGAGACCTTAGGTGTGGCCAAATCAACAGTTGGGTACATTCCTAAAAAGAAAGAAAGCACTGGTGAGCTCAACAACATCGAAAGGCCTGGAAGACCATGGAAGACAACTAAAGTGGATGATCGCAGGATCATTTCCTTGGTGAAGAAAAACCCCTTCACAGAGACGTGGTGCAAACCACTGGTAACATTCAAGGTAAGTGCCATATTTTTGTGGAACCTCTTAAAATAAAGCTGAAAGTCTACACTTTGATCACATCTTGATTGTTTTATTTCAAATCCATTGTTGTGGTGTATAAAGGCAAAAATCACAAAAACTCTGTCATTGTCCAAATAATTCCGGACCTGACTGTATATCGCATATCCAATTACTCCTTTCCAGATTCCTTCAACGGCTCTGCTCCTACTGTAACTGAAGCGGAGTATTCAGGCATTTGTTCTTTTCTGCATAGAACTGGCTTCTCCGTGGCCCTGCAGAACAGCCCTCCTGTGTGTTGGGATGCCGCCAGAAAATGAGATTTTCTCACCCGGCTCGATCCCACTCAAATGATTTTAGTAAATAAATAAATAGTCTTCTCACTCTGGGCACAAAGAGAGGCCAAATGAACCTCTCAGGAAACTGGCTTTAAAAATGGATAGCATCATCTTCCTTTTTATGCATCTCTGTATGAAAAGGACGGAAGGGAAATAAAATCTCATTTTCAAAATACCAAAACAGTGGACCCAAAATGGAAGTATGTAGATGTAGGGTGAAAGATTTTCCGCTGTGCCAAGCGGCCTAATAAACATTGGCATCTCACTCACCGTGAAAAGAGTTTTTACTTTATCCTTGTCACTGGTGTTGACACTGAGCCTCAGGAATATATTAGGACCCTCAGAACGTAATCTAAATTCCTTGTAGAAGACTTTCTTTGTAGTTACGTGACGTTATTCTTGTATTTCTATTTATTTAACTTCATTAGCACTGCTGTCTTTACAGAACAATAAAGTAGTGGATAGATGAAGCGGTTAGATATATTATATTGCTGATATCTGTTAGCATCCGTTTGCTAACATTAGATTGCTGTGTTCTTAGTGAGTTAGCTTGCCAATACTGGTAGTAATTAGATTACGCTGTTAGTCTGCTGAATGGCTTAAAAGTTTGCCAGTGTAGAACAGCAAAATCCAGCTGTGTTAATGTTAGTTTTCCACAAAACAAGTATAATTGCCAGAAAACAGCTTCGGTGTGTTGCCTGCAGCTTTTTGTTTTTCAGGACGAAAATGAAAAGTGCTGACCAATAGCGCCAACCTTCAGTGTTGTAGGCAGCAACGGGACGTTACGCACAGCCTTGGAAGAAACACAATGGGAAGCTGCATGAGCTGTTATTCTTAGATTTTTGCTTATGTTTTCTAGCAGAAATTATTTTCTCCCAGTGAAGGCTTCTTCTGGGAACAAAAACCCAGAAGTGTGAAAAGAGCCTGTTATTGTACTTTGTTTCAGATAAAGTGTGTTACTGTAGTTTTCATTGCAATGTTTTCAGGGTGTAACATCATCAGAAATGTGAGCTCTACAAAAAATGTGCATTGTTCAAAGCATGATTTTGATCACCACATGTCTTCGTTTGTCAAATTTCTTTGCACATTCATTTGACAACTCTTCTGTCAGTCTGCGCTCTGTAGAAGCTAACACGGTGAAAGAAACATGCTTAAGACATGAAACCTGCGACAATAGTATGAGAAATGATTCTCTTTGATGACAGGTTCGGTAAAACACAGACTGTCACGAACCAAAAAACTGCCATCAAACACACTAGTGTACCAGCATCGTACCATCAGCTGTTTGGTACAAATATTACAGAGATGGAAGACACTCATGCATGAGATTAGATCGCTATAAAGCACATGATGTGTGCGGAAACACCTGCAATAGTGTGGACCCTTATGGAAAATTTATATACAATAATAATATGAGATCACTGAAATTGCACATTATGCAAGTAATATGGGATCACGTGAAAAATAATTATTCATAGGAGAAAATCACATCTGAAAAATTAAACCATATGGACCACATGTGGAAGTAAATCAATCGGGAAAAAATACACGTAAAAATAAATATATAATGTAGAAAATTTACATGCGAACATAAATGAATCATTTGGAAAAAATTGTTAATTTAAAAAAAAAAAAAAATTACATGTGAGAAGAACAGATCTAAAAAATCACGTGAAAAAGAAGCATGTGGAAAAAAATTATGTGAAAAACAAATATTGAAAAAAAAAATGAAAATAAATGAATCATACGAAAAATAAAAACACACGCTTTACATGAACAAACGTGTGAAACTTAACGTGACGTGTCTAAAAACCAGAGTGAATTTCACATGTGAATCATGTGAGGTTTGTGTGGCTTTTCTGAAAGTGGAGATTCTCAGGGATCTCTACTCGGTCCTTTTTTTTTTTTTTTTTTTCTATTTAATTTCCTAACACCAGCAAACTTCAGCCATGTAGCTCAGGTGTGTTTGGAGCTGGAATGAATAAAATCCTGTTGTTCCAGGCTGTCTGGAAGTCCCTCAGGACTGGACTGGGATCTGTTTGACGCTGTATGGTGGATGCTGGTGCAGGAAAGATGGAGGAATACATTAAAACCTGATTACATTATGCTGCTTAGAGTTTTTTTTTTAGTTTGTTAGATAGATAGTTATAACAAAGAAAAGGGAAATGAAAATACCATCAGTGTAAACTTTAAACTTTCCTGAAATCACAGTCAGTATATATAAATATACATTTTTTATATATATATATATATATATATATATATATATATACACTCCAACACCAGAGTTCAAAATAAAATATTTGATGGAGGAGAAAGAAAATCAAAAAGTTATTGCCCTGCTATTCTAGGACACCCAAATTCCTTGGCAGATGATAATACTGAATCATAGTGCGCATCCTAAAGTCCCCTTGTGGACCCAATTCACACCCAGGGTCTGACTGTGACGCACTAGCGATGAGAAGAATGAGAGGGGGAGGAAAGCTTCAGACGCATGATACATCGACTCATCCGTAATTAACTGTGGTTGACAAACGATGACACAATAACCCACGACAAAAGAAGGTCACGAGATGACTGTGACAAGCCGACAGTGACAATGATGTATTTACAAGTGCAAGTGCCTCTTCATTTCTCTGATTGTGCCATTAACTCAGGTGGGCTGAATTATTACTCAAACATATTGACACTGACTTGCAACTTTTCAAGGCCACATGCTAGTAACTTTTGAAAAAGGAATTATAAAATAATATACATCTAACACACACACACACACACAATATATATATATATATATATATATATATATATATATATATATATATATATATATATATATATATATACACACACACACACACACACACACATACATACATACATACACACAATACCTTCAAAAATAACGAAACTAAATGCTTCTACAAGTCTTCTTCTAATCAAGTCAATATTTGGTGTGATGATACTTCTTTTTTTTTAAAAAAAAAATAAAAAATAGTAGTCTCACTACTATGCAGTCTGATAAGGAAATGAGCTGTAAGTGTTACTGAGCATCTTGCAGAAGCAGCCGCAGTTCTTCTGGAGACTTTGACTGTCGACTCGCTTCTTATTTCTACAGCGAAACCCAGCAGCCTTCATTCTGTTTTTATCTGAAAAGTGTCTCTTATGTCATCTGCTGCTTTCTTTACTGATATACACACATTTTTCTGCAACATTTAATGTTGTGCTGGAAAAACTAATGTTTGGAATCTAAAATGTTTTTGTACTGAATCAATAATGTAGAAGTCAGAAAGTAAACATCGATAACAAAGTTTGTACCTAAAAAAATATAGGGTGCCTAAGACTTTTGCACAGTACTATATATATATATATATATATATATATATATATATATATATAACACACTAGCACGTACTAGCTCTAATTCAGCTTGTTAGCTATAACTTTTGAAAATTGTCTGTCTTTTAAGCTACTGACCTTAGCAATCATCAACTTTAGAAAAGAATGATAAAAGAATTAGGAAATTATGGTTCAGAAAGCAAGTTTGGAGAAATTAGTTTGCTAAGGTTTTTAGCTTAATAGATACGTTAGCAGCAAGTCATCTAAAGTTCTAGCTAACATGCTAGCACTAGGAGGAACTAGCTCACTAATTTAGCTTGATAGCTTAGCTAGAACTTTAGAAGGCTTAGTATTTCTATAAAGCTATTAGCAATTGACAACTTTAAAAATCTTTAGAAAACTTATCAAAAATCTGTTGAGGTATTTACGAAAAGTTTTCCATAACAAAACGTTAGAGCAAATGGCTCAGTGAATGTTATTCAATCATTTTGAAATTTAGATATATCTACTGAAGAGCACATAAAAAACATTATCAAAACCCTAGAGAGTTTTATTTCTTACCTAATATTTACTCATCTTACTGTATAAAAGTCCTCAACACACTTGGTTTTCCCAAAAAAGTACATATGAAGTTCAAGTCAAGTTGTCTTCAGTTAACTTTGAACTTCTAAGTATAATAATTGTTCACAATAATGTATTTCCTGGAGCAGGTTTGGGTTTTAAAGGAAGACGAGCACATTTTTAAAAACCAGACGTGCTTTTTAAATAATGCAGATCGTCATTTCGTCGAATGAGCTTCCCTGAATTGCATTAATTTTAATATAAGCACCTTAAGCATTCTGCAGACATAGAGGTGTGTCATCTTCCTGTTAGGATGAGCTGAAGGGCAATCAGTGGGTCAATCAAGCATCCAAGTCCATCAGCTCGTCTCGATTAGACAGGATTAATGGAGATGGAGATGACCAGATGAAAAAAAAAACTGTTTGTCTTTCTCATTACTGTTTGTCATTTGTCGAGTTTTATTTTCAGAAGGATGTAGCAATGCAAGTTACCAATCTTTTCCTCACTAGCGTTAGTCCTTATTAATATTTATTAAAAGAAAAAAACAGGAAAAATATTATATCCTTTTTTATAGCATGCCATAAAAACTAGAGGTCGTACAAATATCTTATCAGAGGGTTTTATGGAAATGTGATGTCCCGGGGAATATGTATTGGACATTTGCCATTTTAAATTACATTTTTATTACATACACAGAGCCTTTCCTGTGATCGCTAATAACATTACAAATGCAAAGCCGTGTTATCCCGATAATAATAACGAAACAGCCGTGCTGACTGTGTATCAGTACAGCAGCACAAAAACACCATCGAGCATTTATCACCCTGAGTAAACTGAACAAAGACACCGGGACGTAAACGCTCGTGTGTAAATCTATCAAAGCAAATAGAGTTCTGAGTTTAATCCACAGCGTGGATGTTGGGGGGTGAAGTTGTTGAAGATGGATTTGGAGTGCACTAATCCCGGCGGTAAACACGCCGTACCTTGCACCTCGGATGACTGCAAACATGGCAGGAGAACGACTTTGAAACGATCGATTGGAATTTTTGATCAGTATAAGTCAGTAAAGCGGGAAGGAGAGAGAGAAAGAGACTTCTGCCTCACAACATGTCTCTCACTTAAAACTGTGTAACAATCCACATGACTCAATTCATATTTCGAAAAGTTACGAAAGGAAATTCGTAATAGGAGTGAGTTGTTCTTAGGCGCAGTGAAGCAGAGCCTCACAGTTTATATCAGCCGTTCAACAAATGTTCAACAAACGTTCAACAAGTCTTCTCAGAGTCCTCATTTACAACAGAGATAAGCTGATGTTTCTTTAATTTGCTCAGCTTTCTAGATGTTGCTCAATCGGGCCCTATTTAGCTCATTATTGCTCCTGTTGGCCAAAAATGGGAACTGCAACACCTCCAACACACCTTTTGAACAAAGGTACATCTAAAAACAAGCTGCTAGACAGTATTCTGAACAACCGTATGTTCACTTTCAACCACCTATTATGGGGGTGCTCTAAAAATTCACTAGATACTAGCCTAGAGCGTAAGCCAATAACTTATATACATGTACATACCAAGGATTATGTCACATGATTGTGTTGAAGCAAAATGCTTTTCCTTAAGGACTGTTAGGAGATTTTGTGTAGAACATGGCTGAAATCAGTTCTCTGTGATGCACATTTGCAGAGATGTAATCTCTTCTTCTAAAAACATGTTTATATTAATTAGGAAATTCTTTTTCAAGCCCATACCTAAAGCTAGCTAAAAGTCAGAGACACAGCTGTATCGGCTAGCCTTGACCTAATGATTCACAACAATCACACGTTTCAGAAAAACAGACCCCTTTTCCCTTATTTTAGTTTGTTTACAATTTCAGTTTTTGATTAATTTGATTTGTTTCTCCTACCTGGATATTGAAACAGTAATCAAAGTTGTGTTATTTTTACATTCTCTTGCTGACACTAATATAGACCAATTAATCACTTTAGTTAAGTTATTTTGCTGTCCTGATTGTTCAACTAGAACTCGCTACGGACTAGTCTGACTCTCAGATCGTTGTTATAAATAAGGTGTGAACGATCCGAGTTTCATTTCATGACCTTCATTTTCTCCTGCTTCCTGCGCCTTCATCCTTGGTTTTATGCGCTCTCCGTTCAAAGGTGATCATTGGCGGGGTGTGCAATTTATTCTCTCCTGACAGGTGGGATACTGTCAGAGACGGCTGTCCGTCAAGCTCCCATCAAACTGTCAGTGGGATTTCTTGATCAATCGTTTGCGCAGAGAGAAGTGGCCCTGCTCCAATCTCAAAGGCACGTGTGTGGGACGTGATCACTGCGCCAAGAGCTTCTGGCCTGACTTGTTATTCACTTTAAAAAAGGGCTGCATTTGCAGCTTTGCATTAGTCTCATAATGTTTGGTAACATGGTTGTTACTCTTGGTTAAAATAAACATCACTTAATTTACCAAATTAAACCAAACATCGGGTGTTAATGTATTTTGCTAACTTTGGTAATGTTACTTGCAAATGATTAATGCTGCATTGCTGCTCGTGTCAAGTAATCCAGTGAATAATATTATAGGACAGCGTGGTTGAATTCTCGATTCTGATTGGCCAGAAGGTATTGATTAATTTTCTCTAACAGCAGCTCTGAAAAATCACAGGTGGACGCTTCACATAAACATGAATAATAGTTGATATGTTACGTTTCTGTAAGGAGACATTTATTTATCATTTATGGAAGGAGTCTCCAGTGGCAGTGATTTGTAACAGTGTTTTTTTGGGGGCTTATTAGCTTAAAGAGAAACAACAGAGCCTGGTGAGAGGGTGAAATAACTTATTTCAAAGATGAAATAAACTGTAACTACAAATAACTATAAATGGATAAAAAGTCCATATCATTCTTTGATAAATAGGTATTGCTGTGTTATAAGAGGAATAAAACACATTAGGCCGTGTTGTTTGGGGTGGTAACAGCAACACTTCATCACACCACCCTGCTGCTGAATATTTTCCTTTCTCATCACAACATGGAGTGATCTACTCCTTACCTAATTCACATTTTCCATCTGGTCCCATGTTTAAGAAGTACTGCATGACGTTAAGGTAAAAAAAACAAACAAAAAAAAGGTGTATCACTGTCTGTCCTTGACGTCATTCCCTACAAGGGCTAATGAAGTTGTTGGCTTTTTAGGTGAATGATATGTGAAAACAGCGCACATTAAACAAGTCTAATACCAGGCTTCAGAGCTTATCACACCCTATTAAGTGTCGAAAATGGGCCCTTAAAAGCTGTTTTGTCCTCAGCTTCTTTCCTTATTGTCTCTATCAGGCTCAAAAGAATGATTTGAATTGGCTCTGAATAAAGCTCTCACGATCAAATGGTACACGGACCACTACGTCTCAGTCCATTTGTAAACAGATCCCCAATTTGCTGGTAAAAAAAAAAAAAACGCAAATGTGAGGGTTACGACGGAGGGCTGGCGGTCTGATAAATATTCATGGCACTGGAATTGTCACTTACATTGAGATTAGACGATGCAAATTATGCATTAATGAAGCTTTTTTTTCCCCAAAGGTGAAACGCAGCCTTTGCAAACACTAATAATGACTGATTACTGAAGTCCAGCGGAAGCAGAACGCTATAATGAAGTAAGTGTCCGTAATATGTAGCTGCCTAAACTCATCCACGCACATGCCACACAGTTCAGGGGAAACGTTGCTCATCTGAGGAGCCATTAAGCCGCAACGTGTCGCTGCCTCAGCCTCGTCTCAACCTGCAGATGAATGCGGCTCACTTCATAAATGATTTCTGAAGTGATTATCCGCTATGGCCGAGTTGCTGAGTCTATAAATCATTCATGCGTGGCGGCGTTAGAAATAATTGGTCACTTAATGACTAGTGTTGTTGTGCAGGAGGATCGATAACGTGGAGTATATGATGGAGTATAGATCATAATACACTACTGTAGGCCAATAGTGTAGATAATATCTACAGTGTAGATAATATCTACACTACACTATTATCTACACTAGTGTCTAGATAATAATACACTAGTGTAGAAATAGGTAATTGTTAATTATGCATTACTGTCGATAGTTAATAGTGCACTAGCATGAGTCAGTAGTGTCGATAGTTAATAGTGCACTGGCTCACTTTGTGCACAGGGGCATTGTCATGCTGGAACAGAGTTTGGGCCTCTTAGTTCCAGTGAAGGGACACTGTAATGCTACAGCACACAGAGACATTCTATACAATTGTGTGCTTCCAACTTTGTGGTAACAGTTTGAGGAAGAACCGCATATGGGTGTGATGGTCAGGGGTGCACATACTTTTGGCCATATAGTGTAGTTAATAGTGCATTAGCAGGGTCAGTAGTGTACAGAATATAGCAATGCACTAGCGTATAGTTAAAAGTTTTGCAATTGTGAATCAGTGTTAAGATGTTTTGCAAATCTTTTCCTCATTAGTCAGTTCACAGTTTGACTCTGCAGCAGTGAGATGATGGTTTCAGTGGGCTTTCTTTCTTTTTTTAAAAAGGGAAACTAGAAAATTGTGGCGTCTGTCTGCTTTCGCCTGCTGATTTGCTCGGAGGTTCACTCTAATGGCTTCCAGACACTGAGGAGGAGATTTCTTTTTATTTGTGAATGATAAACACCGCTTTCTCCAGACGCCGTCTCTCCGTGCCACCTCCAGTGTTTACCAATTTCTATACAATATGGCTCCAAACTCACTTTTTCAATCCATTTTAGATCTTAGTACATTTTTAACAAATTATATTTCTCAAATAATCTGCCGGTTTGAATTCCAACTGTCGCAATGGGGCTTCACAGCCGACCAATCAGCTGCTCCGATTTTAAACTCGCGCACGGTGCAGGTGCACACTGTAGGGCCCTCCTTCTTGTCCTCCCTCTTTACGATTCATTACTTTCCCATCACTTTGTTCTTTCTTTCCCTTTTTTTCTTTCTCTCTTTCTGTGTGGTATATTCTTTGCCCCACTTCCTTTGTTTCCTGCCTTTTTCTTTATATTACTCTTTTTACTCTCATTTCAACTTTCCTCCTCCCCCCTTTCTTTCTTTCTTTCTTTCTTTCTTTCTTTGGTTTAAGGTTAGACTGAAGCTGGTTCATAATTGTTACAAACATACTAATTCGCTCATCATAACACAAAGATTCTGACATTTTCCGATATTTGCGTAGCCCAGCGTAATTCTGTAAAGGGGGTGGGATTACAACGAATATATTATCAAGAGCTCTGGCTAGGTGCGTTACAGCAATTGCCAATTAAATCACCTTCTCTCATTTGTAATCGTTTGAGATTTCAGTTGGGTAAATGAACCAAGATCAGTATTTTTGGCAAATAATGAATTAACCTATAAAGTTAAACCTTTTTTCTTAATAAGACATTCACGTCTTATAAGTGACCTTTGGACCCTAGCGTATAGCGTACAGCTGTGTTTGTAATCTCCTCTCTGTATAAAATATATAGAAAAGCATTATCATTATCTGTCCACCTTCTTCCTCTCTCAATATCCGTCTTTCCTCTTTACCACCATCTCTAACTAGCAGAGAATTCTCCATGGTAATGTGCAGAACATCTCTGTCTGTCCTCTATCCTCTATCTTGCATGTCCACTGCTCTTCTCGTGCTGAGACTCCGTGTTCCCGTATCCTCAGCCTGCGCCGGTCTCTGGAGCTTCCTGTCACACGAGGCAGTGAGATGATGGAGTGTGGCAGGTGACGGTAGCGGCTTCTTCGTCCTTGTGCCTACAAGCGTTTCGCAGCACTTCCATTATCTGCATACGGATTATTTTCCCAGCTGCCCTCAGGTGACACAAGAATAGGGATCGTTTCATTTCAGCGCCACCAAGTCATGTATGAAGGAGAAGTCATAAAGCTGTCCATCCAGCCGCTATTTCACACAGCATATGGCTCAAACCTGCTTTATATTCATTTAAATGGGAAAAAGAGGTTTTTTTTTTTTTACACATTATTATAACACCAACATGTTCAGCTAAGATAAGAGCACTCATTTTTATTAAGTTTCTGGTATACTGTATTACTGTTTTCCTGCTTTAGCGCTCTAAGCTAGGAAAGCTATTAATATCTACATAAAGCTGAAGAGCTCTTCTTTTTAAATATCTCATATAACACTGTAAAAGCTTGGATTTTCTTTCCCCCACAAAAAAAACATAAACACGGATCGATCACAGGTCAGTCTCCAGCCAAATACCAGCAGCTCTAATCATCTCACCTCATACACTTTTTTTTTCCTCTATTAAACACATCTTTCCTCAGATCCCGCCTATATACTGTGGCAAATTCGCAGCAAAGCAAATCGATATTGAATTTATAACCAAAAAGCTCTATGTGTAAACTGTCATGTCGGAGATGGCGGCGTGAACGAACAGGGTAAACAAACACCACAGAAAAAAGTCCAAGCACTAAAGTTTAATTCTGTACGTCTCATTTTTCATGATGTGTTGATGTTTTTTCCGATACGTCTCTTGTAGAGTTGTTTGGCAGTAATTGCTCGGAGATGTGAAATTACACTGCTGTGTCACAATCAATAGTGAGTGTTGTTATAAGATGAATTACCGATTATTGATTTAGCTTTCATAAGATGAAAAAAAAAAGACATTTATTTACATTAATAAACATTTATTACATTGAAAGTAAATAATTTGATTTAAGGGGAACCTGAATGTAAAGAATTTCCAAAAAAGATATTATACTGTATATATATATATATAAGATTACAAAAAAATGGGCATTTTGTTAAACCTTTAGAAAGGTTTTTATTTGTCCATCTTTGAGAATCCTTAAACGTTTGATGCTTGAAGCCTTCAACAGAGTTTATCTGAAATGATTTTGTAAACCAAACGAACCCTTGAATAACCCTTTTTTAAATAATTGTGCCGAAAGTTTTGATAATATATTCCTGTCTCCTGTTGTTAAAAAAAGAGAAACTATATAAACCTATATACTGAAATTGAGCCTGAGAGTCTCTTTCATATCACATTAAACCCTGAAGTTATTTCAGACGCCGTGCCGGAGGTTGGACCCGAGAGGAAGTGGGCAAATCTCTCCTGCAATATTCAGCAGAACATGAACTGGATCTCTGAGTAAACCGACAAACCGCAGGATCACAGGGGAACAGCAGGATGGAAACACAGAGAAACTGAGATGCTCGTTCTTTTTTTTTTGTAAAATTGTTGAGAAAAATAAGATGAATGAAATGCACACGTGATGTCCTGGGGACACGTGAAATAGCGTACATATGGATTGGGAGTTGCTCAAGGCTATAGACTTTTACTTTTAATATGTTATTTTTGCCCAAAGGACCATTCACATTCAAACAGATATAATGATGGCTTTCGGGACAATGGAAAAAAAAAAATTCCCCAAGAAGCACAACACAGAGGAGGCTCTTCTCTGTTTTGGACATTATTATCACTTAATAATGAAAAACCATGAAAAAAAAAAAACATGAAAAAACGAGAAGTGATAATTAGTGGAGAAACAACTGACTTGTAGCTCAGAGACTCAATACTTGACTCTGGCTTGTAGCTCAGATATATGATATTAGACTCGGTCTTGCAGCACAGAGACTAGAGACTCAACTTGGACATGCAGCTTAACGACTTTAGACTCGACTCAGACCTGCAGCTTTGAGATATGAGGCTTGACTTGGACTTACAGCACAGAGACTTTAGACTTGCAGCTCAGAGACTTGCTGCTCGGAGAATAGAGTCGCAACATGGACGATATGACTTATCATGTCTCAGTAGACTAGACTCAGAGACTCAAGACTTGACTTGGACTTTCGGCTCAGAGACTCGACTTGGACTTTCGGCTCAGAGACTCGAGACTTGGCTTGGACTTACAGATCTGAGACTTCAGAATCGACTCTGAATTGCAAAAAGTAACTTGTGAACCAAAATAATAATAATAATAATAATAATAATAATAATAATAATAATAACCAGTAAAGGAAACCACAGTTTATCGTGTAAATTAAGAAAATGATGCAATGTTGCGTTTATACCATCTGCTCAGCCACTCACTCAACTCCAGTGAAAGTGAATTATACCAGGATTTATTTTTGCCACTAATTATCAACCAACATCACAAATTTACACACTTCTCAGATTTAATCTACAAAATAACACTGGAATTAAAAAATAATTCCAGTCTTTGCGTGTTGACATCTGTATTTTTTTCCTTAAGCCTGGGAGATGACAGCAAGCGAGGGAAATGAAGTCATCTTGTGAATTCTTTCATCAGCAAACACCGCGTTCTTGTGCAAACTGGATTATAAGCCTCTCGGGTGTTTAAACGGAGCAGCGACTTCAGAGGAAAGCTTGTCTCATTATCACGCACTCGTGTAGAGATTAAGGCGACACCTGGGTGACGCTCGTCTCCTGATTCCCAGATGAAACCCGACTTCAGCCTAATAACTCTGACTAAACAACTAACACACAAACACACACCCTGTATAACGGACGGAAAATAAAGATGCTGCATAGGGTTCGGAGAAATGACAGCGTGCATCATCGAGAAGTAAATATTTGGCCGAGCAGATAAATCAGGCTTTTTTTTTTTTTTTTTTTTTTTAACGATTTATTTAGAATATGAGAAGGAGAAGATCATGTTTAACGCCGGCATCTCCCGTCTGACAGACACGCTTTAGGCGGCGCTGCAAAAATTAGAAGCGGTGAAAAGGGATCGGTAACACTTCCGAGAATATCATACACTCCGCCAGAAACAATCACACTTACTGCGCCGTCTGGAAAGCAATTGGACACTGACAGTTTGGACTTCAGCACAGTGGATTAGAAATATAGAATATGATAGAATTTCAGGTCTAATTAGAGAGTGATGCCATACAGGAACTATTTTGTTGTTTTCTAAAGATACTTTCATTTCATGGATCTTTAGGTATTTAATGTAAAGTTAATGATAGATGAAAAAAAAAAAAGGAAACCATTGCCTCCAGATGGCAGTGTCCAGGCAACAGGATGAAACGAGAGAGAGAGAGAGAGAGAGAGAGAGAGAGAGATGTGCAGACAAACAAAGAGACAGAGAGAGAGACAGACACAGATGCACTGAAAGACAGAGAGAAACAGACAGCGAGAGAGACAGAGAGAGACACACACATAGTGAGAGGGACACAGAGTGAGACAAAAGGAAGGAGAGATACACAAACAGACAAAGAAAGAGAGAGCAAAAGAGAGAGACAGACAGACACAGAGACACACAGAAAGACAAAGAGAGAAAGAGACAAAGAGATAGATAGAGAATGACAGAAAGAGAGAGAGAGAGAGAGAGACAGAAAAATGGCATTAACTAATAATTATTCATTTCTATTCACTCATCTCCGTGTTTGGATGGATACACAGTATTATAATTAATTATAATATGTTTATATATTGGTTCTTCTCTTTCCTGTAAGGCTTTGGCAGTACTGTACATGTATACGGTCATGCGAATATAGCTTGCTGAATTGAAGAGAGACACAGGAGAGATAGACAAACAGAGAGAGAGAGAGAGAGAGAGAGAGAGAGAGAGAGAGAGAGATGTGCAGACGCAGAGACAGACATTAGCCAGTGAGCATTATGACTGTGGTCCAAAAGCCTCAGCTTCACATAAGCCATTCGTTTCTGGTGGAAGCGGATGCAGCATCCGGTCTATTCATCTGTCCTCCACTGCTGCTTTATGGGAGGGCAAAGAGTTCACCTCCAACTTCCTGTTGTTACCATGGCGACTGAAACCTCAGGCCACCTTCACAGTCGCTCGCTTCCCCAAAAACTATGCGGAAAAGTTCTCCATAACAAGCCAACACATCCATAACGAGCCCTGAAAACACTTCCAGACTTTCACTACAGGCTCTGTCTCTCTCACATATATACACAGAGTGTGAGTGTGTGTGTGTGTGTGTGTGTGTGTGTGTGCGCATGCACGCGTGTGACTAACTTTACATTCAGCAGCTCATATGACTAACAACGAGATGACTGAGACTTAAAACAATATAATGGACGAGTTTTGGAGAGAATTCAATAACGTGAGTTATCCATATTAAGCTTGACATGACTAAATCCAATTGTTTGCCAGGTTTATGTTTAATTTATATGTGGGTAATTAATTAATTAATTTGGTGTAGCATAATTGACTCCATTATCTGTACACATGATAAAGAAAAAAAAGTAAAATGCTGTGTGACATGAGCATCGCATCATGTGATTAAACTGGATGGAAAACTGCAGAATGGAAATATTCAAGGTTTTGTAGACATTCAGAACAACAGAGGTCACTGTTTCAACTGATCTCTTTCTTCCTTTCAATCTTTCTTTCTTTCTGTCAAGAAAAACAACAGTTCAGGTTCATAATGTACTTGGGTTGTTGCATAATTAACTAATATATTTGAACTGAACAGTAAAAACACAATGTGACTAAATAAACCACTAAACCAATCGAAGGTGTGTGTTACACGGGTAAGTGTGTTCTCAGACGTGACGCCATGCCGAGTGCCTAAAACACCCTTACCCATAATGAAATAAAAAGATATTCGCAATAAACAATGCTTCCACCGTTCAATTCAGGTCAGTTAACAGCAAGTTCTGGTTGCTAAGCAACATAACGGACAAAGATTATGGTATTCCATGGATGGAACAATAGCTAAAGGTAATGATTTTATTGGTTTAAAACTTGGAGCATTAATACAGTGTTTAGTGAAGATTCGAACACGGCTTAGCCAATCAGATTTGATCCATTTTATAATTAACACCAGCATCAGTGTTTGTACCATGTAATCAGGTAGGCTGGGAAATTAAGAAATATTTGAAAATTGCATTTAAATTGGGAAGGTTTATGCTATTATTTAATCTGTTGCAAGCTTTCTGTAAGGAGACATATAATTAACGTTTATGGAAGGAGTCTCCAGTGTCAGAGGTAAAGCTAAATCTAAGTCTTCAGCACCGAGGAGTTTACGCTTTGCGGCGTTTCGGTAGCATAAGTTGCAATTTTTCGTGGAAACAAAAAGAGATGATGGTGAGGGAACGAATGTTCATAGCTGCTTTAATGTAAGTGAGAACAAACGTTTCTGCAGACGCGCCAACATTTGACGTAGCTATAAACGGATAAAAATAAAAAGTGTGACGTTATTCTTCAAGAAATAAAAATAACAACAACAACAACAACAACAACAGTTGGGGAAATTGCTGTGGTATGAGACAAATAAAATACTTTGGGGTGTTAACGTTACCTCCACTTCATCCCACCACCCTGTTGTTGATGATTTTCCTATAACAGAACATCATGGCATGTTACGTATCGAACTGTTTTTAAGTCTTCGGTCCTTGCAATTAAATGACACCCTTCCCTTTCCTCTCTGATATCAAAACCATTTCCCGTGATCTTGTTGCGTGTTTTATTCATGCGGATGTTATTTGTGGTTTTGTCAGCTAACATAACTGTTTTGACAAGCTGGGGCCGAGCAGACGTCTCTATGGAGCACCGTCTGAGGTTTGCTCATCTGTGTGTTTCTAAGCTTTGAGAGTCTGTTTTTCTTTTGTGATCCTCAATAGAATAAAAGAAAGGGGATGACAAATGTACCGGATTAGAATTTGAGGTGCTGTGGGAGTATTTAGACAGGAATTCAATTACCAGGAGGGAATGGGAGCAGCGGCAGCGTGAAAAGGCTCCGGGCCTTTTTTTTTTTTTTTACTCCTTCTGCTCATATCGATTTCTGGAGAGGTAATTGTGGCGTTGTTTGGTATCTGTGAGTGACACCTTGTTCAGCAGAGAGAAGACGTGGTCGCAACTTGCCTGAGATCAATGAAAAGGAGGAATACATTCTCCTCTCAGTCAGACACAAAATACACACAGTTCACAAACAAACACAGCTCACTTGTGTTCACAGCTATAATCCTGTTACACTGAAAGACGTACGCGTATCATACACACCGCATGCTCGCTACAAACTTACGACTTCCGAGCGTAGACTGTACTGTTTAGACTGTATCTTCTTTCCTTTACTGTAATTCATAAGCCACATTAGCATTCCTGATTACAAGCATTTAAAAATGCATGAAGGTCAGGATTTGAGTTTGCATCCGTGGCTGTTGTAGCAGGTTGTAGTTCTTTATGCTGGTGTAGACCCTAGTGAGTTTTTTTTTTTTTTATTTTGTATGAATTTCGAATAGCCTCAGCCCTGCCAGTCCACACAAGAACTTCACCTGAGTGTTATTGTGCAGACCAGACTACACAGATTTGCCAAAAATAACAGTGCAGTATGTTGCAATCAAAGCCTTCAAACCTTCTAGGAAAAGTCTGTCCACTTGGGGGCCATCTTGGAGACGCTCTCAGGCAGTTATTTCCAGTCATGAAGTGGAAGGAAATTAACAGCAAGCAGGAAGGGGACCAGTCGACAAAGACTACGCTAGGAAAAGTCTCCATACATAGGGGAAATTAACAAGCTTTAGCAAAATGTCTTCCAAAATTTTACATTAGCTTAGATTACATTTTTTTTCCCATATAACCATTAAGAATGCCTTTGACAAAAGAAGAACGTATTGAAATCATTCTCATGGCAGGATCGGGAAGCTGTCGCAAAAGGTTGCAATGGACTTTAACGGGAAACATGGCAAGCACATCGCACACAACACTGTTGCCGAACTTATTAACAAATTCAAAAAAAAACCTGGAAGTGTTGCAGACCAACTGAGAAGTGGACCTCCACTGACCAAGGCACAACCGACATGGTGCTGGCAGACATAGTCCCCTATGTATGGAGACGTTTGGGCCACGCTGTTTTTTTTCTCCACCACACCATCCGAGAGCAACCCCTCCCGAGTTCTAGAGACTCTTCCTTGTTTGTTCTGTCCATTTCTTATCTGCATAGATTATAAAGCACATGGACACCTAGAAATACCGTGAAGCTTTGCAGACAGTTTACCTTCATGCAAGTTCTGAGTCCTTCGACCTGGTGTCTTGATCTCCTGCTTTTTAGATAACCCTTTCCTAGTTTGCATATTGATATTCTGCGTACCCTTTGGATACTGCCTTTCAGTGCTTTACATGCGTATGACCTGGAACTGTTTTGACTAAGCTTTTCGGAATCTGGATTGTGTCCTGCACGTGGATCCTCACCATTTCCCAGAGTCTCCTTCATTACAGAATTACTGGTCGACTACTAAATATGAATAGCTGTATATCCCTCAGATCTTGGTAGTTCCGCACATAGTGATGCCTCCTCACAGCTCCAGGGTTCGATCCTGAGCTCAGGCTACTCCGGTTTTCCCCAAACCTCCCACCTAGGTTTGCCTATGGCAGGGGTGTCCAATCTTCTCCACAAAGGGCTGGTGCGGATTTTCATTCCAAACCAAGCAGAAGCCACACCTAGTCTATTGAAAGTCAAGATCAACTGATTAAACAGGTGGAATCAGGTGTGGACCCTGCTTGATTGGAATGAGAACCTGCACCAGCCCTTTGTGGAGAAGACTAGACACCCCTGGCCTATGGTAAAGTGTCCGAATATGTGTGCAGGGTGTATTCCCACTTTATGTCTAGTATACCAGGATAAATGACCTTGGGAAATAATCGGGAGAGGTCATGTGTGAACGGAAGCTAGGAAAAAGGGGGGCATCTTGATATGCTATGACACAAAAAAGGAAACGGAGTGTGCATCAGGCAGTTTCTCGGGAACATCACTGTCAGCTAGCTAAATTGAGCCTGATTAACTACTGAACTGTTTTATGATGTGTTTGGTAATATATTGAACACGGTTCAGCTTGGAATATGGTTAACAAAGAGCCATGAGATGTTTAAGAAGCTTGAGAAGTTTTAATACACAGTAGCGCCGACGAAAAGAAAGAAAGCAAAAGAAATATAGAACGTGGAAGACGACGGCGGGAAATGATAAAAAAACATGGTCTCATTTGAGTTTGAGGTAAAATTTGTTAGATAAAATAGCTTCTCTTGAGGAACATCTTGTGAGCGAGTGTTTTGGGTCAGAGGTTGAGGTCATGTGTCACTGCTCAACAGGTTAAAACAGTGTCTCATGAAGGATGAAATGAAATTTCATCCTCTGCGTTCTGTGTGACCCAGCCAGTGAACGAGAACAAGGGACAGCATGTAATATTCATCAGCCTCTTCTCCGGGAAGCTCTTCGGCTTCGTTTCCGATGTGCGATTGCCGGAGTCACACCTGTCTCTGCGCTAGTGATGCACGGCCTCGGCAGATGCATCTGCTGAATGATGCATCACCTGTCCACTTATCACTCTCGCCCGAATTTCCCTACGCTGTTCCTGAAGCTCTTCTTCCCTCAACCTGTTCTTGTGATGACACAAGAGCGGTACAGGTGCAAAAGCTCTTTTCCAGAAGATCGACCTCCATCCCTCACGTCGCTCATCCTCTGTACGCTCTCTCACCACCGTCACACACCTGTCATCTCACTGCAGTCACTTTTCATTAGCTCCGGTGGATGAATACACACCAAAGCAAGAGGCAGCAGGTGTTCAGAGAGCAAACCTCTGCGAAGTTGACTTTCCTGAGCCATCTGACCTCTACATCTCGCTCTCTAAACGTCATACACTCCAATCTGGCCCCGAATGCGCCAAATCATCCAGCGTGAAATGCAAAAAAATCTCGCTGTCCTTCAGATAACTTGTAATGTCAGAGCCAAGCTGTGTTTTTACCCAAACCGGAACACGGCTTATCGACTGAGCCTGAAAACCAGCGCTAGAGGAAATGAAATCCGATCAGCGAGTCTTTCTGTCGTCCTCTCATGTCCCCTGCTGTCCCAGACTGATTAGCATCGACTAGCGGGGGAGTCAAGTTTGCCTTATGGAAAAAAAGTCATGTGATCACGTGAATAAACATCTGAAAATAAATGAATAATGTATAAAAATCATCAAGTGAAAAATTAATTGTGTAAAAAAAACAACAACAACAACAACCAAAAAGTTTCCGGATCAAATTGTTTTACAGACGTTCCGCAATGTAACTACAAAAGGATAAACAGTACAGGAAATGTATTTAAAAAAAAAAAAACTGCAGTGATGAGAAGTGATAATCCAGAGAGTTGAATTTCACAGTGAGTTCCACTGATTACCTGATTAATGTCACCTATATCGTGTTGTTTTTTCCTTCGTGAGAAACAGAGTGTCATTGATTCATGTCTCTGTCGCAGATTATAGATAAAAATCAATATCTAACAGGACTCAAAGAGAAATGAAGGCTCGTCCAATCGAGACATGGCGTGATAGCAGGGGCGGTGTTGCAGTCGCTGAAACAAAGCCTCCTGTTTTAATATTTTATGACGCCCAACATGTTTCTGTTTAATCACGGTTTGAGGCATGAGGTCACCCGGAGAGGTGTCTCTGTCCTCCCCCAGCACTCGTACTGCTGGAACGGCTTCATCTCAAGTCCATCAGGGACAGAAATCCATAAATATTATTAAATAAATCAACAATTAGTCAAATGCACACACTTTCCTGGAAACCATCTGCAGGGAAATGGATTTTCTCTGTGTCCCTTCTTCATTTCGTTTCCTGAAGTTTTCACATGTTAATGTCTCACATGCAGTTTCGTTTATTTTCACACGTGATCCTGTATTATTCATATAACGTCACGTGAAATGTACTGTATGTGATTTTTTCACCTATGGGATGCGTGTGTTGTTACTTCCTTCCTTCCTTCCTTCCTTCCTTCCATTATTTCCTTTCCTTCTTCATTTCCTTCCTTCCTTCCTTTCTGTATTTGTTCTTTTCCTTTTTCTGTTCTTTTTCTTTTCTTTCTTCCTTCCTCCTTTTTAATTTTACTGTCTGTAAGAAATATAGACTTCATGACTGATTAGCCATGCTATTTGTTTCTTTCTTTTTTCTTTAGAAGAAAGTGTAGCTGCACTCTGACCGTTTCCCTCCACTCCTCTGCCTCCCTTCATCATCTTCACAAATTAGATTAAGTGCTAAACTGTAATCAGATATTTATCCGTTTGACTTTCTCTGCTCAGAGGTTTGCCAGTAAAGCAGTAAAATAACACTGAGTGGATGGGAGATGGAGTTTAAGGGAGCTACGCTGCTAACATTGCTAACACAGTCTTGACGCGCGACACGGGGCTAATGATTCTGCTCAAACTCTCCCAGTCCCTGATTGCATTTTCTTTTTTGTCCCTTTAGTGGTGAAATAAGAAATTTGTTCCAGCTGAAGTGAACATGTCACAATTTGTCAAACACACTCATAATGGAACGGAGTTATTACGTCCTGTTTTTTTTCCCCGAGTCAGTCAGAAAACGCAGCGAGCAACTCCGAAATTTCATGTAAAAGCTGATGAAACTGTTTCCCACCGACTCAGCAGGGACGACCCATCAACTTCTCTCTCTCTCTCTTTCTTCTGTTCTTCCTTCCTTTATTCTTTCTTTCTTCATTTTCCATCCTTGCCTGTCCTTACCTTTGTTCTATTTCTTTCTTACCTTTTCCTCATTTCTTCTGTTTTTTGTTCTTATTTTTCTTATTTGTTTCTTCATATTCCGTCCATCCGTTCACCTTTTAAAAACTTCCTCTCTTTCTCCCTTTTCCTTGCTTTTTTCCATTTTCTTTACTTCCTTTTTTCCTTCCCTCTTTTCCCTTCCTTCCTTATTTTCCTTTTTTTCCTTCCATCCCATTTCTTCTTCCTTTCCACCATTTTGTTTCTCCTTTCATTCTTCCATTTCCTTCCTTCTTTTCCTTTTTTTCCTTCCTTGCCCTACACTCATCCCCCCCCAACATTGTCCTGCCAGTCGTGTTATTTTTCCTCTCAGGTCTCAGTGGTGTTGTTGGAGTCGCCGGTTGTTCGGAGTGAACGCCGAACTGCACACAGCAGTGAGTGACAGAAGAACTACAGAAAAACTCGGCTGCTATTTTTATTCCTCTTTCCTCGTTCCTCAGCTGCAGTGCGCCGATTCTCTGCCTCACTTTCACACATGCAGCATATCACAGTGCGAGATGCTCAACTTCCTCCGAATAAGTAAAGTTTTAATCAGTGTCTAGGAAAAAAAGCGTTTTTAATTATGCAGCAGTCGCAGAGTTCAAGAATATTTCAGGAATATAAAAATCAATCGGCGTGTTAAGTATGCAGAAGAAACGATTCCCCCGAAGCGTCTGCAGCGACGGAGGCTAACCCATGTGTCCTTCCTTTTCTCCTCTGGCTTTTCACTCCACCACTCCCTCTCAACTTCCAGCTTCTTCTGCCTCTATGACAACTTTTATTTTTTATATAAGAAAGTTTTTCAACTCTTCTCAGAGGCACTCGTTCAACCACTAAAGGTTCTTGGCTTCCTCAGAGGATTTTAGAACCACGTTCTGATAAAGAACCGGTCTGTAGGGTTCTATAGAGAACCTTTAACAGTTCCTGCAGAGGGACAAACAAAGAACCCTGAAGAGTGTGAATTTATTCTAAATCTGTATTTCTAACTAATATACAGTATGTTTCTTCTTACGGACGTTCTTTCTTTCTTTAGTTTATTTTTTTTAGTCTTTTCCTCTTTCATTCTTTCTTACTTTGTATATTTATAGTTTGTTTTGTTTTGGTTATTTGTTTCTTTCATACTTAATTGCTTTTCTGTCTAATTCTAGTTTTTTTTGGTTTTGCTATTTTATTTTTTGTTTGTTGTTTCTTTCTTATTTTGTTTTTTTCTTTGTTTCTTCTTAGTTCGCTTGTTTTTTCTTTCTTTCTTTGTTCTTTGTTTTTAAATTTGTTTCATTTGTTTATTAGCTTTCTTTCTCTTTCTCAGTCTGTTTTTTTGTTTTTATTATTTTGTTCGTTTTAGTTTTTTTAATGCGTTTGATATTTGGTTTGTTTTATTTTTCTTACTTTTTGTTGTTTCTCTTTGTTTTGTTTGCTTTTGTTTTGTCCATTTCTTTCATAGTTTGTTTTCATTCCTTAATCCGTTCATCTTTGTTTAACTTTTTCATTTTCTTTGCTGCCTCATTTCAGTCTTGTATTTTTTCAGTCTGTTTTCTCTCATATCTTTCATTATTTCTCCCCATTCTCTTTCCCATTTTTCTCTTTCTGATATTTTTTTCTTCATTGCATCTTTATTTGTTTTAAAAAAATTTTTGTTCCCTTATTTTCTTTTTTTTTTTTTTTTTTTTTTTTTTTTTTTTTTTTTTTTTTTTTTTTTTTTTTTTTTTTTTTTAAATCTTTCCTTCTTTTATCTTTTTTCATTTCTTTATATTGTAATATATTTTATCCTTGGTCTCTTTACACTCTACACAACTATTTTTCAATTATTTTCTTGTTAGATATGTCATTATAAAATCTATTTTTTTTATTTTATATTTTTAGAAATTGTCTTCTCTGTACTTCAGAATAAAAAGGAAATTTGCATACTGCGTACTGGACTCAAAAAGTATTTTAATCACAATAATTATGACAGATTGTTGGATTGATCAGTATAATTTACAGAAAATAGCTCAGTATTTATTTATTTATTTATTTTTCTCTCAGCATCCAAGCTCTTTCCCACTTAGAAAACAAAACACAGAACTGGTGGCCTTTAAAGTGAAGTGTACCACGGCGTAAAGAGCGGAAGGTCAGCTTGTGTTTATTCCATTTTATTAAAGAAAGGAATGATCTGAAGTTTGTGTGAAGAAAGGAGCGGTGTGTGTGTGTGCAGAAGAAGTGGAAAAGTAACACTGCAGCTTTATTATCAACTACAACTGAAAGCTTCAGAGCTCTGAAGCAGGAGCTGCAGAAGGTTTAAAAGGTCGGAGGATTCGGGATCGATCAGGTGGTGATGAGTCGCGGATCAGTTCCACAAACACAGAGTGCTGGAAGAAGAGAGAGAGAGAGAGAGAGAGAGAGAGAGAGAGAGAGAGAGAGAGAGAGAGACAAGCAAAAGAGAGACAGAGAGATCTTCAGCAAATCGTGAGATTAATAAAGTACGGTTTACACTAAAATAGCCGTTAACTCATTCTTTATTTTCTTTCTCTCTTTCTTTCTCAATTCTTTATTCTTTCTCTTTCTGTCACTATTCTTTTCTCTCTGTTATTTTGCTGTGACGTCTTTCTCTTTTTTTCTTTTTGCCTTTTTTTCTTCCTTTCTATTTCTATTTCATTCACTGGTTTTCTTGTCTTCTTGCTTTCCCTTTCTTTCTTACTTTGTTTTCATTCATTACTTCATTCAGTTATTAATTTCCTTTCTCTTACTTTCTCCGGTCGTTCTTTCTTTTTATATTCCTGTCATTCATTCAGTCATTCATTCATTTTCTACTTTTCTTATCTTGTATTTCTTCCTTTTATACTTTTTTCCCCCTTTGTTTTTGTCATTCATTTTCTTTCTTTCAGTCTCTCTTACTTTCTCTATCCTTTCTTTCTTTCTTCTCCTTTGTTCCTGGATCCTTTCTTTCTTTCCTTTTTTCTTTGTCTTTACCTACTTCTTTCCTCCTCCCCCTTCTCTGTTTTTTTTTAAATCCATTCTTTCTTGATGAATTCTTTTTTTTCCTCCTCTTTCCATCAACATTGTCAATGTTGTTGTAAATTCGTGTTTTATTCATTTCTTTTTTTTTTTTTGCTCTTTCACACTTGACCCGGCCAGCTGCACTGGACCGTACTATTCCTCGGGGAAAAGGGGGAGGTGTGTAGGGCAACTATTGATTTTTCAATCTCGTGAATTCAGTAACAGATCCAAACACTTGATTATTATTTCAGTCGATGCTGTGCAGCTCTGACAATAGAGCACTGATCCACTGGCGGATGTTAGCGATAAGACTTTGGAAGGAGATACAATTCGAAAGAAAGTCCCTGAAGGCTAGCGAAGCGTATTCATCATCAATACACACCAACACACATCAGCATTCATGCATGTGGATGACGCTGATAAAGACAAAGTGGAGAAGAAGCGGTGTAGAAACATAGCCACGAGGAAGACGTTCACCCACAGAACAACCCGCTCTCTGTTTCTTATACACACCGTTACGTTCAGTCTAAATGGTACCAAACTGTACTTTTCCTGATACTTTCAAGGGACATGTTTTGTAACTTTAGTAGTTATATTCATGCTGCTTTCGAATTTCCTCGGAAGTGCGAAGCCGGAACTGGGAATTCCGCCATGCGTGCGTTCCTTCAGTGAAGTGACTAAGTCTGTATGCTGATTGATCGAAAGCAAATACTTGTATTTACAGTGTAATGCATTTAAAAGGTAAGAAGTGCTGCTTTGTTTATTATGGATGCTGTGAGCGGCCATGTTGATTTGACTTCGATTGCTGAACTCGGGGTTGAGGAGACCGTCCCGAGTTCTCGAGCAGGAATTCTGAGCTGAGGAAGCATTTCTTTGTTTTTTCCTAGTTGGAGGTCAGAAATGACACGTTACTTCCTGTTAAAACACATACTAGGGAATAGATACATAATAAAGGTACAAAAGATGCACCTGATGGTACCACAACAGCAACAAGGACCCGTAGAGTTTGGTACCTTTTTTTTTTTTTTTGAGTAGATGGTTTTTATTACTCAATAAAGTGCACGCAAATTGATTTTTAACTTTTAACAATAACTTTTTTTTAATTATTACACAATCACGCTTTTTTTTTTTTTTAACCATTACAGCACCATTTTGGTCTAAAGCCACGATGATGTCTTAATTAAAAAGGAACAAACTAGACAGTTTTTCACTCAAGTTAAGACAAAAATACCCGAGACGACACTGCATTGGATTGGGACGACAACAATTAATAGCATAAATAAAATCAATATAGTGGTGTATATAGCATTGTAGTGGTTTGGAGGGGATTTATATATATATATACACATACATACACACACACACACACACACACACACACCCTACAAATGTGGATACACCATACATGAAATTGTTAGTGGCCTAAAAATTTGGTTGGAGTCCAACATCCTGGGCTGTTCCATTACTGTATTAGCTCAAGTGAAGTTAAAGGACTCCTTGAACTGAATGTGAACTTCAGTAGCAGAGTTTACCCAGAAATCATCGATGCGATTACATTACTGGCATATTTTAAAAGCATAACATTTGATTAAAACTGGTGTAAATCACCAGGAAATGACATGACAAAATGACATGACAAGCATGCATGTTTGGGATTATGCTGCAAAGGTCACAACTTGCAAGTTCTGAAATCTGGTGAGGAAAGAAAACCAAAGAAAACGCTCCCTCAACTCAAAGTCGATGAGGTCACCTTAAACATGAGTGGATCTGCTGTCAGGGTTGTTTCTGACTGCACAGCTTCACTTTCAGCCAATAAATTACACTCAACTTCCTCAGATTTGGAAAAAGGCACTACGGTTGAGGAAAGAAAAAAAAAAAAAAGACACCAGATGATATGATCCTCTCTTTGAAGTAGGATTCAAAGGAAAATGCAAGAGATACTTTTGAAGACATGGACACCCTCCCTGGTGTGAAGCGTATAAATACTTGTAAGGGTCTTGTAAATCCCAGAAAAATAACTCTCAAGAAATCTAGTTTGCAATTATAAAATGTTTTAAAAAAAATAATACAATTATAAAAGTAGTAGATATACATATTTTAAGACATAACGGGCCAAATTAAGGGCAACATGTTGTACTTGGGAGAGCGGTGATGATCCAAATGCAATTCTAACTGAGCTTTTACCAAAAACCATCACCACAGTCCAAAACATAAAGCTTAATCAAAAACATCATAAACTGAGCCAAAAGCCAAGAATCTAAACTGAAAGCCGCTTGGAATTTCTGCAACTTTCCTTGGTTTAGAGGAAACGGAGAACTTGTATGAGATGGTGGGAAACAAGAAACAGCTGAAACCAATCACAGACTGGGCGCTAATCAAGAGCAGGAAGCTACAACCAAATAAGGAAAGTGGAGAACCAAAAGGGTCAGATGAGTTTCAGAAGCATAGAAACGAGCCATCAAAAGGCAACTGAGAGTCGAGCTTGGATGGATCGCCAGGGAAAAATGGGCAGGAAGCTATGACCAAATAAGGAAACTGAAAACCTAAAAATGCCATACAGGTGGCTACAGTGTGGGAAGCCAGTGGGATCAGAAATCGGAAATTGAATATTGAAGAAAATAAAGGTGGTCGATGTCAATAATTTACCTCAGAAACTCAAACTGTCTGTTCCGACTACATCGATATTTTAAATAATTTCATAAATGTAGAATTGATAGGAATGCATTTGAGATGTTTGTACAGTTGCTTGTCTAAACGGAAATATTTTCATCGGTTGCACGTCTTAACATTTGTTTTTCTTTGTTTTTCACATTTGTATATTCACAAAAATGACACCTCATCACATCTGATAACACTAACACCTCCTCTTTGGTCCTCCAATAAAAAAAGGCAGGTTAGTTGTTAATATTTATTTGATATTTATATAAAAGAATGTCAAGTCAAGTGGAGTTTATTGTCATTTCAACCATATACAGCCAGTACATAGTGAAACGAAACAACGTTCCTCCAGGACCGAGGTGCTACATAAGACAAACACAGAACAACACAGAACTACATAAATTTATACATAAAGTGCACAAGTGCAAACTGCAGACAGCATGAGACAGTACAACGACTACTGGGATAGACAATGGGCACAGTAAGTCCCAGTGCAGCGCCGACCAGTACACGGTTCTGTTAGGAAGTGAATCCAGTGACAAGTGTCAGAAATACAAAAAAATTGCTGTCCCATATTTTTGCTTGATGGCAGCCCCAAGTAACCAGGATTTCAAGAAACACATCAGTATTGCGTAGTCCTAAATAAATACAGCTTTTTTTTTATGAATTAATGATGATGGAAGACCATGATATCCCTTCAGCAGATGGCATTTCCTTTCGAAATCCATCCCTTATGCCGGACGTGTTTGCGGGAAAAAAAAACCCACAGGTGGAATCTATGTCTGAATCTGTCACACTGGCGTCTCTGTTGTAGCTGTAATGAGCGAAGCTCCTACAAAAAATGTGGTCCACTATTGTCCACTTCCTCGTTTCATGGACACACACACAATCAGGTCGCTCCTAACAGCCCATTATTGATGGTATAAATGGCTCGGGGTGTGTGATGAGCTGCTTCTCTGTTTCATAAATCAGGCCCATCTGCATTGTGCTCCTGCATAACTACAGCGCAAATGGGACGATGGAGCTCTCATTAGATTAGATGACACACTTTCCTATTACAATTTATCAGGCTGCTTTGCTTTGGTGAGCCCATCAAACATGCTTTCAAAGACTTTCAAGTGCACATTATTATTTTTTTAAATATTTATAAAGGACTGGGTTTCTTAGATCTGTGATAAAATAAATCTAAAAGTAATCTAAAAGCAATATCCACAGCTCACTATTGATGGTTTATATAAAAGACTGAAGCAAAAAAAAGAGAAAAATACTCACATTTGTCTTTTGAATCTTTCATTTATTTCATGATGGTTTTCGCTGGTTTAATTTCAGGTCAATTCCTTGCTAGATTTGTTGCATAGGATGTCATCTATCAATCAGCTGGCTAGTTTATCAAACGCTAGGCAACGCCGATCCTGATGGGTAACCAGCAACATTAGCGCTAACGCTAATGAAGGAATAAAACACGCTGTGTTGTGATGTTATCGGAAACGAATCAAGGACAGAGTGGTGCGATGAAGCAGTCACTGTAGCCACCTCAAAGTTGATTCTTTTCCAATAACAGCATGTCCCGAAGTGTTTTATTCCTCTTATACCGCAGCAATTTGCCAACAATTACAATGTTTAATTTATTAAACAGACAAAAAAACAACTAACACCTTCTGACCAATCAGATTTGAGAATTTAACAGCGCTGTGGTATAACTACCGTTAGTATCCTTTTCCTTTAACTGAGCACCTTTTAGACGAGTCAGAAAGCATCGGCTCTTCAGCTTCAACTATCGTAGCTTTATTTTCTCCAACTCCTGATACGACTCCTGATGTCAGTCTTCATTATACGCTCCTCACATGTTCAGAGCGATTACATAGGTAAGGTCGTGACCTTTGAGAGAAATGAAAGCTGTTGTTAATGGACTTCATAATTGTTAATATTCCACTGAATCCGTGTAATTTGCTGGCTGAGATAGTTGGTTAATTTTTAGACATGATGATTTGATTAAAAGTTCATTCATCCACAAAGGATGATTTATTGCTCCCCATCCAAGCGCCACACACACTCAACGGTGTAAAAAAAGGAACACCGCAGTGCCATTGTGGTGCATGAAATACACCATGATACACCAAATTGCCCATTTTATGAGGTTCCCTAAAACCACCGGAGTGTAGAATTTACTATAAATGTGTCTGTGGCAAAATGGAGTCAGACTGAAATTATTTGTTCACATTTACATGCAAATGTACATTATATTACATTATGACATACGTACACAGTACACCTTTCCATTGTATTACATTGCATGGACACCATTTTTTGGATTGTGCAGAAATGTTTTGCATGTTTATAGTGAACTTTGAATTAATCGGTTAAAAAGTTAGCTAGCTGGTTAAGTGTGCTGGAACGCTGGGAGGCGGGGCTTCGCAATTAACGAATTATTCCAATGTTTTTGGAGTTCACTTGTTAACCACAAGGGTTCAAAATTCTACCCTTTAAGTTGCTTTGAATAAAAGTAGCTATGCAATAAATACATTTAAACACCCTGTGTTGTGCTGTGACAGGAAATTAATCAACAACAGGATGGTGTGATGAAGTTACAGTTACCACCACAAAATTGATTATTTTCCTGCGACAGCAAGTCCTGAAGTGTTGCATTTCTCATGTCACAGAGATTTGCCAACAATTACATTTTATTTATTAAAGAACAACATTTTTATCCATTTATAGTTACATTTAATGTTGGGAAATGTCCTCTTCTCTCTTCCTTCTCACTCTAATTCTCTCATACGATTTTAAAAAATCGTAGCTTGTCACGTTACTGAGAAACTCCTCTGTCCTGGAAGTTGCAGCTTTCCCTCTGACAGTCACAAAACACTGACACTGGAGACTCCTTCCATAAATGTTACATAAACATATCCTTACAGAAAACCTCACTTTAAAAAAAAAAAAATTTGTTATGTGGAGCGTCACCATACAAGCCCGTGTGTAAACTGTTACTATAGAAACGATAATGTGTTAGAACAAGTGCATTAATCCAAACCTTCTGACCAATCAGAATCAAGCATTTCAGAGCATCATGGTAGAAAATGCACACATACAATCTTGCAGCTCCTATTGCATTAGCTGTATCGCCTTTTTCCATTCCATTGCCCCGATGTGACTCCTTCACATACACGCTCCTTTCGGCCTGATTTGAGTCACTCTCTGAAATTGGATAGAACAGAAGACACGAGTGCTGGAGGGAGAGACTAAGGTCTCTGATGAACGCTTTATGTTCTTGCTTTTTTTTTTTTTTTTGCTGCCTAAATTGACTCATTGTGTCGAGCGTGGGCTGGCCACAGTATTCTCGTGGTTCGGCACCATCATTAAAGAACCACGAGCTCCTAGCCTCCCCTCGAGGGGGTATTGCTACTGCACTTAATGATGTTGAGTTCCTCTTCTTCAAACCGAGCTTAATGTCCTTGCAGAGGATGCTCGTGCTGCCCACTCGTTTTGGGAAATATCCACTGAATTGTGTTGGGAATTGGTGTTTGACAGTGAGACAGTTAGGGAATAAGAATTGTATTTCTATTATTTATTCCTAGAAGTGTTTGTGGGTATGTTTGGTTTCCAGTGTACAGAGTTTGCATAAAGGGGATTCATAGATTTATGAAATACACAATGTGCCTTTGATTATGATTCTATAAATGACACAAAATTGGGTTGTTTTTTTTGGCCATCTGAAGCAAAAAAAAATTTTTTTTCCCCCAAGAGCTCTTTAAAGGCTCATTGGATAATTAAAAGTTTTTAGTTTGCAAAACTTTTTGAAAAGGAAACACTCTGTTTTACGGTTCTATAGAAACTGTACAGGTTCACCCGAAGAACTCGTATGTCTTCTACACAAACCTGTAGAGTCGGTACCAGCTCGGGTGCACGTTGTCATTAAAGCGAAGAGTTCAGTGAGCTGTAAAATATAAAATGGGTCATATTCCAAATTTCCACACCAGAATCCTGTCTCTCAGTGACATATCACAGGCTGTGCATGCAGACAATTTCTGCAAATGCAATTTTCCTCAGTTAGCTCAGGAAATTGCATTTTTGGGGACTGTGAGTCGACCCCGATATGTCTAAACCGAACTGTTTTAGCTTGGAGATGGAGTTTTCTGATTAACCCAATACACCAACAACAGCGTCACAAACGCTTCCTGGTTAAGTGGCTATGCTTCATTGTTAATAAATAATCGAACTGTGAATTGAGGTGAATCCTAGGTATGTAAATTATAGAATTTTGCGACGTTAACAGTGATTTTCTTTTGAAGCTGTACATCAGTTGATAGAAAAAAATGACACCTTATACAGTTAGCTCTAGAAGTACTGTGTCTGGATGTTTTAAAGAATAATTATTGATGGTTCCAAAAAATATATATATAAAAAAAATATATTCTCTCCAGAGAAGCGTCACTAAATATTAATTGTAGTGGGTACCAATACTTTTGAGAACAGTATTTGGAGGAATAAAAGTACCTAAAAATCATTTTATTTTTGGAAATAAATTGCTATATTGAATTTAAAAGTAGATTTTAACCCTAATGCTTGTATCTCAACTTCTAGATAAGAGCTGCTCTTATCAAGCCAAATCTTGACCTCCTGGCAGAGGCAAAATCACTGCATTAAAATAAAACTATAGAGCTATGAATTTAAATAAGAATATATCAAGCAAAAATTATTGCTACCCCCTGAAAATATTGTAATTAAACTGTCTATGCTTAATTTTGTGATTTTTCTCTAGAGAAGATTCTCCAAATATCAATAGTTGGGGGTGCCAATACTTTCATTTTGATGGGAGGGAAAAAAAACTCCTTCAAAAGCAAACTGATGTTTGGAAAATGAATTGAAACATTTTAAAATGAAAATAGACAGCTTCCGTATATGTTTAAGCTCAATGTGCAATTCACTGCATATATTCGTTTTTAATGGGGGTGCCAATAATTATTGATTTGCCTCGAGATTGTTGATTTCTTCTTAAAACATTTTTAAAGCGTTCTTCTTTTGTCATTACGAGCTGATGAACAAGTCATGCATGGCTTTAAATGTGATCCTTATGTCACTCCTTCTGAAATAAGATAGCTTTAATATTGACTAAATTCGCTGTTCCTGAAGAAAAAACCCCAAAAAAACCAACAGCTCAACAATACAAAGCAGGCGAGATTGCAATAAAGAAGCGCCACATGGGAATTGGACATAAAACACCACTGCCTGTGGACAAAACCTTTGCGCTCGCTTGATGATAAGCATCACTTTCACTCCCATCATGTTACTTTTTTTCCCACTCCGTCTTTAAGAAAGGCGAGAACATGCTGATGTTCCTATTGTGCCTGTTCTGATAAAGAACAATAAAAAGACTGGATGCAATAAAAAGCAAGAGAACACTGAGACACTGAGACATCTCTTTCTCTCTCTCTCTCTCTCTCTCTCTCTCTCTGTGTGTGTCTCTCTCTTGAGATTTCAACCCTTTTCTTGCCACCTTTTCCTGGATTTGTTAATATGTTCTATCAGGGTTCTTGTAGTGCTCTGGGATTAAACCTGGATTAATCGCTTCACTGCCGCTCAACGCTAAAGTTTCACTTGAAGAGTCAACAGCAGTGTAACGAGAGTTTATTCAGTGAGCACCGATACGGCCAGGAACGGAAACAAGACAAAGGTATTAAGTCGGTGTTGTCCACCTTGATAGAAAACGTCATCAGTATAGGATTTGAGATGGCCATGAGTCATGGTTTTGTAACAAATAAGCCTTAAAAACTAAATATTAACACTCGACTCCCAAGTCAAGTCCTACGCCATGTCGCAAGTCCTCAAGTGCTGAGTTATAAACTATCGAGAATTCCTTCATCGCCAAATATTACACCATCACACCATTGAACACCTGCGAAGTAACTCTAGTGCCTTCATAAATAATGCATGCATCTAAGCAAGGGAAGATATCTTGAATAAAAGAAATGTCATTTAGTATTTCTCGTTATGAGATTATTATATAAGAAATTTTACCCAAGTAAGCATATTTCTATATATATTTATGAGATTCAAACATTAACCTATAGGCAAATAATAAATAAGCAAAATTATCTATTAAAAAAAGCCTTAATAATCTTATTTCTTATTCCCAAGGTATTTCTTCTCGTTAAGATATCTTTTTTGCAGTAAGTTATTTTTTTTTTTTTTACATAAGTTAATGGATTAAGTAATAAACAAACACTCTGTGTCATGCTGTTACAGGAAAATAATAAACTACAGGGTGGTTGTGATGAAGCTGAGTTACTGTTACCACCCTGAAGTCAATTATTTTCCTAAAACAGCATTTCCTGAAGTGATTTATTCCTCTTATTCCACAGCAGTTTGTCAATGACTTCACAGCTTTATTGATTCAATATGTCATGTTGTACTTTTTTTTTTATCCATTTATAGTTAAATTAAATGTTCTGGAGTGTCCATGAAACCAGGTATCACTCGCATTATAGCAGCTATAAACAGTCATTTCATCACCTCTTTTAATCCTGTCTTGAAGTTAATAAGACAAGAAAGAAACCTCAAAGAGTTTCAGCGTTACCTCTGAGTGTTACAATGCACTGACGCTGGAGACTCTTTCCATAAATGTTATATAGATGTCTTCTCACAGGAAACTTCACCACATCACACATTACACGTATTTAAAAGCCGTTTATTCCAACTCTCCGTCGTCCCTGCGAATGAGCTGTTACTATAGAAACGCCTTCTGACCAGTCAGAATCGAGAACTCAACAGCAGTGTGGTAGAAAAAACATATTAACAAGTAAGAAAATAAAATGATGTACAGTTTATTAATGCTAGCATTTAGCATTATCTAGCCAGTCGTGGTTTGTTTTGCATTTCATTAGTGATCTTTCATTAGTGATCTTTCATTGGTTAGGGGCAGTCGTGGCCTAATGGTTCGAGAGTCGGACTTGTAACCCGAAGCTCGTGGGTTCGAGTCTCAGGTCCAGCAGGGATTGTAGGTGGGGGGAGTGAATGACCAGCGCCCTCTGACACCCTCAATACCACGACTGAGGTGAGACCCTTGAGCAAGGCACTGATCCCCCAACTGCTCCCCGGGTGCCGCAGCAAAAAAGGCCGCCCACTGCTCCGGGTGTGTGTTCACTACTGTGTGTGTGCGCACTTGGATGGGTTAAATGCAGAGCACAAATTCCAAGTATGGGTCACCACACTTGGCCACAAGTCAAGTCACTTCACTTCACTGGTTGCTGATGTTACTGATAGTGTAATAATGCTGATGTTAAGGGAATTTTAATATACAAAAAAAATAATCAAAATATTACCAGCATGCGAATAGATGGAGTGGAGTGAACAGGATGACCACTTGATTTTTTATCTTTATTTTTTGTAAAATAACATTTCCTCTTGTCTTCGATTTCACGGTGGACCACCGGGTAACAGCTTCAGGACTGCACTCCTGGTCTAATTCATTGCTTAGCCACTGAACGTTGATATATTGACATCCATGGTTGCCTCAGCTGTCATGGTGTGGGCTTTATTGATGAGAACCTTGCAGGAATGTAACACAAAAATAAAGCTCAAATAATAATAATGTGAAAAAAAAACATCCAATATGAGCATTTGTAGCTGAGCCAATTGCATTGCTGATACAAAAGTATGTGTTTAGGTGCCTTCAGTCAAAAACTCTGCAGGAGTCCTTCATTTTCCCCCGATGCTAATGATTTTTCAGCCAAGAAATCACTTGAGCAGTAAAGCAGAAAGTGAAAAAAAAAAAAAAAAGGATTAGTGGAGCTGAAGAATCATCTTCGTATTGAGTAATGCCCATCAAGCAGCGAGAGGGAAAGCAAAAATGCGAAATAGGAAGAGGGTTTCAAGCTTTTATTTGGAAAGATGGAGAGATGTTGATGGAGGATAATGACATGCTGTAGGTGGCTAGAATGCTGCGTTCGATGTCTGTCAAGCTCCGAGGATGTGTGAGCTCTTTGTTAACGACGAACTACCGGCGCAGCCCTCGGCATGACCGGAGGTGTCTACTGACAAATCTAAGTGTAGTTAATGACATTTTTGTGATTCATGGCCAAAAAAAGGCAGGAAAATGATAAAATATAGTGGAATTAAGGCAAGCCAAAGATGATGACAATATCAATTATCTTGGGAAAAAAATTACTCATCGCTTGGCAATACATTTTATGACCAATAGGTTTCCATCAGATGATGGATCTGGTGTCCATTATCATCCCTTTGGGCCTTTTTTCCCTCACAAAACAACTCAAATGTACTCAATTTTGGGAAAAATAACACATTGACGGTGCATAAATGTCTGTGTATAGTAGGGATTCACTAGTCACCACTGTGGGGAAAGCGATGGAAAAAAGGAAAACAGTAAAGAACGCTGCTAAATATACTTTGTTAGTCGGAAAATATTTCAGACTATATGAAGCGAAACTGCACAAGAATACACTTACTGATAACGTGTTTCCACTCCAAAAAGATTCTTCCCACAAGCTGGTAAATTAAAACTTTTAAAAAATTGAAATACAATCCTTACATTATTTCAGAGTTGTCACCAAAAACTGCTTTCTGAGCCACGGGTTGCACATCACTACCCAATCCCACTCAGCTAGAATCAGATCAGTGGCGTATGTGGACTCAAAGATGCTGATCCAGACTCCTTTATCGAATGCTTTTGAGACTGGAGTTGAACATGGTGGAAAAACCTCCCAGCCTCTGCTGTGGACATCATATCCTCCATCCGTCTTTAAGCTATAAGGAGTTTCCGCTCTGCACTGCCGTCTCTCAGGTTCAGAATCAAAGTGCCACCAGGTAACTGACGAGCATCAATGAGCGCATTTTAAGAATAAATATGTCCTTAAAGAGTGTAATATGATACCCAGATTTATTATTCTAGACATTTATTACACCAGCTTATTTATTTTCTTCGTTAACAGTGCAGCCTAAAACAACGCTGAAGCAGGAAATGTAATTTCTAGCTTGTGTGTGTGGCTGGTACTTGAAGTGCAATTTGATGCGTTCTTTGCTGCACAAATAAAACAGCCTAAAAATAGCTCCTGTTCAAACTTGGTATTAACATCCATCTCGAGTGATCTGATCACAAGTGGACAGCAGAAGACGCATAGCTGTTTACGCTTAGCATTATGAATGGATCTCCTGTGACCACTTGCGTTCGGATTTCAGACATCATTTCCGCTGGAGAAAGGGCGTTGTGCACATTTATTACGGCAGCCTTCCGCTGTATTTGTTTTCAGGCAGAAATGTCCTGCGATTCCTGATTTATGTACATTTAAGGGCTGCTACAAATGCTTCGCTTGAGTGGTCTGATAACGAAACTTGTAAATGAACGGCAGAGGAGACGACGAAAGGAGAAACGAAAAGCAGCTGCTTTCGTTTCTGCTGTTTTAATCACAAGATCCTGCAGAATGCTGTGGGTAATATGAGTTAATATCAGTGGATAGCCGAGAGCTATTAGTTCAACACGATTTCCAAACAGTCTCACAATGATGACGTAGTTTAGCTAGGGCATAGCTAGGGCAATGTTGCAGTTGATCAGTCGGTCCTTCGTTGCTGTCCCAGACCACCTCCGGATGTGGTTTATGTGATCGGATCACGATGCGTCTTCGAGACATAACGGACCCCGTTCGCACCTGTCCATTACAGTCGGATCACCCAGGACACATGTGTGAAAGGGGACATAGTGATGTCCTGCAACATTTTCTATGGAAAAGATGTCTAGTCATCTAGTTTTTTTTTTTTAAATTACAACTCCATGTATGGGAAGAATCTTGAGAGCTTCTGTCATCTTTAGATAGGATGACTTCTCTAATCACGTGTCTGTTATTGTTACCCGAGGACACGCTACACAACAATAACATGTTTCTATGCCAGTGTTTCTCAAATGAGGTTACACAGACACCCAGGGGTGATTGGAGGTATTTAAAAGGAAAGAAAAACTGTGACATTTAGGAAAAAATATGACTAATGTTCATTAGAATTATCCTAGTCAGGATTGAGCCTGTCCCCTGAACACTGGGAGCGAGGCAGCAATACACCCTGGAGGATACATGATTCAGTTCAGAGATTTAGTTTCCAGCTTTAGGAGAAAATGTGGATGTGAAGGGTTTTCCACACATATTGAGTGAGTTTGTGTGAGTGTGTATCTTTACATGAAATCTTTCCCCACCACTGTACAGTCTGCCACTGTTCCCTCAAGATAATTGAATTTTATCCAATTATTCATTTGATTGGCTCTTAGGCCTCGAGATGATCATATAGTCTTATTCCAACACTGTTTCTCAAACTTCGCCCGGAGTGCGTTCCTCCTCACAACAGCCCGAAGCCCTTCCTCAACAAATCTGCACAATCTGTTGAATCAATTTTCTCTCTTTCAGGCTCATATTATGCAGATTTTTTCCCCTCAGTAATTATATTCAAAGCTAGCTCGAGCATGACTGCTAATAATACGCATAGTACACAGATGTTTATCTAAAACCTAATAAAGGCTTGATGAAAGTCGTACCTCATAGATCTTTATCTTTAGAGTACTGAGAAGGGTGAGAACAATCTGTAAGATTAAACGAGGCAGCTTAATTAATTCTAAATCATAAAGTTTCTGGGAACATAGTGCAAAATCCTAAAATGATTGGACATCCAGTACAGTATGGGTGAAAAAGAAAAGAGATGGAAATATAATAAAGCGGTACTTACGTGATAAAACACCATCTAAGCCGTGCTGAATGGGTGTGGCCTAATATGCTAATAAGCACACTTGATAGGCAGCCCTCAGTCTGAGACTCCGCCTGCAGCTAAAGACGAGTCACAGAACCAGGATTCATTCTCAGTATAGCAATTATAGAGTTACACAGTAGTTCTGTTAGCTCAGTACATTAACTACAGTGATCTAAAAAAATCAGCACAAAATCTTCAGTCTCATGCTATAGGAAGAGAATTAACACATTAGCTGTTTGCATTAACATCATTACAACCCCATCATCGAGCCTTCATCAGCCTATTTTAAGGTGTGGGCGCTCTCCTTGCATCTCCTGCGCTTGTACCCGTCTCCAGCGATGCATTTCAAATGAATAGCTTTCTGCCCATCCTCCATGCTTGAATGCATTTTTCTATAAATGTAATTATGGATCTGGGTCTGTCCCCCTCTTTTATACCCACAGCACACAGCAAGAAAAAGATTCATTAACGTCCATTTTCAGATATTAGATCACCTGGCATTGAGAGGAAAGGCTGAGAGGGAGGGAGGGTAGAGAGTGAGATTGCATTAATGAGCAGAAAAAAAAAAAGGTTTAGAAGGAGTGAGGAAATACGATTTCGAACATCTCGGCCTGGAGAATGAATACCAAATAGATTTACAGACATATGACACCATTTTTTAATGGCTATATGATTCTCCAGTTTCTGTTTCAGCTTTCTTAAAATATGTTTAAAGACTAATTGCATGTGTGAAAACGCTCCAGTACCAACAAAATCGATGTGACGTAGACCTTGCGTACGTTGTCAAGTTAATAAACAGACGACAGGAAATGACGGCGATCTGAGTGTGTTTCATGATTTAATCAAAGCAAAGCAGGAGCTACTACAGCATCTTGACATAAAACTCAGCACGAGGAGTTCATTCCTAGCAGCAAACTCTAGCTGGACAAGAAAAAAAAATGCCTACAGGTAACGCTAGGAGAGTGAAAATAACAGCTCTTACCCAGTATGTTGTTCTTGAGGAACAGTCACTGACAACGAGGGATTCCAATGCAATGTAGACAAAAACATGCTTTATGTACAGCTGTACAGAAGCGCTTTTTTAAAGTGAAACAAAACCCGCTATTCATTACAACCTGACTGGATCCAAGCTGACTAATGTAGCTAGCTAATGCACGCTGTTTAGAATCAACTAGCTAATGCAGAGGTTACAAAACTAGCTTGATTTACAAATGGGGCTGTGAGAGAAAATCTCCTCATTAGTTTTATTCGTTTACTTCACAAATTTGTATTACGAATATCTCTCAATATTTTGAAATGTGTATCACATTCCACATGTAAGCAAAGAGCGTACGTGCTATTTCAGTCTTTTTCACTATCCTGACACTCTGCACTAGTGTTGGAGTTCAGCAATAAAATCCTGCCAATCCTTCCACCTCCTCTAGTTCTTCAACATCAAACAACTCTGACATACGCAGAGATATTTATTGACTATGGATTTACTGAATAAGTGTGGTGATAAATAACAAGGAGAAAAATAAATTCCAGGGTTTGGGGGTTACAGAAAATTCATAATGTCCAGTTGGGGTCATTTGCTCAAAAGTTTGAGTACCCCTGAGCTATATGTAGCGTATGTGCGTGAACATTATGTACACCGGGGAAACATAAACAGAATAAATAAATTGCTATTTAAGAATATAAAAACACTTACTGTACGCTTACTCATACTCAATCTGAATAAAAAGAGCGTCGTGTCCTTAGTTAAAAACAGTTCCTCGGCATGTTACACTACCCAAACCTCCGTATGCTTCATGTTCTTTCTTCTTCAAATCCACCAGCTCATAAACCTGAGGTGCATGTTTGCGATTCATAAATCATACTCCATTAAAAACTGTGTTTGCCAACCAAAATCTTTTTATTACTTTGTCATGAACAGTCATGCAATTTTGACTCTATTTCATGAAAGAAACCTTCTCTGACATTGTTCTTGTCACGAGGCGTCGGCGAAATGACATCTGACACACGTTGCACTGAATTTAACTTCAGAGTGAGAGATTCCCCGCTGAGCGTACACCATCACCATCGGCACTGGAAGATGGATGTCTTATCAAAATCCACTTTTTTTTTTCTTCCTCAGAGGTGACTGTCATGCTCTGTACAATGGGTATTTTCAGCTAGGCCAAGGATAAACACCTCATCAAGCCCTGCTTGGACAGAGAGTACCTCTACACAATGCCCTCCTAACTCCCACTTCGCCAATCAAATTTCCCTTTCCCCAAACCCCTCGGACAGGTTATGGGTTCATCACGCCATAGAAATGCAGTATCGATTCACTTACCATCTCAATCTCTGGCTCAGTCTGAAATTGATGACTTTTAGACCGCCAGCTCTGTTTGTTACTCACTCTCGACTCGCACCGGCGTTAGGAATTCAATTACCGATTACTGAGATCCACTGCGGAGCTTTCTGGAGGCTCCGATGGAGTCTGCATGGTTTAATCCCTCATACTGGAACCTGAAGCTTTCGTGGCCGGCTTGTTTGGTTAGCCAATTACAGCAAAAGCAGCCTGCTAAGGGCCAGCCTTTTTCAAATAGCCATTGGGTATAGATAGACATCATCAGATGATCTGCAGGAGGTGGCATGGCCTGCACCTGGTTAATGGGTTTCCAAGAAAATAGCCATCATAGGCTTTAAAAAAAAAAAAAAACTAAAAAAGTATCCTGTAAGTTTTACAATGTCTTAAGTTTCACTTTGAGTTTGGATTTTGTTTCATTGCACATGTCAATTTACCACATGTGCATTTTAGACGACATGCTAAAATATGCAATATTTTTTTGTAAACATTCCTTCTTCTTGTGAAAACTTATGAGATCTTCGAAATGAAACTAATTAGCAAATTTCTAGAAATAGCCATTTAGCAAGAGAAGACCTCCATTTCAACATCATACCTAAATCTGCACTTGTGTATACCCTAAAAGAAATGTGAATAAAATTTGATTTCATATATAGCACTTTTAAAAATGACCAATGCGTAACCAGCCTGATGAAAGAAAATGTGAAATGTACCTACTGGAAGGAAATTTAGAAAATTATGATCTGGTCTAAAATAAAGCCTTGAGGTAAAAGGAGCTGAAGATGATGTCTTATCTTATATTTCTTATATTACTTTTAGATAGCACACAAACCATCTTGCATCTTTGCACTGGATACAGTAGATCAAGAATATCACAGTCAGTCATGTCTTTTTTGTCTTCTATCGTTTTTTTTTTTTTTCACTTTTATGTTGATTATGTTGTGGATTGACAAAGAAATGTTCTTGATGTTCCAATAGTAACATCATAGGCTTCTGTGGTTCTGGTTTTCCAAAGTCACAGGACACACACAGGTTTTTGCCACAAATTTCCTCCGGCAGAAACACGTCATGTAAGTGCAACAATGCTCTAACCTTCCTTAAGATCCTGCAAGTAATCCAAAGTCTTGAGTTCCTGAAGACCACATCACCAGAAAAGGTAACATCAACCAAAAGACAGAATAAAATCTGAGGTCTGAATGAATCCAAGGTCTGAGGCCCGGGCTGCTTTTTTTTTTTTGTGTTGTGCATTTTCAAAAAGTCTATTTATCATAAAGATTATGCACTTGCTACCAAAATAACTTGACCTAATAATCCAAAATAAATAACAGGGATTTTTCTCTATTCATCCATAGGAAAAGGTCATATACGAAGTGAAGCGACTTCCGACAAAAGCCCTATTTCCTCATTTTACAGAAGCTCTGCAAATCTTTTGTCACGGTTCTGTTGCTGTCTGTCTTTCTCGCTCACTCAGCCAGAGAAGCTTGTTTATGAGTCATGAATATTTTAAATCCTGGGCACAATGGAGAGAAATCCAACACTCGGGTCAGATAAACAGTAGAAAAAGACCCAATCTGGAGCGGCCAAGAGAAAAAGAGTGCTTTGTCCTTATCGTCTCTATCTAGCCTCTGATTTATGAGTTTCTGTTGCTGTTGCACATGCTGTAGCTAGATAAGAGGATTTCAGAATGGGATTTCAGCATTTTCTGCTCGAGAACGGAAAATAAGGAGCTTCATAGGTGACGAGAACGCAACATGGGAAAATATGTTCAACATGCCGCCATGCTATGGAGTTGGGAGTGCTGAATAAAGCTCCAGTATGGGTTAAAGTGAATGAATGGTGCTGAAAAAGCGAATCTGAGCGAGGTCATTAAGCACTGGTGACTTGACTGAAAATTGGCAGTACGGTATTGAATCTATACGTTTTATACCCGGCTAAAGAAATTTCTCAGTCAATAACGTTTAGACGTTGGTGCTTAAGGTTAGAGCTTAATAGCCTTATCTTTTTTAGTTCAGATGAAATACAACATAATTAGTCTCCTATAAATTCCTTGTGGACTCGGGTTATCGCTGTCATTTTTCCTCCTGCGATAACTGAAGCACACGATATTATCACTGTTTTTATTAGTAGCACTTTATTGAACCTAAGAGCAATATCCATAGGGATAAGCCCTATATAAGCCTAAAGAGTCTAAAATCTTTTGTGTCAATTAAAGCCTAACATAAGCCTAAAATCTAAGAGAATTTAAATTAATTTTTGCTGACATAAGGTGATAACTTAATCATTGTTTACTATATCGTCATATAGCATTACTATATTATCAAGAGTGGCGTTCATAGGGCTACATAAGCCCTTCATGATATATGATGTAACTCTTGGGACAGTAGGCATAGTTGACATAATAACACTAATATGCATAATAACACTTTCATTACAGTTTACTCTGCTTAAGCCTTTTATGACATGTGACAGACAACTGTATAAACATTTAGAAGTCTTTTTCAAACGGGCCAATTCATATGTCAAGCTGACATAATCCCTGCGTAAGCTGATATATGGTTGTATTATCACCATTTACTCTGCATAAGACCTTTATGACATCTGACATAAAGACCTCTTGGCAAATTATGAGGTCAAGATGACATAACACCTGCGTTAGTTGACATAAGGCTGTGCGGTGAAACATTACACCATTGTTTGTTTCTGACAAAATTGTAATCACTGACAAGTCGCTATAGTATAACAGGAATAAAACACTTCAGAGCAGGCTGTTATAAGAAACTAATCAACTTCAGGGTGGTAAAGGTAACTCCGCTTCATTACACCACCACGTCATTGATTATTTTCCAATAACAGCACGACATGGAGAGTTTTCTTCCTCGCGTATCGTGAGCTGAAAGCTAGTGTTATAGAGTCTCTGATGAAAAGTTAAATGGGGAAAGAAATCAGCATTTTATCCTACTTCCTAAGGAAAAAGAGGGGGGGAAAAAATCAGGGTTGTCAGTGAACAAGGTTCTTCCCCAGCGTCAGCACTTTGGATTTAATAGAGGTTAACACGCCACCGGCAGAGTGCACGGTAATATATTTAGAGACAGGAGGCCACGTAGTCCCACACCAGACATTTTGACCTAACCTCAAAGAGCGAGAAAGTCTTCTGGGTTTTGTAATATTCAATCTGAGCACCAAGTTAATACTCTGTGTTTGTATTCGAATTGTTTAGTCAGACAAAAAGCCAATGTTAAGGGAAAGACCATCATGGAAACAAGTCACCTCAGTGGTCGCCTTGTGCACACCTGCTTTATGTTGATCAATTTATACGCAGTAATTAGGGGGAGAAAGCGTAAAGTTTTGACAATTTGCTGATCGTACCATTGTTTTTCAGGCTAGTGCACATTAGCCACAGGAGACAACACAGTGGCCTAAAGCAGCTTAGCTCCGAAAACTGCAAACACACCGAGCAGTTAACTCTGAACACTTATACACCTGCTCATTCATGCAACTAACCAGTCAGCCAATCATGTGGAAGCAGCGTATGTCCAGTTTGGGTAGCATCAGTGGGGGAACCCACTGTAGCATCAGATTCCTGTTCTTGGCTGACAGGAGTGGAACCCGATGTGGTCTTCTGCTATTGTGTGCTGTTCTGACATGCATTTCTGCTCACCACGGTTGTAAAGAGTGGTTATTTGAGTTACTGTCCACTCTAAAAGCCTGTACTTTCCCCTGGGAATCCCAGAATCTTCATGTTTGGCCTAATTTCCATAAACTTTGTATTTTTGAGATTTGCGATTTGAAAAGCGTCATTTCAGATGACATGTTTTTAAAATTAAATCTTATTGCAAAAATGTACATTTTATTTAGCGTGATGTGTCAAATGTGAAGTGTCAAATAAACAAAACGCATATTCAAATACTTTCGTCAGCTTCCATGCTCCATATTAGCAATAGTAATACCAACATTTCGGTTACTGTAACTTCCCCTTAATTCACGCCTTCCAAAATAATAAAACATCTAAAGAGTCATAAACAAAGATGATTACTCGGCTGTCTAACTTTCAGACGTGCCAGTCAGCAAGGCAGCAAATAATCTCCCTGAGTTATAACATAATTCAGAACAAAGAAAAATGCCTCAGGAGATAGGAACAGCGGCTCTGAGTTAAAGGTTATTAACACAACATTAGCTTCCTGAAGCTGATATTTATGATAGGCCTGCCATTTGGAAATGATTTGTAACCAAAGGCGATGCTAAACATATAACCCGAACATAACGAGAGTGAAAAAGTTATGCTGTAGAGGACAGTAAAAAAGAAGAATTGCCCTTTTGTCTTTTGTTTTCACATCTGAACAAGTGTTTTTCATGACAGAGTTACTGTGCAGAAAGCTTTCGGCAACCCACACTGCAACTGTTCTTGACGAATAGCTGAATCTCCCAATAAAGCAGCCTGACTTCTTATAACTGACATGTCCACATATAACTCTGTGTTTCTATTACATAAATGTAATCTAAAAATATAAAACTTAAGATGCAGGCTGTAATATTTCAATGTGTTCCTGGACTAATGCCTGGACTAATCTTTCAATTTCAGAAAAAAAAAAAAAAAACTGTTATTCGCAATATTTTCATGTAATGGATATTATTAGTTTCTTCATATCACGATTGCTTTTTATATTCTTCTGGCCCAGAAATGAGCTCCATCTTCTCAGCTTCATCTCTTTCCTTAAAAGGCAGTTCACAAGGCTCACATGATTTCAGTGAAGGGGGGTGTGGCTGATTAAGTGGAAGGAAAAGGAGAAAAGCTACAAGCTATTAGAAAGCTAAGCTCACCTGCCCCCGGTGGTTGAATCTGGTATCACACGCTAGCAGTTATTTCCGCCACATTTGTTAGCTCCCACGAAGAAAAAAAAATCTGCTTCCTCTTTCGGTTAAACTCGTATAATATGCTAACTTCTAATGGTTAGCCCCGTGATGCTCCTCAATATGGGGGAAAAAAATTGGAGGAAGATTTTTTTATGGCTAAAACAGTAAAACTGTAGTAAAACAGTAAAACATTTTTGTTTTGTATGAAACTGAAAACAAGAAAGGAATAAAGTGGACATTTGAATTGAGAAAACAAATTATACTTCATGATACGTGGGGGGTGCTGTTATGGGAAAATAATCAACAGCAGGGTGGTGTGAAGAGGAAGTTGATTATTTTCCTATAACAGCACCCCTAAGTGTTTTATTCCTTACATAATAACTATAATTACTTTGATAGTAGCTGTTTGTGGATGCCACGACTGTAACATACGGAAACTGTGAAGTATCATTTGTTTTTTCGAGTCAAAATTACGAGCAGTTAATTTACCTCGCCTACCTTACCTACCTAATTTACCAGCATGACATGCTGTGTTTAGATTTTTCTTTTTTAAATCTTCAAGAGAGTTCCACAACATTAAATGTAGCTATAAACAGATAACAAGTACAACATGCCATTCATTAATGAATTAAAAACTGTAATTATTGGCAAATTGCTGTGGTACAAGATGAATAAAACTCTCCAGGATGTGCTGTTAAAGAAAAATAATCAACTTCCATTTGTCATGGATTATTTTCTTATAACTCTGCCATGTTTCGTGCCCTGCCATGTTTCGTTCCTTACGCAGCACACTTATGAATTAATCATTAAACCTGTTCTGACCCAATCAAAATATTTACTCTGCAATTCTTTACCAGTCGTCATTTCTGAACGATTGATGACTCAAACCTCCAGCTCCTTTATAGCACACTTACAGCAGAAGTGAACACCTCACATGCTGACTATAAACGTTACAACACTGCTATGTTTTTAATGCTGGTTTTAGTGTTCGTTTTAGCTCGCTGTAACAACCACTCTGGGTTTAACTTCAGCTTTTTGTTATACGAAGCATGGAGACAAGTAGCTCATCCTTCAGAGACCCATACATGGCTATAAACTCAGCTTTTCAAGAAGCTTGCTGTAATATCCACAGTGACCAGCAACCCCATATAAAAAAAAAGAAGAAAATTCACAATAATAATAATAAAAAAAAGTGTGGAGTTCAAAGCCCTAAACTTGGCTGGCGTCGCTGAACATCCCTTTTTCTGCTTAGGTCACTGTTTATTGTGCACAGGCTGCACTTTCTCGATTACAGAACAGCAACTCTGGAAATACAAGCCAAGGAAAGTAATAGAATCAGTGAGCTGTTACACAATCACTGTCAGTGCAGCCTAATATTCATATAAATATTGCAAGGTTCAGACAATTATACATAAAAAAATTATACATTTACGTACATTTTTCCTTCAGGCCAAATCTACTTGATCAGTCAACACTGAAGCTTCAAGGACAAATTGTTATATTGTTTATGATTTATATATATAACATTAAAACCATTGACGGGTATAACAGTGATTATCTCGTTACAATGGCACCTTTAAAGCAGCAGGATATATTAGGCAGCAAGTGAACAGTCAGTTCTCAAAGTTGATGTGTTGCTAGCAGGAAAAAATGGGCAAGCGGAAGGATCTGAGAGACTATGACAACTTGTGAAGGCTAGAGAACTGGGTCAGAGCATCTCCAAAACGGCAGGTCTTGTGGGGTTTTCACCCCTCAGACGCCCCTCAGACAGCTTTTTGCAAACAAAGCAAAAGTATCAATTTCACTTTGATTCAAACTAAGAGCTGTGAATATGTCCTCGGATGCTCTCAGACTGATTGTTTCGATCTGTACCCGAGTGTGTTTGCTGTGTTAACACCTGCCTAAAGAACTGCACCAAGGGGGAGAACACAACAGGGTTCTATTCAGACGGACTTAATGCTGCAGAAAAGAAAGTGCCCATAAATGAGGACTCAGTTTATTAATTGTAGAACACTATCCAACAAACAGAGAGCATGAAAAAAGCCTCGATTTCAGTCAAGAAGTGGCCTGGAATTAAACATGGGACCTGCAGCCATATGTTCTATCCTGTCATGGCCTCTGTCCTGGTTGAGGTCTCATCTGTGGAGGCTCAGGATGAATAATGAGACGTGTGCGGTGCATAAATGCAGCAGCCCGGACCCTGAAGGCCTGTGTGGTGGTGGGTAATTGTTCCGGGCCTCGGCGGGTTTCTGGGTAAACATGTGCCCACTGGTGTTCCAAGGACTTTTTTGTGCTTGGAAATTTATGATCTAGCAGCATGTGTGGGCTTTACACTCTCCCGCAGCATTGTGTGATTTATTAGATGACTCGCTTTTCACACGGGATGGCGAGGTAACAAATGAGAAAGGGTAAAAAGGCTTTTGTATTCAAACTGTTTTCAGAGTCTACTTTTAAGAAGAGCTAAAAAAACATGTCGATACCACTGCACCTTGAGTTACGGACTGGAATTTATGATAGGAATCAGGAGAAGTGTCAAAATATGATAATTTAATCAGCTAAAAAGCAAAATAATTCTCCTGAATGGAGGGATACATTCGTTGAATTCATATTCATATGTGCTTTAAATGCCTTCCGAAAATTTTCTCAGAAACAAATCAAAGCACGAGGTGGTGACTTGATAATACGTCACAGGCATTTTACAGGAAATTTGGAGGCGAGTAAATTGTTCCACCAATCATGTCCCAGCATTGACACTTTTTAATATAAGAATTAAAAGAATCCTTGAAGAACCATTTTTTTCCAAACCAATCAAACATTTCTTGGTTCACAGAGTTATTCATTTATTTATTCCCTGGTTATTCATGGACACAAAATTGAGAACCATTTTAGAAAGCCAAAGAAGGACCAAAGAACCACTGAGGAACCCTTTTTGGTACAGTAGTATCTTGCTCATTTGAAAGACACAATAATATCTTGAATGACATACTCTTAGTAAATTGGCCTTCTTTTATTTTTTAGTGTGGTATCACGTTTTCACACAGGTGCAAACCTGGTAATCCACTGCCTCAGTTGTGGGGTTCTACTATTTCAGGGGTGGGACCAACTGAAGAACCCTAAAATTTTCTACATTTATGAGTGTAGGAACAAACAATGGCTGTAATCATACTGACAACCTAAACGCTTAGAAAAAAAAAAAGTCTCTTAGATTTAGTGATGTTTCCTTCCTCAAAAGGTACTTCTTGGAAACATGTCTGAAGCAGAAACACTTTGTTGTAGGGTTCTACAGACCCTTGAAGGGTTACATACCATAACCTCGAAAACATTTCTTAAGTTCCCACACAGCCCATTTTCACACACTCTCCTGCCCCTTGCTCAATATCTCTGACATTATGGCCACTGAAAAAGCCACAAAAGTCAGCGACACATAATTACATAATGAATTCCTGAAGCTTTTTATTCTCCTGTTATTAGTACATTCAACTTGTCATAAATGTCTGATTAAATGAAGAGCATTGAAAGTACTCGGTTTGCAGGGAAGGAGCCGAGGCAGAGGCTCAGGATGGGGCAATCAATCAACACTTACTGTACGGCTTCTCACTTTAATGGAAACTGAAATAAAATGGATGAAGCCTTTGGAAGATGTTACAGGTATCAGGTAGAAAATCTGCCATGTGACAGTTTGCAATAATGAAAACACTGTGAAAGTTTCAGTCATGATGGAAGTGTATTCTTGGGGGGTTTGAGTGGGATTCTCAAAAAATAAACATAATCTAAAAGTGTTCTTATCATGGTACTCATGAGAGAGTGTACTCGTGTAAAAGTGTACTTGTTACAGATCCTTGGTGGTCAATGGACCTCACTTTAATAAGCTAGAACACTTAACTATCCAAAGAACGTATGACGAGCCTTTTTCCCCTAAATGTGTATACATCATAGATCCCACTCCGAGAACAGTTTTAGTAAGCTCGAGCACTTAACTCTCCAAAGAAAACCTCTCCTTGAGAAACCCTTTTACACCATGTATACATTATTTACATCAAAGCAAGGTTAGCAGGGATTCTTGAGGAATCCCTGCTAACCTTGCTTTGGGGCCCACAGCTCTACATAACTATCTTGGTAGTTTCAAAGTTTCCTTTGATGGTTAATGGTCTTTTGTAGGGTTCTACAGAACCTGTGGATAAGGGGTCCATCAAATGGACAAACCCCACACCTAGTCGTGGCCTAATGGGCCGAGAGTTGGACTTGTAACCCGAAGGTGAACCCAAAGGTCGTGGGTTTGAGTCTTGGGTCCAGCAGGGATTGTAGGTGGGGGGAGTGAATGACCAGTGCCCTCTGCCACCCTCAATACCACAACTGAGGTGAGACCCTTGAGCAAGGCACCGATCCCCCAACTGCTCCCCGGGCGCCGCAGCTGCTAAAAAGGCTGCCCACTGTTCATGGGTGCGTGTGTGCGTGTGTGTGTGCGTGCGCGCGTGCACTTGGATGGGTTAAATGCTGAGTATGGGTCACCACACTTGGCCACAAGTCACTTCACCTACAGTCTTAGATAAAAACTGTTTTCAAGGTTCTCTAAAGGTTCTTTAGATAGGTTAGTGAACCTTACCTTCCTAAAAAGGATCTATTTTTAAACCTGTCTAATAGGAAAATACTCTGTTATAGGGTTCTACGCATAACCTTAGGGTTCCACCAGAGGGTTTCACAACTCCTAGAAAGGTTTTTCTAGGATCTTCAGGGGTTCTATAGAAATTGTAGTAAACTTTGCCTTCCTAATAAGTTTCTAATTGGAATCCTGTATGATTGGGAAACAATGCACACAGATCCTTTATTGGTTCCACCATAAGGTCACACCTACACTCTTAGAAAAAAAAATTCAAGCAAGGAAATTAACTTGTAGCTTTGTACACAGAACCTTTAAGGGTTACATCAAAAGGGACAAACTGCTCCCCTGCACTCTTACATAGTTTACTGAACTGTCCTTTCCTATAAAGGGTCTTCTTGGAACCCTGTTTGATAGGGAAAGAACGTTGTTTCCCCCAAAGAAAGACAGATGATAGAACTCAATGGTTCTAGACTTAATCTGTTATATAAAAGATTGTAGGTGTAGAAATGAAAATAATAAAGTGTTTCATAGATGATGCATGAACACAGACACTCAGACAGTCAGTTAAACCCCAGAGCAGGATTTAGAATGGAGTGATGAAGTGAGAGTGGAAACTGTTGAGAAGTGCAGAGGTGACTGAGTGGAGGAGAGTGTGCTGGTTCTGTGTGCTGAAGGGTCGAGGCTGTCCGCCCAGCTGGAGGCTGTTCTTCCTCAGGGGACAGTGTAGTCAGTGTTAGAAGTGAATATAAACATGCGTTGGTGTGTCTGTTGTTTCTGTCTTCTTCTCAACAAGTGTCGTTTTTATCCTCCCCTGCTTGCGTTCCCCTCTGGGAATGAGTGGGGAGATGAGAGACCTCCAGCTGTGTCCGGTTCTGCCATGGTGTGTTGTTGTGGTTGCTGTCCGTGTTGCTGAAGTGCTGACGCTTAAACTGCAGCATGTTCGTAGTGTATTTAAAGGAAAAATCCACCTTGAAATATATGTGTGTGCTAATTTGTTGGTTGGTGCTATATTTTCACTATTCCCATGAGACCTTAGCAGTTCTTTGCTGCTCTGATGTCACGGGGGGACACTGTTATTGCCATTGTCATCGAAAGCCACAGTGAAAAAAGAGAAACAGGTCAACTTAGAATTTAATCAGAAAATCTACTCCTTGTTACCTTATTGTGGTCACCTGTTCTGTGTTACTCATTTTTCCCCCCGAGTGTGTTCACCTGTTCTGTGTTACACAGGCGGTTGTTTTAAAGCTACATGAGAAGCTTGGCTTCCCATGAAATTTCATTAACATGCGGAACTGAAATGTTTACCAAAGTGTCTATATTATTAATCAATCTTGGTGGAATTGAAAATTTTAACAAATCAAACGATCAGTTATCTCACTGCAATATCACACTGTTTGTTCATTTAACTCAAACTCTTTGGCGAACAGAGCAGCCTGTTGAAAATCTTCTTTGAAGCCCCAGGCACAGAGCTAATAGACACCCAGTGAAGCCTATGCATCTCTTGATGTTTATTACAGGATTGTGTACATAGTGTTTTAATGGGACAAAAGATTTACGCGCATTGGACAACAGGTTTTTAACACATCATTGTGAATCCTTCACTTGGAGCGACTGGAGTGTGGGGCGGGTGGGTTTTGCACAGAAAAAAAAACATCTCAATGTTTACTGGACAGTGTGCTTTTTGTTTGTCCTGCCTCTGGACGCACGGCTTCTCCTTATGAGGACTGGTAGACCTCATAGTAAAATAATTTCATGTGTTTATTTTTAGTCTGAGATTATGTGGAGCTTCTAAGAATGAGCTGTTACTACAGAAAAGAGAATGTGTTAGAACAAGCGCATTAATATAAACACATTATATTTATATTCCCTGTTTTAATAACCACCAGCTGCCACTGCTCTGTTACTCCTTATTACCTGAGTGTGTTCACCTGTTCTGTGTTACTCTTCATTAGTTTGTGTATGAATGTATGTATACCCTAAATTACAAAAACAACAATACAGGGTGTCATTGTTCTGTTTAATGTAGAGACTCGAATTCCAAATATCACAATATTTACACACAAATGCCATATTTTTGTGGAACCTCTTCAAATAAAGCTGAAAGTCTACACTTCGATCACATCTTGATTGTTTTATTTCAACTCCATTGTGGTGGCGTATAAAGGCAAAATCACAAAAACTGTCATTGTCCAAATACTTCCGGACCCGACTATATATACACAGTATTTTTCAATCTAGACTCAACTTATATCGAATAAAATTAATTCAGAACTGCTTTCGTTCTATTTCCCTTCCAATGAAGCCTGAAAGTCAATAGTGAATAAACTCAAATAACCATTTTTAAAAAATTTTTTCCTATATTTTCTAAGCACCACATTTCTCCATACACCATATTCAATCCGTTCACTTGCAGGTGAAATTGCACAGGTTTGTCTTTGCTATGTACTGGGCACAAGGCCAAGTCCCTGCATGGGAATGGTACAGTGGGAAGGAAATGATCCTGCTAGGCACTGGAGCAATTAGATAGATGAATGACCATGGGTTTTAATTAGAGCGCTGGGTACACATTCCACTTCATTATTCAATGAAACCAAGCTAATTCCACAGGCCAAGAGTGGGACGAGCCAAGGCGCTCAATCAGCAAACGGCCTCAGAGACCAAGCCAGAGTGACTCAGGGGAAGAGGCACGAGACGCAGTGCTAGCCTGGAGGCAAACGAAGTCCAAGCGCTGGAAAAAGGAAAGGGCCAAAGGACACAAAAATCGCACAAGTCGGACGCTAAAAGGATGGTGAGAAAGACGTAGCAGGTATAAAATGGTGTATTTAGCAGCAAGGAGGGGTCATGTGAAACTTGAACATTAAGATTTTACTGTCTGAGCCAAAGTCCCAGATGGCTCGCTGATGGCATGCAGTGATGTAAGCGCTTGAGCCAGGCTCATTGTGAATTCCCTTTGAGGCCGGTGTCTTTCAGTCCAGCTGACTCATACAGCCTGGACACATGACAAGTGCCCTCCGTGAAAAAAGTTGCCACTGCTAGAAACTGCAGTAAAACTTTCTATATTTCTTTGAGTCCAAATCAAATACTGTCCTCATGAATACACAGACCTTTCTGCAACTTTCTGTTCTCTATGCCATGTTATTTCTGACCCTTCCACCTCTGAGACTTTGCGAGAACCCGGGGGAACCCAGAACACAAATCCAAAGGTCAGGAGAGGTGCTAGAGCTCAGCAGACAAACACTAAAAGTGAGGGAGGATATTAAAAAGTCTTGCCAAGCCAAAAGATTAGACACCAAGATTTCCTTTTGACTGAAGTGTCTAAATCAGGTCCTTCTCTTCTAACAATAGGCAATGTTACATTGATACCACTGAGCACAGATGTGATTTCTGGTCACCTACACTTTTAAAGACTTCATAATTTAAGCTATTTAAACTATTACGTTTGGAGGGCTTTTATTAAATCTTAAATCTCAGTAAGTCTGCACTTAATACTCTTTAAATAATTAGGCTAAAATGAGTGTATTAGCACATACTAGATCTATAACTAATTCATTTAATTAGTCACTCAATTAAGACACCAGGACATTATTGTAGTAAACTTTTTCAGATATTTACTCACAGAAGTGAAGAATCACCAAGCTGTGCCGTTTTATACAACCTTTTTTTTTACAAGACCGAAATGTACTAATTTATCTAAGCAGTACTAAGCAATTATACAAAAGAGAACTATACTTATCCTCTGATCATTAGGAACAGATTCTCTTATTAAACACTAATGTTAGCTACAGTGCTGCTAACAGTTTAGCACATAATTTGCTGTGTTTCACTCATCGATGTTCCCCGGAGAAAAATGGCCAGAGCAGACTGTTATGTTGTGTCCCCACACTAATGATCAGCAACATGCTTTTATATTTCTCCACTAACTGGGCAGAATAAGGAAAAGTCCTCCAAATTATTCTGCAACTTTTAAATAAGAAGGACATTGCATTATGAGGCAGCCCATGTTTTCCCGTGTAATGAGCACTCTACACAGCACAGTTACAACACTTTTTTTTGTTTAATAAAAACTGATGAATAAAAACTGTGCTTTCATTATGGAGCTTGTTACAGAGATTAGCTGTCTGCACCCTATAAGCTACAACAGCCTCTAATTATTTTTAGAGATGTCTTGGCGACTTTGTAATTGTAGTCTCGGTGTCTATATTCAGACTGGGACTTTTTTACTGTTTCTCAGATAATAATAAGCGAGTTTTAATAATAATGAGTTTTATAAATTTTATAAATGTCGCTTACATGGGAATTGGATGATAAACCATTAGACCAAAATTCTTAGCAGCCTTTTGGTTTACACGTCAAACTTCACGGTGAAATCAACAATCTTATTGTGAAACAAAATGATAAAAATATGCATGTGTATCTTCAGCATAGAAATATATGACATTATATTTGTGAATTTCAAGTCCAAAGGATATAAAGAAGGAATAATAGCAGGCCTAATACAGAACCTTGAGGTACACCATATTGCACTTTTTAAGGGTCTGAAGAATCTCAAATTCTTCGCTAACAAAGTGGGGACAAACTTTCAAATAAGATTTAAACCAGGAACCTTTTTGCCTTTTGAAGCCTGTACATTAAAATATCAAGGTTAATAGTGCCAAATACTACACTCAAGTTTGGCAAAAGAACTGAAATTGTAGGCAACAACATCTTGTGCAAGATTGAAGAATGTACTCTAATTAAAAAGAATATACTTAAAAATTAAAGTGGAAATCTAAATGGCAAGAATGCAGAAGCATTGAACTGCAAGATATTTATTTAGTCAAAATAATAACACAATATCTTGAAATAATTCAAGATTATTAAGTCAAAATAATCTTGAAACAATGAGTTATTGAGTTGAAATGATGAGATAATATCTTGAAGTAATGATTTAAATCAACGTAAGTACACAATGTCTTGAAATAATGAGTTACTCATTCAAAATAATGCAATATGTTAAAATAAGCAGTAACTAAGGCAATATTAAGATATTAAGTCATGTCTTGAATTAATGAATTAAGTCAAAATTATGAGATAATGTCTTGAAATAACGAGTTATGCTGAAAGAATGAGATATCCTGAAATAATGAGTTATTTAGTTGAAATAACAACATGGCACATCAAAAAAATAGTCTGGAATGAAAGATTAAATTTAAAACGAGGGAAGGAAGTAAAGAAAGAAGGAAAAGACCAAGTGAGGGGTACAACAAGAAAAGTGAAAAAAAAGGAGAAAAAAGGAACGAAATAAAAATCAAAGGTAAAAATAAACATGTGACCTGCATGAAAGTCGCTAATGAGTAAAAGTGGGCGTGGCTATGGATCCTGTCAGCAATCTCTGCAAATCTGCACCTAGCTCCACTTGTCCGTGGGTAAATCAAGCGAGTCGGGCTTTAGGGCGCATCCTAAAAATAGCGTCAGGATAAGGATAAGGACGAGGAAACAGTGATACGGCCGCCTCGCTTCTCTCTCTCTCCATTACTGAAACACTGCTGTCTGCTTTCCCCGACCTCAGCACACGTCAAACATCTGAGGCAGTTATTGGCTTTTAAAAGCACTGCATTCAGGCTCTCTGTGGTACGATATGCGGTCGCTTAAAAGGGAAAAACAGCCGTTTGTGGTTTGTGCGAGAGGAAGGGCCGCATTAGTTCTGCTGTCAGTTGCTGGAGAAGCTGTAAAGCATCCCGCTGAAAGAACCACACAAAATGGAAGGTGACCCACTTTTATTACTGTCAGCTAAAAGAAAGAAAACCCAGAAGACAGCCAGAGACGAGAGACTCCGAGGGAGAACAACGGGCACCGTATATCAGGGTTAATGCTATGAAGCTGGTAGATAGTGACGGATCGATTGTCAGAACAGATGTACAGAAGGTATCCTTTATTTTAACCCTTTCATATGTAACATCAACACTTTAAGGCTGTTTTTAGGAAAATATAAAATGTAAATCTAATAAACTTGACCAATATTGTAAAAAACAATCATTATCCTGATTTCTGTTCCTTTTTCAACTCTGGTATGTCTTTACAAACTTTCTACACAATTCTAAAATGATTAAAAAAAATATATTCATAAATGTTTGTGTCCGTCCCCAGTAAAAGGCTTTTATTTAAATAATTTTATAAATAATCTTTCTTTCTTTCTTTCTTTCAAAATCAGCTGCATCATGCAACAGTCCTAAACCATGTCCTAAATCTTCTACATATCAAGAATATTGCTATATTTTGTTCATCAGAACTTTACACGTTTCTGTTTCTGAACACATTTAGAAAAAGATTTTCCTTTTTAGGGGGGATAAAGCGTTATCTTTTTTTTTTTTTTTAAATTGAATTTATGGTATTCCTACACATGTACAATTTAGAAATGATCTAAATGATTTGACATTGAATTTTAAGTAATAATAAAGCATCTGGATATGTTTTTAAATAATTTCTGCAAACGTTAACTCATCTTATGGAAGGATTATAGTGAGACTTTTGGATTTTTACTTTTGTTTTTTTGGCTCGTCTTGCTGGAGAAATCCAACAGAGGTTTTGCTGCAACAAATCTGTCCCTGTTACCTTTTGTCACGTCTTTTTCACCCCGTTACACTATACACTCTAAGAAATAAAAGGTTAAATCACGAGCCCGATAAAGTTATTTATGTCCTTGTGGTGAAACCCTTAAAGTTTTGATGTATACCCCTACACCAGTTATTTGCCCTGTCTGTGGTATTGAAAAGTAAGTACTTACTGTCACTGAGTGAATAAGAGTACGTAATCAATCTTTAACCAGAGGTGGGTTTTTTTTTAGACATGGGGTGGCCAAGGTGGGGCAAGAGCATCCTAAGGTGCATTAACATTTCATTTGTTGCATGGGAAGAATAATCTTTTGGAGTGCGAGTGGTAACTGGGGTGGCAAGGCTTATTTCATGGGTTGGTAGCTGCCACCATGTGCCACCATGTGCCACCCGTGTGACCATTTCACATATCTATAAGCAGTAAAACACACCCTAGTGTTTAGTGTACACAGATAAAAAATAATAAAATCTGAAAATTTCTGTTGCACACACAATCACTGACAGTGTTCTCTTGCTTCCTTGCACTTTGCAGAGAAGAAGCATTTTTTAAAGAATTATCTCCGCGCTCCATCTGTGGGCCGGCAAGACATTTCTGATGGCCATAAAAAAAAAAAGAAAGAAGTCTTTTCATTTCCTCCCTTATCAGCACGTTGCTAGTGTTTTATGTTGCCATGGTTCAAATCGGGTTCTGGCTGTAGCTCAGCCAGCGTCACTAACTGGACGACCTTGAGGCAACAATGCCCTGACAGCAGAGGTGTAGCCTGAAGCCTGGATGATTCCTTCTCAGGAAGAGAGAGAGATGGAGGGGAGGGGGCGTGAAGAACGGGGCGAGTGATGACTCTGATCGTCTCAGTGTTTTCAGTGATATTCTCTCAAACAGATAACACTGCTAGTGTGCTGTAGGAGCAGCTTCTAACCTGAGCTCAAGAAGAGACTGGGTTTATCAGAGAGAGAGAGAGAGAGAGAGAGAGAGAGAGAGAGAGAGAGAGAGAGAGAGGAGAAAGCGCAATCCTGACACTGTAAATATGAGACAGGACCAGATGCTGGTAGATGTGTAAGATGTGTGATGCAACTGCACCAGCACTTTTAGCTACCATTTTATTCATTCACCTATATAAGCAAAGAAAAAAATAAAACATACACAGCATATTTTATTTATATTTGATGATGTACGTTTAATGTTTTAATCATGTTTTAAAGTATAAGTAAAAAATAAAACATCAGACAAGAAAAGAATCAGTTTCTATGAATGAAATAATGACATTTTACAGCATTAATTTATAGCTACAATATAGCTATAAAATTCGTTCCATCACCAGCCTCTCATTTATTTCTCTCTCTTGACGAAATAAGATGAAAAAAGGCTACTTGTCATGTTACTACGAAACCACAAAACGTAAAAACTCCAGATCTGTCCTGAAGATGTCGGAAAACTTAACTCTGACATTGGAGACTCCTTCCATAAATGATAAAAAAAAAAAAAAAAATTCCTACAGAAAACTTCACCATATCAGCGATTATGCATGTTTTTTTAATTGTTGTTTATTTAGAGTGTCAACTGTACAAATCCCTGTGAACGAGCTGTCGCTATGGAAACCATAATGTATTAATATAAGCGTGTGATTTGATTTTACGTTAATGCTACTCAGTATAATTGCGAGATCAGGATAGGCAGCTATAATAGGAAAGATTTTTTTCATGATTTGTTCAGTTTCTTGCCTACTGTATATTTAGTCGAATTTGTGGAACTGAAGTTGTGCACTCAGTGAACAACAACAACGCAAAAAAAAAAAGCATTTTCATGTTGGTTGAACTCACAAATTTAAATAATGTATGTATGTGTCGTGCACTTATATAGAAAATTAATGTCACTTTTTAAGGTGAACCTAGAGATAAGTACATTAAGTACGAAGTAATTCTACTCTGGTACTTCTCAAAGTGTCATTTTTATATGATTTTGTTTATACGTGCATATACACTCACACAGTCATGTAGACCGCACCATGTTAGAGGCTGTATTATCTCCTGCACTCTTTCTCCTCTCTCCAACACTGCATAAATAATACTCATGACCTTCTTCCAGAACACTCTAATTTATACTCCAGCTCTCCATCTCAGTCTTGTCCGAGGCCCGAGCTAATTCACAATCTGCTATTATCACTTCTGTTCCTGCTAGCTGACGCTCATTCAGCTCTCAGACGCCCACAGTGTGAGCTGAGATATTTTTATATGAGCAGTGAAACGGAGGACAACACAGAGACATGGCCTTGAGGACGAAACTACAGATTTTCAACACCGGGTGAAGGCAGGAGGTGAAAAAAAAAAATTAGGCGATTTTAATAATTCTTAGTCTTCTCTTTACCTGATATTAATTTGTGTGGAAAATGGAGTTGCTTGGCTAATGAAATGTTTCTGTATTAAAGTTTGAAGGTGGAAACTAATCATCAGGAACTCTGACTCATCCCGAACCACATTTTAACCTAGGAATATATCAGAACCATGTTTAAGCAGGTTCTCAGGTAACAATGCACCCAGAGTTCCCTCTCAGTTTGACAGCCCGAGTTTCAGAGCAGTGAAAATACCTGAGCCGTGGTGACAGTACAGACACGTCCTCCAGGAGACACGGTTTCCATGGCAGAGAGACGAGAAGGACGAGTTCTCTGGAGGAGATGTTCTCCGGCCAGAACGCGCTGCCTGCCATTCTGCCTGATGGAGAAAGGAAATGATCTTGTTATAGCTTTTTATGCCTTACAATCAAAAATTCTGAGACTTCATTAAGGATAATTACCTTCAAACACATTTGTGTGGCTGCAGGATTAAGACCTAATAATACTATTTTTAATTTTTATTATTAAAAGTAGAGATGCACTGGTCCAATGACGAGTATCTTATTAGCTTTTCTTTTTTCAATTCCATCTTATTTGTTTGTTTATTTATTTATTGACACTGTCATAAAGCTGCTTTACAGAGTCTAGATATAGAATTTAATTGAGCAAAAGTAAAAATTACATTTTGTATGAGCAGTTTTAATGTACTTATTGTACAGTTGCATTATTAGTGCGGATGAGAGGACTGACTCGATGGAAAGATTCGGAATTGCCAAGAAGCAGTGAGAAGCAGAGCGCAAGGTCACAAACAAAGCATGGTATTTATTTTGGGAAATCCAAAAATTATAGAATTATTGTCGGGTGTCAATACACAGACAAATAAATCATATTCAGAAACAATAATACAAGCAAGAGTCAGAAAGAAAACCGACTATCAGAATTATGAAAGAGAGAAATAGTCTCAGAACTGCATGGTACAATTGGCAAGACTTCGCAATGAGAAGTAGAAACAACAGGGAATATATATGCAGACTAATTAGGTGCTGAACACAGCACAGGTGAACACAGTGGAGTAACCAACCAATAACAGGACAGGGGCGGAGACAGGAACAAAACCAAAACGAAGGCAGAGTCAAACTTTGCAATAGTTCGCAGAAAATCAGCTCGGTTACCTTAAGGATGTTGGTAGCTTATCAATATCTAGTTTTGGCAAGCAATCAGTGCTCATATTAAAGTATTTGTTTCCTTTACAAGCAAGCACTTACACTCCATCAAAAAATCCATTTTCTAGAGTTCTACGCAGTTTTACTCAAACGATTTTTCAGCATTTTCATCAGCAGTTAACTCGAATCCACTGCTTCAGTCCCGGCTTAGAAGTCAAAGTGCTGATAAACAGATAGCGATCAGTCCTCAGCTGCCGAGCCGTCCGTCTTTCAAACACGCCATGCATCACTCTAAAGTAGCATGCAAAGCTTTGATGACCTTCACTCGCTGCTGCTATAAAACTTCCTGCTCTGTCAGGCTGAAATTTACGATGTGTTCAAAAGCGATGCAGACAAAACAGCCGGGTCATTTGTAAGGTGCTTAAATATCTGTAATATGAAGTGGGCGTCTCTGCAAAGGCATGAACCCGGGCGAGAAGAACCGACTTTCTATCACTCAAAGGTGGAGTCAAAATTAGCTTTACATTACTAATAAACAAGGACATTCTTTTAGTGAATTTATTCAATAAATAAATCAAATTATTGAACACTATATCAGTCAGTGTTCAAAATTTATATACTGAAACAACTTTTCATATCCAGGCTAAAAATATCTAAGACTAATTTGAATAACTGTGCATACTTTATCTGATTGTGTTTAAAACTCATATACTGTACTGCAGTCCTTTTCAAATCCAGGCTTTTAAGTTTAGCTTTTAAGATCTTTTTGTTTGGATTGATCTAGATTTTATTTAATTTCTTGTGTTTTTTTTTATTCCTGTATTTAAATTTGCACATATTATACTTCCTTTTATTGTATTTATATTCGCATGTACACCGGTCATTTGCTGTTTCATATTATTTTTAATATGAAATAATCCTTATTATTTGAAGTTTATTTCTTCATCCAGAGTTCCTTTAATCCAACATCGGATCGTGTCTGAATATCTGGCTGCGTATTAGGAAATCGAATGGGGGCACAAACTTCTTCACAGTGAGATATTCTAGGCTGAAAGATGCTTAACTACAGAATGCAGAGCTAAAGCAGGCCAGGGGATCTGTAATGAATCACACTGCTTTGAAACAAAGTGCAAAATTGTGCAAAATTGTGACTTTGATAACTATGTGTTCAAACGGGAAGCTGCTTGGGTCAGCCGAACGATCGCGCAGGTAAATTAGTCTCGCTACATCTCCGTGAGTCCACGTGACCCTCCACATCGTCTTTACTATAAATTCAGCAACATTCGTACTATAAACACACGTCTAATAAAGCAAGAGTTGACAATTATTATTACTTATATGTACTATATAAATACCAGTTGACCTTTAATGACCTTGATACAACCAATAGAGATTTGCTTGGCTTCAGCTGCTTTCTCTTTAATCAAACAATAAAAAAAATGAGAAAAATACCACTTTTACTGCAGGTGCAAAAAAAAAGTAACCATTTTTATGGAAATTGTCGTTTAGAAAATGTTTAGTACTGTGTGATTTCCCTGTGCTAATCCCTGTGTTACGTTTCTTTAAAATATATTTTAGTATCGTTCATGTTTAATTTATATTGCTTTAAATGATCGTTTATTTAAATGATAATAAATGACAACATCGTTTACGACGAAAATTAGCTAGCTAAATTCATTTTCCGAGGCAAAAATCTTAAAAAAAAAAATTTAACAGCTAACAACAATGCTTAGGTAAAATGCTTTGTCTGATTTGGAAACAAGTTTTTCTCTTTAAACTTGAGATTTATTTGTAACAAAACACACCTCAGCACCATCTCATTGGATGAGGACTCAATTACTGGAGCCAATCATTTGGATTTGTCACTTTACGATGTTATAAATCATTTACATAAAATGAATAAAATGCTTTTCATATGTAGGGCTGGCCTGAACAATTTGCATACTTGAGTATTCATGTTTTACTTTGGAATCGAAACAAATCGCCAGATAACTTCCAGGTGGATGGTCATGTGACCTAAACCATGTACTTTATGCTATCAATAGCTACTATTGATCAAAGACGTCACACGTACGAGCCTGTTGATGCGTATCCCTGAATTATAGCCAATGTAATACAAAAACGACTTAGTAAAAATGTTTTCTGAATATGAATATGCAGTAATGAACATCCTGAAAAATTATGAAATGCAAATTTTGAAGCATAAAACTTAATGGAAGTATTCGGTTTAAACACTAATCTAACTCTTTAATATTTTACGACATTTTCACGATGTGTGATGTAGTCGGGTTTATTAATAAAGTCCCAGCAACACAGTACTCCCACATAAAACAAACCAATGAATAATTATGCTTTATTAATTAATGGACCTAATTATTCGGATGTGCAGTAATTAATTTGCATAAAAGTGAGACAATCTCAATTTCAGTATCAGGAAATAAACAACCAACTGCAACTTCACCACCTGTTAGTCCATATAAAGCTAATAATGATGCAATGTTTAAATGCAGATCTACAGTGTGTGTGTGTGTGTGTGTGTGTGATGAACTGACAGTCTGAGGAGTCACACTGACCCTGAGACTCGACCCCTAGCCCCTAATTTCCAGAACTACACTGTGTAAACTGTGTACACTGTGTGTGTGTGTGTGTGTGTGTGTGTGTGTGTGTGTGTGTGTGTGTGTGTGTGTGTGTGTCGCCGGGCAGGTAGAACAGAGTGTCCTCTCTGCCCAGGCTGAAATCCTTTACAGTCCATTAGCAGTGACTCCACAGCCCACACAGTACGGTGTGACTCTGGTTTGGTCCAAAGACACTCATGGGCCAAAACACATACACTCACACACACACACACACACACACACACATATACACATATACACACACACCTCAAGTGTTTGTGTAATTTTTCTGCCTTCGGCTTCGGGGAATTTGATAAGGACGCAATATTAAATATGAACACTGGCATATAAGTATATCAGATGACTCGCGTTATCGTGTGGCTAAGGTCGACTGACAGAGAGCGAGACGTGACAATGAGCTATGAGACAAGTGGCTAAAGCTTGAGGGAAAGTGGAAAATGGAATGGAGAGAGAGAGAGAGAGAGAGAGAGAGAGAGAGAGAGAGTGTGGTCCTGAGAGAGCTCCTCTCCTGACTGAACGTCTTGCTGACAACAATCTCTACACCATGCCGCCTGCTCACTTTGATAAGAGCGACCGAACCATTCCAATCTCTCTCTCTCTCTCTCTCTCTCTCTCTGTCTCTCTCTCACACACACACACACACACACACACACACACACACACACACAGATACAGAGTGAACACACCAGTGTTAGATTAACTCCCACAGAGTTCAACTCACTCCTATGAGGGCCGACCTAATTCCATTTAACTTTAGGAGATAACCCAATTCAAGTCATTTTAATAAGAGCACACACACACACACGCGCGCGCACACACACACACACACACACACACACACACACACACACACACATAGTACATGCATGTTCCTCTTAAAAAGTCCTCTACATAGCTCTCGTTTATACAGACATAACTATCGTTTATAATTTTGGTCAAGATTTTCTCTTCTGCGCATGTGCAGATGTTTGAGCTGTTTCTTAGGGCCAGATATATATACATACACGAGGACTGTATGAGTAGAGACAGGTCACTTCTGGAAATACCAACGAGGTTTTGCGTACCATTTAACATAACAGGTGTATTACGTAAGCCCGCCTCTGTGTAAAAAAAAAAAAAATACAATCGCCTTTTTGGTTTAAAAGTTTGTTAGCAGAAAATGCTTGGTGTGTCACAAGGTGCAGAAAAAGGTTGATAAACGGGGGCGCATTGTCCTGTTTGAACAAAATTTCTAACATAACACACAAAGTTTATAATAATTAACATATTTTAACACAAGATAGCAAAGATAGCGAGAAACACGAAACAACAGGGTAGACATAGACAAACTAATCAAGAACTAACACAGAGCAGGTGAACACAATCAGGAAACAAACCAATGACGTGACAGGGAATAGGCAGGGCTGGAACAGAAACTAAAACAGAAGCACATGGTGTTTGTTGTGAAGTGAAAAACCATGACATTTTCTCTCATTACATCGCAGGTAAAAGATATTACTCAGTCTAGCTAGCGTAATTTTCTCTTTATGTATTTAATTACGAGATGACTGTAACTTGTAGCAGGACAGTTATATGACTGCTCGGTATTTGACTGCTATGTTTCCTCAAACCTGCATGTTCCTAATTCTGAAAAGATTGCTTGTCGTCTGTGCATGCTAATTAATTCGTCTAGAAAACATGATCTAAATATGCATAAATACATTGGTGGAAGGAATAGCGAAAACTAATGAATATTTAAACATTAAAAATAAGGGAAAATATTTAAAAACACTAGTTCAGGATACAGCAAGACCCAAAAAAAAAAAAGAATAAAAACAAACAAACACACAAATAAATAAATAACTAAAAATAGATGTTTTGACGTATTTACTCTTGCTTTTTTTTTTTTTTTTTTTAAGAACTTTAATTCTTGCACATCATGAAAGATTTTTTTTGAGCATATTTTACATATTTTTGCTCTTTTGTCACATTCATAAATTCATCAAATCCACTTTAATTCATTACCACTTGGACAGTGGACAGAAGTTAATTCAACCAGAAAGTAAATGGACTCTCGTTATTATAAATGAGTGCCTTGCTGGCAGAAAAACAAGAAAATGTATTTTACTTCATTATTTTTACGTAATAGACCGAATTGATTAATTTTTGATTCCCTGGCAGAGAGGTGATTTCCCTTTTAAAGCGAAATAACGAATTTGACCTTGCTGTAGAGAATATCATTTCACTAGGTTCCCCTTCTGCATAAACAGGAAGGAAAAACGCTCAGACGCTAAATAAAGTGTCACCGAATCCCTGTCAGCGACTCCAAACACTCCAAAGTCACACACTGATATGATGTAAGCAAAATCTCTCAGGTTCTACTACAAGACAAAACACACATTTCAAAAACAACCGCATATTTGATTTATTTTCAGTTGGAATTTTAAGATAGACAAAACGCTACTCATGCGCCGAGACAGATCTAGCAAGTCGCCTTAATGTCAAATGTATATGGATTGATTTGAAAAGCCTTGCCTGTAATCATTATTATAATACACGTCCTTAGATCAAAGAAAGAAAGAAAGAAAGAAAGAAAAACATTGATCCTGAGATATTAAATATTGATCTGAAAGCTGACAGACTCCATAAGGAAAAAGCATGAATTATGATTAAGCATAAAGCATAAAATTGTTTTTTTTTTTTCTTTAGAAGATGTGAATCGGTCCACTGCAGCTCCTTACATACTCATTATTACACTTCATCACATTACACCGCTTCATCAGTATGGCTTATTGAGCTCCTCAAACATCTCGTGACTCATTTATTATATGCCAGATTTCATGTTAGCCTTAAAGGCACGGCTTCTCAAACCCAGGGTTCTGTGATTTTGCCACAGTGGTGCAAACCAGCTTTACTGAGTTCCTGTTGTCCTAATGTTGGTTGAGGGTGCAGGAAAAAAAAACATAAAAAATAATTAAAAAAACATTTACTCACTCGCTGTCTGTTTAAAACCTTCACCTAGTGATAGTTTTAGAAATGTTGAGACACTGTTGCTTGTTTTTTGGCATTCAATTCTGGACAATCAGAGTCAGCAGAGACTCCTTTTTGCGTATTTTGCCTACTGGTCTGTCATTTCTGGTATCGGAAAATGAAAAACGAAAAATGAAAACTGACTCGAATACCTACAATACAAGACCACTTGGACAATGGAGAGAAATTTTTAAAAATGTAATTGAAAAAAATATTTTTGCACGTTGACACTCGATTTGAGACTTTCCTCCGACACACAGTAAGCTCTGATATTTGAGATGATCAGACTGTTACATTTATATGTCAAAAGAAATAACATTTTTAAAAATAAACTCATCCACACAAATCTAGTCTCAGCCTAGAAGCATCTGATAGCTATTTTTACACTTTTCTGGCCAAAAGCTTCAGAATCGTTTTTCTTTCTTTTTGTTTAATAAACCTGGGATTACACCTTTTCAGTCCTTTCTGACCGGACAGTGGACAGAATTAAATTCAAACTGAATGCAAATGGACACTCGTCATCCGGGGACGAGCGTCTGTGGAATTTATTTCTTAGTAAATTATTTGTGTTTGCATTCCAAAGTTTGAGAACTCCTGCTTAAACACTGAAAAAAATAATTAAACATTGTATCAAAGTAAAAAAGCATCAACTTCTGTTACAACATTTTTCAGTTGAAAAAACAAACAAAAATAGCTGTAACATGCTGATTTTTTTTTTTTTTACTTTGAGCGAAGGTTTCATTTTTTCCGTGAAGGAATGACCGTTCGGTGACAGTAAAGGAAGTGCCCTTGTCCTCTTGTACCTTTTTTTTTCTTATTCCACATGACACTTTGAAGTTAGCCCGAAACAGGCCGGACTCTGTCTCCTTGCTCTTTCCGTGGCACTTTTCCACACAGCTTCTCTCCGAGGATTTCCGTTAACGACTAGAGAGCACATTGTTATGAAGGGCTGAATAAAAGTGGCAGTAATAAAGGCAAATGGGCACAGACAATCGAGCGAGCACGTCAGCTGTGATAAATGACACCGGCGTGAACCTGAGCGTGTTCGCTGCCCTTGCACGGTGTGTTTCAGCCCTCCTGGGCGTTTCAGCTGCCCGCTGACTTTCATACAGAGCACACGGGATCCTGCGCAGTCGGCCCGGGCAGAGGTGGCAGGGAGCAGGGGCCACGGCAACGTCCTCGACATGGACTGCATGTGCTCATGCTTGTGGAAGAGTGATTCAGAATCTGAAATTAGAAACCACATCCTGTCAAAAATAAAATAATTTAAAAAAAAAACATATTTAGAAACCCAATCAGAAACAGAAACCCAATCAGAAACAGAATTATATTCTGAATCCCAGCAGAAAAATTAGAACCAGATGCAGAATCACAATGAAAATAAATCGTAATCACTGTCATATTAAGAATCACAATGATAAAAAAACAGAATCCGAATCAGAACCAGATTCAGAATCACAATCAGAATAAACATTAGAATCAGAAACAGATTTGGAATCACAGTCAGAATAAACATTAGAATCAGAAACAGATTCAGAATCACAATCAGAATAAACATTAGAATCAGAACCAGATTCAGAATCACAATCAGAATAAACATTAGAATCAGAAACAGATTCAGAATCACAATCAGAATAAACATTAGAATCAGAAACAGATTCAGAATCACAATCAGAATAAACATTAGAATCAGAAACAGATTTGGAATCCCAACCTGGATCAGAACCAGTTTCAGAATCCCAGTCAAAATAAATCTCATTCAGAATCACAACCAGACTTGGAATTACAGGCAGAATCAGAACCAGATTCAGAATCACACACACAAAAAATCCGAATCAGAGCCAGATTCAGAATTGCACACAGATTTACAGAATTACAGAACCAGATTTCTAATCCTAATAAAAATCAGAAGTGGATTCAGAATCAAACTCCAAATGAACGATCTCTAACAGAATCAGGACCAGTTTCAGATTAACAGTATTGATGATATGTCCATAGACAGTATCGATGATACGGTTATAAATGGTGCTGTTGGTGGGAAAATCAACACCATGCTGGTATTTCTACAGATTTGTCAAAGGCTTTGGACTGTAATTACCTCTATAACAAGCCTGAACTTATTGATGTGTCATACGATGTGCAGTTTATTTTTTTTTTGAATCTGTAAAATGGGAGCTGTAGGTCCATTACTTCATTCCCAAAGCCTCACAGACACATCGCCAGTGATAGTTCAGCTCCATTTATTGCCTCTCTAAATGGACCCCCTATTGATTTATGATACGTGGGCATCTGGATATGTGGATAACAGGCTGAGGAGCTGTCCACATAATTAAACTGGGATTTCTTTACAGAGAACAACTCGGCCTTTTATTTCTCTTTCACGGCAGAAATAAAATCATCCAGGTGGCCGCGTTATATCCGTCCTTCATTATAACGAGGCGGTGAACCGGTCCTATATCACCGTTATCATTTCTATATACAAAACCCTCATCATACAGTCATTTTTTGCTAACAAAGCAGCCACGCACCAAGCCATGTAAGGAATAAAACTGTTATAGGAAAAGAATCAACAACAGCGTGGGGTGATGAAGTGGAGTTACTGTTACCACCCTGAAGATATTTTCCCATAACAGTACTTCCTCTTAAAATAAGGTTTTATTCCTTTTATACCACAGCAATTTACCACCGAATACAAGCAATACTGATTAAAGAACGCATTGTATCTTTTATCCATTTATAGTTACAATGCAGATTTTTATAAAAAATACCTTTTGATCCCATTTTTAATTATATTCTTAATATGTAATTGCTTTTTATGTAATACATACAGTATATTATGTATATTCATATTTAATATGTATATTAGATATATAAATAGTAATTAAAACAATACACCAGTAAAGAAAGTATTAATACCCATGAGTGATATTTATCTTCAAGAAACAAGAAATCAAACTGACTGGCAAAATACGAAACTTTCTCTATAGCATCAGGTTGGAAATCGTTTTTTTCCGTGACAAACACTAATGTATTAAGCATAAACTAGACACAAACTGTATATAAAAGCTAGGCGTCTGAGACATTTGCTTAAGCACAGAACGCGTTAATGCTACAAAAATGTCACTACATCATGTTTTTTTCTTCCCCTATTTAAACGTGATTAGTGGGATGAACAGTAGGGTAAATTTCAAAATACTCATTAATCCCAAATTAATAATCAGAGCATTTGCGCTAAATCCTCTCTCTCCAGTGCATCCACAAGAGAACGCACACTTTAAAAAAAAAAAAAATTTAATCCACAACTGTCTGTGAATTTGAAGGATGTTCTTCATGTCCTTTACAGAAACTCGAGCAACATCTGTATAAATAAATCAACTGATTTTTTTTTTTTCTTGCACAAATAAAATCCTGCCCAAAACCGGACATAAATCATTCTTATATGAGTTTCTATTTTAATAGAATAGCAATTTCTTTCACAAAACTACGATAAAGATGGTTTACATCCTTATAGGACATTTTAAATGAATCCAAACTAATTATCATGCTTTAAAAGTATAAAAGTATATTAACATTGATATTAACACTGTTTATTCTATTACTGTATATTTTAATTAATTGTATGAAAGGTGCCATTGTTTCTGGAGTTCATATAGATATAAACATATTAAAATGTAGTATATAAAATAAATATAAATATTATTTTAAATATATAAAAAATATAAATATAGTATCATTACTACATATACATTTGCTATTTTTTTTTTATTACTCACCTCACTGCAATTAAGAAATTATTTTTAATCTATTTTTTAAAATAAGCATCAATTAAAACAAAATGAATGTATTTAAAAAATAAAATCAATTTCTCTTAAAAAGGTTTAAACATCCACGAAGGATAAAGAAATTATGTAACAGAAATTTTATCTTGTTTTTTCTTCCACTGTGTGACTTATTTTTGCATATTTGAGCAAAACAAACAAACAAGCAAACAAAATTCAGGCTCATAATTTTTTTCCTGCGTTTTAAAATTTTGCTTTCCCTCTGCATCTGCTGTTCTGTTCATCATATCTCACATTTCATGTGTATATATATATATATATATATATATATATATATATATATAACAATCGAACAGCCTCCTCCTGTTTCCTCCATACCCCGTTACTGTCGTCCTGCTGCTGTGCAGATTGTTGTGCTCGATGCTCGAACAGTTCTCGCTTGTTGTTTCTATTAACTGCAGAAAGCCCGTTGTAGCGTTAACGCTCCTGAGATCTGTAGATCTCCTCTTCCTGCTGCTACAAGTCCATTTTCAGAGTGTCTCCACCTTCCATCTCTCACATCTTTTTTCACACTGGAGCCGTCTGCTTTTCATACCGTATTCTCTTTGTGCTCTCCAGGACGGATATATTACAGCCGGGTTTCAATAAATTAAACAACTGGAAGTAGAAGTAGAAGCAGAGGACGTCTCAGGGCAGCTGTGTTAGCTGCTATAACGCAAAGTCTGAAACTGAACTGAAACCCGGAATCTGACTGGCCAGAAGTTGCTGATTGATTTTATTAGGTTTATTTTAATACGCTCATGTTAAAAACGTTACACATGGCAAAACGTGTTTTCATATCACAGTGCCGATCTTGCAGAATTTCAACGGTATTTCTATTTCCCGTACAGTGACTCCGACCACTTTTTTTTTCCGCCGGAAGTTTGTTTCCCATTCATTTTGTCCTTGGGCGTTTTAGAAAATCCATTTAAAAAAAAGAAGTCGAAGGTGTTCAACCAATCTAAGCAGATACAAGATGAATCATGTCCTCATAGCAGTTACATTTTTAGCAAAAAAAAAAGGTCTTTTGCTGATCCTTTTTGCCAATAAATTGTAACTGGTTTTATCGAATCAGTTCTACCTCACAAATCAAACTTTTTTTTTTTTTTTATATCTTATGAATATTAAAATGATTCCAAAACAAACATTTTGTTCACTTAGGTAATATTTTATTTGCTCATTTAATTTTTCAAAACTATTTTTTTTATAATAAATCATGTACTTTGAGGTCAATAAAGAATTGTCACAATTTGAACAGAAAATACTGTAGAAAAAGAATAGCACTGGTAGAATTAGAAAATAAACCAAACTGAAACGCACTTAATGCAGGTTTAGCTCGTAGTCTGGACTTTTCTCCCGTCTTGCTCATCCCACGGAGCAGGCAGGTAGAAACAGAGATGGACAGACATAAAGACCGGAAGACAGGACACGCACACACACGCACACACACGCACACACACGCACACACACGCACACGTGGGCTGAAACGGTGAATGGATTATTGATAGAGTGCGGATTTTGAAACATTTTTTCCAGGATTACGGTCATTCATCACTATGGGACTCATCTTTGTCTTTTCCATATCTCATCCATGAACAAGACAAAATTTAGGGCTGTAACATTGGTTTAGCATTTAGCATGAAGTCTGGGTAAAGCCTTAAAGATAAACTGATGAAAGCAACTCAAATAAGCCTTCGCTTGCATTGTGATAAAATCTATATCTAGCAACATTTACTAACATTTACGTTTTCTTTTTTTTTTCTCCGTTTTTGGAACTTTTTATTACCGAAACGAAAAGGAAAAAAAAAAAAACATGATCGAGGAGCAGGTATAATTTGGCGTCTATACAACAGGCTATAAAACACCACTGTCACAGTCCAGAGAGCACATTTAGATGTGGGTGTATAAACATATGTAATAAGATACTGTTGCGTGCATCAAGAGTTTCTCGAACGGTCGCTTTTTTTGTGTCCACTGTTTTATGGCCTTAAGGTTTCCTCCAGCTGAGAACGTAAGGCCTTGAGATTGCTTTCGAGATTGCTTTTGGATTCCTCATGCTGGCAGGCTTTCAGCAGTTTGCTCCCTTGTTAGATTTTGGGAGGCTCATGAGAGTCTCTGCTGGTCTCTCTTGGTGCAAAGAACAACCACAAGCTTAGATATGGATGCTTCATGTTTGCCCATTTTCTGACTTTTGTTGTGGAAAAACATCCTGGCAGAATCGACACATTAACGGATGGTGCCGTCTCTCTTACCTATAAGCGCAGCATTTTGCTGGCCGGCTGCTTGAGGTGCAGATGGGTTTCGTATTGATAATCTGCTTTGCAGTTAATTATTGGGTATTTAATCAGCTATGCTTTCCTCAGACATCCTCTTGTCCAGCTGAAGCCACGCCAGTACCGTCCTCCTGTGCCTGCCATCCGGACATGAGTGAAACCTTCAATCTGCAGTGTAATGCAATATTTTAGATAAACCGACTACATTTTTTTTTCAAAGCAGTTTTCAGTTTTTTTCCCCAGTTCTCGCTATTATACACAGGATATGGTTTTGTATTATTCTTTCAGAGAGAGAGAGAGAGAGCGAGGAAAAACAAAACAAAACAAAAAATATCCAGAAGTCTGTAAAGTCCTCAAAAAATGGTTCTAGAGCACGTCCAGTGAAAGAGCGATCAAACATAGTACTCCTTGTCCTTGTTTTTCTTGGTCTTGGCGGTGCTCTTGGCAACGGTGGCTGGTTTCTCTTTTAGGACGGTGCCGTTGGACTGCGCCGAGTTGCTGATGTAGTTGCGGCTCTCGTCCACACGATACGAGCCCTCGTCTCGGTTGCGGTATTTGTACATGGCATAAAGAAGGATGAGGATGCACAGAGCGGCTGCCGCCACGATGCCCACCACCATACCCGTGGTGCTGCTCGACTCCCGGACCACCTCCACCGGGTCGGGGTACCCCTTCAGACCCGGCCCAGTTGGGCTTGCTGGGGAAACACACACACAAACAGTCAAAGGTTAGCATCCATTTACTTTATTTACACATAACGAAACAAAATGTGTAGATATTTGCACATATCTACACTAACAACCGGTGGTACTTGGACATGCAGATTGTCAGTAAACACGAGTGACACAGAACTATTATTAGTGACATGTAGGCCCTTTCCCTCTGCTGAGGGAATTTACCACTGTATCTCTCCTGGCTGATTACATCCCACCACATGCGACCTCTGTGGCAGCGCTTAGGACTCTGTATGACGCTATAAACTCACAAGAAACCACACATCCTTTGTTCCTCATCGCAGGCCACTTCAACCACTGTAATTTTTGAAATGTGCTTCCAACATACCACCAGCATGGTAAATTCCTTACAAGGGAGAAAAAAATACTGGACCAGGTGTACAGCAACGTGAAGGGTGCATAAAAGGGCTGCAACCCGTCCCCGCTTCGGACAGTCTGACCACATCTTAGTGTTCCTCTACCCCACATACAAACAACTCCTCACGCAAGCCCTCCCAGTAAGTAAAACTGTGAAAGTGTGGACTGAAGAGTCTGATCAGGTGCTTCAGGACTGCTTTGAGTGCATTGAGTGGGAGGTGTTTAAGAACACTGCTATGTATGAGGACTGTAGTATTGACCTGGATGATTACACTTCTGTAGTAACCAGTTACATAAGCACCTGCATTGACAACACTGTGCCCTCTAAATGGATCTGGACATACCCCAATCAAAAGCCGTGGATCCATGCTGCATGCCTTCTCCACTGCATTTGTCTCAGGTAATACCAGTGACTACAAGGAGGCCAGATATGACCTTCAAAAAGCCATAAGAGATGCCAAGGGACAATAGAGACTGAGGCTGGAGTGTCTCTACACCAATATCACAGTCTATCAAGACAGAAGCATCACACCAGACAAGTTCAATGAATTCTATGCCTGCTTTGAGCCCCTCAACACCGAGCCATTGAAGAGTAAGCTGGTTAGAAGCATGCAGATCCCACCATTCACAGTCTCATCTGCAGATGTGGCAAAGACCTTTGGGAAAATAAATCTGTGGAAAACAGCTGGCCTAGACAACATCCTTGGATGAGCACCTGCTCATCGATGCTAGCTAATGTCTTTGCGGAGATATTCAACTTTTCCCTCACATAAGCCTCAATTCCCACCTGCTTGAAGAGGACCGCCATCATACCACTGCCAAAAAATAATAAAGCAACCTGTCTCAATAACTACCGGCCCATTGCATTGACTCCAATAGTGATGAAGTGCTTCAAGAGAATTGTCATCAGTCACATCCAGACCATCACACCTGACACTCTGGATCCTCTCCTGTTCATGTACAGACAAACAGAGGATGCTGTCAGCACAACAATACACACTGCCCTCACGCACTGAGAGAACAAGGGCAGCTATGTTTGAATGCTGTTTATCGACTCCAGCTCAGCATTCAACATGGTGATACCATCTAAGCTCATCAACAAGCTTTCCGCCCTTGGTGTACCACCCACCCTCTGCAACCGGGTTCTGGACTTTCTAACAGGCAGACCCCAGTCTCGTAGAATAGGGAACCACACAACCAGGACAATAACTATAAACAGAAGAATGTTGCAGGGCTGTGTGCTGAGCCTCCCAGAACAACACCAGCATCATCAAATTCATCAGTGGACTGATAATTGGGGATGATGAGTCAGCATACAGTAGGGAAGTGGCTAACCTACTGAAGTGGTGTCAGGGCAACAATCTCTCCCCAAATGTTAATTAAACAAAGGAGATGATTGTTGATCCACGGAGGAGGAGGGAGCAGCACTCAGCACTGCACACTGTTGAGACAGAGGTGGACAGAGTGAGCATTTTCAAATTCCTCGGGGTTTACATCACTGAGGTTCTCACCTGGCCTCACAAAACTACACACCTGGTGAAGAAATCTCGACAGCGTCTGTACTTTTTTAGAATGCCAAGCACACTCCTCAGCAGCTTCTACAAGTATACAATGGAGAGCATCATCACCAGTTTCATCACAGTCTGGTTTGGAAGCTGCATAGCTTCCAAAGGCTCTGCAGGGAGGATTCGTTGTACCGAGAGTTGTACTGTGCACCAGACTGTTTCCTGTACATTTGACAATAAACTCTTGAATCTTGAATAACAAAAGTAATATGCATTGCCAGTGTCGTCATTATAACCAGTATGTTGTCGAATTCTCGATTCTGATTGGTGAGAAGGTGTTGATTAGTTTTCTATGACAGCAGCTCTCACAGTAGTGCAGCTGCAAATCACAGGTTTATATTAATGAGCTCGTTCTAATAAGTTCTCGGTTCTATAGTAGCAACTAATTCACAGGGCCTCCCCATACAAAAGGATCATAAACGTGTGCAATCACTGATGTTCTGTAAGGAGAGGTTTATTTTACATTCATACATTCAGTCTCCAGTATCTGCGCTTTGTAACAGTTATAATAAAGTATTAGAATGAGTGCATTAATTGTATGCGTATTCTGACATTGAGATACTTTACCTCTTATTTATAAAATTAGGGTCTTAAAATGTCTACTTTTACATTTCTTCATTGTTTTCACTGCCTTCATTTCCCCTCCAGTGAACAAAGCGAGGTCCTTCCAGGTTCCCAGTTTGGATCTATATTCCACAGGGCTCATCAAGTTGCTTTTGTTTAATATGCTCATCTAAAAAAAAAAAAACCCACAGAAATGAGAAAATTGTCACTGGATCGCTAATTGCAGGGCAGGTTTTTGTCGCATGAAGAACAGATGGCGAGCGCTCTCCCAAATTGACGCTCCCAAGTCAGTGCTGCTAGCTTGGCACACTGCGATCTTGTGTCCTCAGGAAACTATGCTGTAACTGATCCTGGCTTCACACTCAAGAATGTTTTCCCACATGGTAATGAAATGACTGCGGCGCTGGAACACAGCTTTATTCGGGGGACACCCCTTATCAAAAAGAGCAGCTGTGTTCAATAGCCCCAGCGATTCAGCGAACATGCGCAAACATGCAATTATGATGCAAATTAGAAACACAGAAAAGGTGTCGACTGCAGCTCGGCCCCCAGATGAAACCAGTGACCGCCCTTTAATGTACTCTAAACGCCTGATAAGGGGGGGATTAACGGCTTGCAGCCAGTGCTTTGGGAGCCATTTGCTGCTTTGAATGGGAAACTGATTACATATCAGCAAGCCTCCATTATGTACGAGAGCCATCCAAATTATAATCCGACTCCCATCAACTCTGATAACACTCGGCACCATAACCCTTCATTAGTCTATCTATCTCCCTTTCTTGCTCTCTTCTAATGCTCTGAGCTGATAAAACATCTCTCACACTCTCTTCTGTTTCTCCATTCACATCAATACATTCCTCTACAGACATTAATAAGCCTTTGTTTACCTTTTCATATAAAATCAGGGTCATCAATTATTTTATAAAGCATGATAGATGCAAGGAAAGAAACAAATCCTATGCTTTATTCAGGCACCAAAATCACATGACCTTTCAACTAGACCTTGTATAAACCAGGTTAACCCCTCACGGCTTATATTTAAGCCATTAAATATTGTGTCTATGGGTGCTTTCACACCTCTTATGTCTGTCCAAGTCAGAGCAAAATTTTGGGTCATTTGCTATTTGGTTTGGTTTCTGACTGTGCAAAGTTAAATGAACTAAATCATTGGTCAGAAATACAGCCAGATAAAGGCTGACAAAGTCATGTGAAGTCACCTTTAAATCCGCTTATCAATTATTAACAGCATTTAATGCTGTGTAACATCCATGAAAAAAACTGGAAAAAGCACTGACACTGGAGACTCCTTTCAGAAATGTTATATGTCTCCTTACAGAAAACTTCAGCATATCATAGATTACTCAAGTTTTTTTTATTTGGTTATGTGGTGCGTTCAAAAACATATCTAAATCACTCAACTGTCAACAACAGGATGGTGGATAAAAAGTAATCTACAACATGGAGGCTAAGCTAGGGCTAGCAAATGTAGGCTAAGCTAGGGCTAGCAAATGTAGGCTAAGCTAGGGCTAGCAAATGTAGGCTAAGCTAGGGCTAGCAAATGTAGGCTAAGCTAGGGCCCATGAAGCTTGAGGTTAAGGTTAGGGACGGGGTTAGTATATATCTAACATGAAATCGAACAAAATCCAACCATCGTCCTTAAGAATTTATCATGAGATCATACTTGCACCATTCTTTGATATCTATAGTCGTCCTTCAACACTTTCTTTCCCTGCATGCTGTACACATTTCCAGTCAGGTATGTGTGTGTCAGTGTCTAATATAAGCCTGTTATAGTGTATCGTAAGTCCAGGGATGCCAGCAGACGCTCAAGGACAGGGGGAAGATGCCTCGGGAAATGGAGTGTGACTGAGCGTTGGAACAGATTAGTGGTTCCTGCCACTGCCAGCATTATCCCTTTGGACAGGTGTGAAGAAAACTCACTCCTTCAAGGCAAAAAAAAAAAAAACCTGCGGGCCGTCACCTCCTCACATCAGCAGCAGAGAGGGGATGGTGTACAGCTCAGGTTATTTGTTGTTCAGGGTCAGAGAGTCAGGACAGGAGATAAGGATGGCGAGGAGTGGAGGTAACCAGCCAAGACTCTTAATACAAGTTACAGATGCTGTTTTCACTCCTTTATTATCCTTTTTTTTTTTTTAAACTTTGTTCACTGGAGGGAAAAATGAAAGTAGTAAATACAGTGAGAAAATAAAGCATGCGAGACTTCATTTTATGAATAAAATATATTAATATTATTATTATTAATGCATTAGTGTAATTAATATAGAATATTAAACATCATTACTGAACCATTTCTGAGACTTTTTCCCTCCATTCTTTAAACCTTTTTTTTTGTTTTGTCTGTTTTCATCATCTTATATATGTTTATTTATTCATTTCTTTTTTTTAATTGGACAAATATAAGTAATTATAACTTCAATTTCACATTTAATCCAAAATAGAAGTGAGAAACAATTCATATTTACATAAATTATATACTGTATATACAGTACAGGTGTATTATCACCTTTTCATCAAATTCAACTGAGAATAAAACAACGGGGATTTTGCTCGCAACTGAGTGCAAAAGTTTGTACCCCCATTCTTTATTACATCTTTGTAACACAGTTGTCTGTGTAATGATAATGTGTGGCTGACTGAAAGCTCAAAAGAGAGAATTTTAATATAAAATGTCATAATGTCACACCTTGTACGCATATTAAGCTCAAATAAAAGGTGAATTCTCAGAAGTAGACTGAAAATGAAAGAAAGAATAAGAAGAGAGAAAATCTTACAGCTTTTTGTGTCTAGCTCTAAGGATAGTTTTAGGTGTCAGCTCTCCTGCAGTGCCACACTTTCTGTGTTTCCCTTCTTCCTGGTGACGGGAAGCTGGCAGTCTGGGCTCAGGCTGAGCTTCACACCCCCTGCCTGTGCTGATCTGTTGATTGGCCTCACACAGGGCCTGAAAGGGGCCTGGCACTGGGACAGCATGCAGATATACTACTGCCAGAGCTGCACTTATTCACAATAAAATCCCTGTCTACAAACATCTCACTTAGGATGTGAGAGCAAGATACCAAAATGAGTGATACGGGCTAAAATATGCTAAAGCGATGTTTCCATTTAGCCGTAAAGAACCGACTTGTTGGCTAATTTTCCACTAATTTTGCCCAGTTACTATTTTTCTGGCCTTACAATAGGATTTTCTCACTATTGGATGTACAATATTTAAGTCATCCTAATATAACATAACAGGCAAACAAAAAACTACTGAAGTAAGGAATAAATCACTCTGTGTCATGCTGTTAAAGGAAAACTAATCAGTCACACAGTGATGTGATCACTGTGAGGCAATGTCTTTCTTTATTGAAGAATAACACATCATGCTTTTTAAATCCATTTATAGTTATGTTTTATTTTGTGGAACATCCTGAACTAAGTTTTTTTGTTATCACTTATGTTATAGCAGCTATAAACAGTCATTCCCTCACCAGCCTCTCGTTGCTTCTCTCTTGTGAAGTTAATAAAACAAAAATTACAACTTGTCATGTTATGGAGAAACTACAACACGTAAACTCCTCTTTCCTGAAGAGTGCTGGAAAAAGGTTTTGCCTCTGACTGTTACATAGCTCTGACACTGGAGACTCCTTCCATAACTGTTAAATAAACATCTCCTTATTTTTATGTCTGTGTGACTGAGCTGTTATTATATAAATGATAACATATTACGACACGATCATTAATATAAACCTGTGAGTTGCAGCTGCACTACTGTCTGAGCTTCCGTTAAAGAAAATTAATCAACACGCTCTGCCCAAACGCAGTCAAGCCACAAAAGCATTCAAGACAACACATAACACATTTGTTGTAAGTTCAGTCATCCAGCTGGTTATTTCTGTTAATACAATATTGATGTGAAATCTATTGGCAAAATCCAATCTTATGTTATCATAAAAATGTCAATGTGCTGAGCTGACCTGATTCTCAGACCTGAAAAGTTTGTTGATTGCCATGATCATGATCTCAGTAATAAGGGTAATTGTCACTGAATATATCCATCCATCCATCCATCCATCCATCCATCCATCCATTTTCCATACCGCTTATCCTACACAGGGTCATGGGGGAGCCTGGAGCCTATCCCAGGGAACTCGGGGCACAAGGCAGGGGACACCCTGCACGGGGTCACTGATTAAATGTTGGAGTTTATCACGATGCCATTACATATTTTTAAACATTGGTGGCTTAAATGGTACAGAAGAACACCCTGATTCTGAATCACTCATGTTCTTTTTTATTTCTCTGTCTGTCTCTGTCTCGCTCATTTCCTCCGTCGGTCTCACCGTCCACATGCACTCAGCTCTTCATTAGCTCTCCATGACTACATGACGACACTTGTGGAGAAATAGTGCCTGAAACAAGTGTTTAAAAATAATGGGGGCCCTTATAAATTCCACTCGAGTGCACCCGAGGGTAAAATTAGATAGAGACAGGACAACCCCCGAATGCAGCCATTTTCCATGATAGCACAGCAGGGGGGTGGTAAAGGATAGTGAAAGGGTCAGCAAGTTTACAAGGAGAAGTGTGTGAGGAAGTACAGTGATGGGACAATGTAGAACCTGTCACATTGTGTGTCAAGACAAATGCCAAAAATTGGGTTCCATATTGACAGGAGTCCATTAGAAGAGAAGACATAATGGGGTGAAGTGAAAGGCGCCATTTTCCACTAAATATCATTCAGTGAAGATGTGTTGAGTGTGTGAGGTTTACTGCCTTAAGGCTGTATTCAAGGTTGAGTTCTGTTCAGTCAGGTTTTACATTAAATTGCCAAGAAAACTGCCATTATTTCATTAATTCAACAATTCAAAATGGCAATAAAAATGGCCCACATCTCACTCACACATTGTGATTTCATAACCTTGAATGAGGATCTTGTTAATTTGTGTGCATGAGCAATTGTCTGTGCACGATCTAAAAAAAAAAGAAATGCTTTTAAGCTATACAGTTAAAGTGTGAGGTGATGCTATATTGTGTAGCGTTGCTGCTTCACAGTTCAACGTTTCCTGGTTCTGAGCTTGGGTTACTGTCTGTGTTTAAATTCAACATGTTCTCCTTGTGGGTTTCTTCGGGGTCCTCTGGTTTTCATCCCAGATCCCAAACCATGCGAGTAAACGTTTAGGATAAAATTGCCCTAGGTGTATATCTCCTTGCGTCGCCCTATCCGGGGTGTACTCTCGTCTAGCGCCCGGTGTTCCTGGGAAAGGCTCAGGACCACGATCCTGACCAGGATAAAGTGGTTAGTGAAGATCAATGAATGAAAGAATAGTCCTTTAAAGGCCACTTTGATGAATGTGCACAGAAGGAGCCTTTGGTCCCACTGAGGATCCCTGAGACGATCCCGAGGTGTGACTCACATACAGATTAGAGCTGAAAACCGTTCAGCTGATTTGCTTTAAAATGTCTAACAAGCTTTTCTGGGCCTCGACTCATGCCAACATCCCTAAACCCCCAGTCCATTGTCTTACCAGCCGTCCTGGCACAGAGAGAATGGCTGCTAACTGGTTTGGAAACAGAATCAGCAGGGATGTGAATATACGGCTCTGTCTTATAAACTATTTTTCCTCATTTGCTGTTCGCGATGGGATTTATTTATGAAAAGAACGTAGGGGAAGTGGAGAGGGAAGTGGAATGAGGTCATTCTGTCCGCCGCATGCTGTAAGGTAATGGGCTGATCACGTCTGCTTATTCCGTGATGACCGGACAACATGAGCAGACCTTTTCGTTAGTGGGATTGATGAGAGTAGGAAGGAGGACAATGCTGGGAACGTCAACACATTTCTCATAGTTGCTAGACAGTAATGTGTGCATTGCACAATTCATGGCAACACAAGACTGTCAAAAACAACAAATAAGGTTACTTTTCCCATCTGCAATGGGGCCTCTGGGCCTCACTTTAAGTCTGCCCTGAAAGAAGGGATGGTATATAGTGTTGCTGCCTATACTGCTTGAGAAGGAGGGAATGTAACGATATAAATGTAATGTATTGCTTATTGAAAGCATTAAGCACAGTAATAGAAGAAAGAAAGGATCCATTTGGGATTTATCCTGTTTTTAGCTATCCCTCTCATTTCCCAACAGGTTTCCAAATTGAATGCTGTTATGTTATATACTGCTCAAACCAACAGTCTGATGCTACCTATTAAGGCAAATGGAGCACATATCCTATTACCTGAGCCTATATAAACTTCCCCCAGTAGGTTGCACTTTTATACTGACCTACATCTGACTTGAGCCAGACGACATCCCAATAATTCAGCAGAAAATATTCAGCCAATACAAGCAACAGCACAAGCTACGGTATAATTAAAGAAATAGGAACAGATCTTATTGAAGTGTTTTGCACTGTAGCACACGTAGAATCTCGAAACACCAGTCGGGATTCTCAGGTAATTAATTAATTTTCTATAACGGCAGCCCTGACAGTAGCGCAGCTGCTAATCACAGGTTTATATTAATGCACTTGTTCCAAACCTTTGTTTATTGGTCACTGAATTGGCGTCATTTTCTATAGCTAATTGTTAGCATTGTCAAAAAAAAAAAGGGGCAAAATGGTGTTTCTCAAGTTTGGGTTTCAGGAATGCCATAGTTCTTTTTGTGTGTTTCTTTCTTTTTTGTAAAAAAAAAAAAAATACAATTACAGTAACTCCTCATTTTAAGAAAAATTAATAAGAAAAATGGAATTGTTTTTTGTTTTGTTTTTTCATATCCGCTTTTCAATAGTTGCAACATGGCTAGAACTTCTATTTCTATTTGTATTCTTTTGTATAGATTACCCAGAACTGTCCATTAACCAGTCAGCATATTTTCTCTTACTTTCTGCATTTTGATGAAGAAAAATCTGAAATTATGTGATGCACATTACAAAAGATGCAGCGTCCGAAGGGGTTGCTTATTTGTGCTTGCTTCAGTAATAAAATTGGGTCTAAAGTGAGTCTGTTTATAGACTATGCCTTATAAATGATTTTTTTTTTTTTTGCATTGATGTTAGACTGATGTTAGATGCACTGTTTTAAACCCTCAAGCTACAACCTTGAAACAGCTGTTAATCTTACCTTAAATCCATTATAAGTACAATCTTTAAATGCACATCTTATTATTATTTGAGAACATGCTAAGACTACACGATGCTCAGGAACCTCTGCAATACCCCCTGCACTGTCTCTCAGTCAGGTCAGAACGCAGGAGTCAGATGGTTTCGCAGGATAGGAAGTCAGAGCATATTATTTTGGTCTTATTCAATTTATATCGGCTTTCTATTAAGTTTCATATTGACTATAAAATCTTGCTTTTGACCTTCAAAGCCCTTAATGGCCCAGCTCCAGCATATCTGACCAACCTCTGAAAGACATTACAGTCCATCACAATTACTTCATTCAGCTGATGCAGGATTACTGCTAGGCTACAAGATCACTCGCCACTCAGAGTGTTTGTATATAGAGGCTCAACTTTGGAAAATTGTTTCAGAGAATATCAACAATCTGTACCAGGACTTTTACAGAGAAAAAAAAAAAGAATCTTCAATTCTAGCCTACAGCTTATTAGGTATTTATTATTTATTATTATTAATAAAGATTTTTATTCATTTTTACATTTTCATTTTTAAATTTCATTTTATTTAAAGATGAGCTGGAATTGAAAGTTTTTAATTTAAAGAGTGATTTTGTTTTTGCGGATTGTTAGATTTCTTTTGATTTTTAAAAAAAAAAATTGTAAGCTTTTCTTTCTATTCTGATTTACTTCCGGATTTATTGATCGATTCATTAATTTAATATAATTATTTACATGTGTGTTTGCTTGTTTGTTCTATTTTACATTCACTTGCAAAATATCAAAAATTATTATTAACTATTAAATTGCTTTAATATTTAAACTTTTTTTTTTTTTTTCCAATAACAAAAGGCCAATTATTTAAGATTTATAGCTGTTTTTCTCCAGTGCCTTTAACAGTCAGTTATTGTAGCTGAAATTAGCTCTGCTAAAACTGAAGACTAAAGCCATCACTTTTATGACGAATGCATTTGGGGCTCGTTTTAATTTCAGCCAGCTGAGAGCAGCTGCTTCAATTTTTATAACAAAAGTAATTTATGAAGGTGTTTATAAGGATTTATGACAATACGAAATCTGGGAAACGGAAGTGATGCCAGTTCTACATGTTTACTAATGCAACTTTTGGATACATGAGCCGAGATATACTGACCATCATTTTTTTTTTTTTTCAAATATATTTCACTGAAGTGAAATGGAAATGTTTTATTTATGCTACTTTCTAACCTTACAAAGATCATGTTGTATAAGAAGCCAGTTTAATAAATGCAGTCTGTCTGAACACCTCGCCGAGTGATTTCCTCACGCATTGAACGTCGCGATTTGATCAAGTTGTTGGGTAGCTACATGCCGCAATGAAATGGACGTAATCCTAACCAATTTAGTCTGAAATCAGATTAGGTGCTCCTGTGCCACAGATGGAAGGAAATATTTAAATGCGATTCTCTCACAGACTTTAAAATGCTAAAACTTTACTCCTGCTTGAGATCCATGGAAAACAGAAAGAAACATATTTCAGTTCAGAAAATACTCATGCCATCTTCACTCAGCCACTGACTTTTGGTGGCGTCATGGTCGTGCCGTGTTCTTTCCTTTTTTGAATAATGGATAATTGATACTTTTCCAGAACTTTTTTTCCAGACTTGTTTTGATAGCTCCTTGGTCTTCACATTGCTGTTTGTTCACGTATGTTCGCAACTCACAGGTCACCTCCATTCAACTAAGTACATGACTTTTGATGGTAACTAATTTATGGGTTTTACAGCAAAGGGTGTGAATACTTATGCAATCACAGCTTTTAAACTTTTTTTTATTGCAAATAATTTTGCTCACTATATCAATTTCCCCATCCCTTCAATATTAGGGGCTATTTTGTTTACATTCAAGACAAAAAAATCCCAATTAAGTCCATTTCAGTTCCAGGTTTCAACACTACACTATGTGGAAAAATTCAAGGGGGGTGAATACTTATGCAAGGTGCTGTATATAATAGTAAAAGTCAGAATGTAGCCATTCACAGTGAAGTGTTTTCCCGGGCCATGTTAGCCTCATTTGCTAATTAGCTCGCAGTGCTTCTTGTCAGCACTAATTTACGTAACGTAAACAAGCATTCCTTTGACTAAAATGGCTTCCAATCAGATCTTCATCTGAACATTCCAGGGTTTTAAAGTTCAATCTCCTGATTAACCTTTCTGATCGACTGACAAAGGTCGGACATATGAGGATGTTTGATATGACCGTTGCTCTGGTTTGCTCTGCTCTACCCTGATTTATACGTCTGAGGGCTGATCGCTGTGGAAAAGTTGCTGATTGGACGTTAGCGAGCGTCAGCTTAATAGATCTCATTACTTTTTCTGCGCACGTTTCACCACCGCGCCGTCTAGATGGAGCAATCGGCTTTGTGTTTATAGAAGCTTGCGCTTTTTTATTAGCCCATAAAACAAGTAAATCGTAAATACACACTCATGCTGACTCGCCGTGAACTCCCCTTTATGTGTGTGGCTTAAATGTGACATTAACCTCTAAACTGCTGTGCTGTAAAAAAAAAGCTTCATTAAGAAACCATCAGTCAAAAGTGACAGTTTGAGAGAATGCTAATCAGGAGCTGCTGTTATAGGAAAATAATCAACAAGGAGGGGTTATGGGTGGCGTGATGAAGAAGAGTTCCTGTTACCGCCCCTGAGTGTTTTCTTTTCTCTGACAGCATGTACTGGTGTATTTTACTCCTCTTATAACTACGGGTTTTCCTACAATTACAATTTCGAATTTATTTAACAATGACACGTGGTACTTTTATCCGTTTATAGCTACATTTAATTGTAGAAAATGTTCACAAAACAAAGTCGTTCCTGTTATCACTTACGTTAGAGAAGCCTCTCTTTGTCCTCCCTTGTCACATTACTAAGAAACCATAAAGTGCATTACGACATCTTTCTCTTTCTCTTTCTCCTGAAGATGTCAGAATGTTTAAAGTTACATCGTGCCTGTTACAAAGCGCTGACACTGGAGACTCCTTCCCTAAATGTTAAATAAACATCTACTTACAGAAACCTTCACCATTTAAAAGATAATACATTTCCCTTTGTTTCGCAGCACATACATTTCTTTAAAGATTTTTTCATTAACTATTAGCCTTCGATTACGAAGATCGTCTACCGTACCTGGGATTGCGCTGTCACTATAGAAACGATAACGCACTGAACAAGCGCATTAATATAAACCTGTGATTTGCAGCTTCACTACTGTAAGAGCTGCTGATTTAGGAAGTGAATCAACACCTTCTGACCATGTACGGCTCTTGCAATTATTTTCTCACGCCACTGCTGTTCCAGTGAACGATATTTTGTGTCAGTTACTTTGGTTCTTGGTGAACACTATTTGGAGGAACTGCAAACATTCGGTGTTTTTATTACTGTTATTCCATTCTTGTCATCGACTCAGTCCAAAATGTGAATTTCACGGTTCAGCGCTCCGCTCGTGTTAGTTCAGACCGGAGTGAACCGGCGGCGAGTGTATACATTCTGTTTGCTCTACGTGACAGAGGAGCAATTCAGGTGCTCGGCAAACATGAGGATGGCGTTAAAAAAATGAGAGAACCAAACAACTACGTGACTTGCAGTTCATAGGCATGCGTCGTAACCTCTTTTTCATGTACACAAAACGTACAGCTCTCTGCAATTCTAGCTCCTGGAACCAAGAACAGAGGACGACAGGGTTTCTTGGCATCGTTTCGCCACCATCTTAAACGAACAACATCTTAAACGAAGTTCTTGTCGCGATCGTTATTAAAATAACACGAACGTTTTTTGAAAATTACTGTTACTCAAGTCTTGATTCTGATTGGTCAGATGGTGTTGATGAATTTTCTATAACAGTGGCTCTGACAGTTGGTCCAGCTGTAAAGCAAATCACAGCTTGATATCGATGTGTTCATTCTAATATGTTTTTTCGTTTTCATAGCAACATCTCAATTACAGGGACATGTATAGCGGACGCTCTACATAATCTACCACTAATTATAATAATCAATGGATTTTTAAAAAATATTACGTACTGTACAAAATGAGATGTTCTAATGTCTTTATCCTGAGAATGTAGCTTCTTCAAGAAAGTATATAGTCAACTCTAAGCGTTAAGATTACAAATGCGGCTATTTTCCTGGTTCCATGTCTTCCGCTATTTAATAAAACGCAGCTTGTCACGTTACTGGGAAACCGCAAAGTGTGAACTCCTCTGTGCCACTTAAAGTTAACAGCTTTACCTCTGAATGGTACAAGGTCCTGACACTCCTTCTATAAATGTTAAATAACATCTTACAGCAAACGTCACCGTATCGACAATTATACGTTTTTAATTCAGCACTGTGCTATAATCCATTTCAGTCTACAGTATAAACAGAGGGAAAACAGAAAAAGGTAAAAAGCAAAAGTGTAGAAGAGAACATGCTGGCTTGTGGAGGTGGATGTTGTAGTTGAAGGAAAAAAAAAAAAAGAGAAGATATACAGTGTCAGGGAATTTAAAGTAGAAGCCTACACAGCACACTAATCTTTTCTTCCTCTCATTGAGCCCTAACTCTGAGCTCTCTCATCTCGTGCAATCTCAGATAAAATATTTATGATTCTCATTAATACTCAGTGTTAAAACCTTCCACGCAAGGAAATATTGTGGGGGGAAAAAAATCCCACCTTCGTTAGGTAGAGCCATTGTTTCCGAAACTCACATTTAGTCAGCTTATTGTGCCTTCGCACTGCTTGGAGCTTGTAGGACTGCAGCTCATTCGTCTTTTCAGTTGTCAGGTTTGACACGCTGCTGTATATTTCAACACTTGTCATTCGGCAGATTTAAAACTCAGCTCATCTATCGCTTTGTTCCTGTCCTTCAGTGTGCTGCTGAGGCTGAGATTCAGCCTGCTGCGGTTTCTTGTGTTTAAGAGGTTTAGTTTGCTGCACTGCGATCTAATCTGGTGCCTGCTGGAAGATTAGCTCCGACCCTCTGTGCCACCAGAGCCTGCGCTTTTCCGGCTGTAAAAGAAATAGGGCGTGACGATAAATACAGCCAGGGATCGATCTCACTCGATCGCTGATAGCGCTGCCGCTGGGAACAGGAGGTGGTGATGGTGGTGGGGGTGAGGGGGAGGGGGGAGGGGGGGGTTGTCTATGATCTACAGCCTGTTGGACTGACCTTGAGGAGCAAACAGACCTCGATGACATCATACCGTCCCTTTATGTGTACTAGGGGAGTAACCGAATACAAATACATTATTCACAATGAAGAGATAATGTGCTCTAAACAGATACGAATACAGACATAAATAAGAGGTGCGAAAAAGTTGTGAGCGAGTGGGAGGTTTTTACTCTCCTGCAGTTAGACATGCAGATTACGGGACAAAGGATGATCATACTTTCGTAAATAGAACTAAATAAATTCATTAGAAAATGTCACAGGATTTAAAAAAAAATACAGGACTTTGAGTCCAACATTCGTACCAACGTCTCGACTGTTCTAAAGAGTTTTTCTATTCTAAAGACAGCAAAACCTGACTGTTATCGCTTATATCTTCTATGGTTTTTCTTCTATTAAACTCCGTTGTACTTGTGCTAGCAATGACAACATCCTCCTGTGACATCAGCGCAGAAGACAACTGCTAACTTCTCGTGGAGATAGACAACAACACAGCACCAATCCGATCCCAAATATTTCAAAATACACATTTTTAATGTGATTCAGGGTGGAGTTTTACTTTGATTATAGTCTGGGCTAGAAAGAGTTCAGCCCCATGCCATTCTTACTTTCTCTTTGTACTTTAAGATCGTTGGTGTTGGCTTTTTGTTCTTGGTTCATAGTCAAAAATAATTCAGTCCATTTGTTAACAGCTTTGTAAACATCTTTGTGTATTTATTTCTTGGAAGACAGGTACGGCTTAGCCCTACCAGACCATTTATACCAGCCGGCCTGCCTTGGATCAAGATCTTGGGGGAATCTGGACAAATCCAGGGCACTTTATGGCAACTTTCATATAAAAAGTTAGGAATATTATTCCGAGCTGCAGGGAAACTTAGACACCTAACCGTTCTTGGCAGCAGTGGATCCAATCCTTTACACGTGGGTGCGATATTGACCAAGTGGAGCTGAATCCAGATATTGATCATTATATGCTGTTAGTCTCCCCCCCATCACCCCCACCCCCACCACCACAAAGGGCCACGATGCTGGTGTCAAATCACCCTGGCTTTTTTTTCCAGAGGCTTCTGCAAGTGCTTCTCAACTCTCCGAGGGACAAAAATGGGTGTCTCAACCTCCCGGATTGTCCTCGTTCGACCTTGCTTGAGATATTAACTGTGACACTTTGAAAGTATGCTGTGTCAGAGAGAAACACTGTAATACATGGTTTTCTCCACAAAGCAGACCTCGGTTTGTCTCCAGGAAGTGCTAAACCACCTTACCTTTTCATCTCGCAAACCAAACAAAAAGTTGCACTTCTTGGATTACTGTTGGAGAGACAATAATTTATTACAGGGTTTATTGCTATGCTCAGATCAATAGGGACTGTAGAAGTCTTTGGATTTAATTATTAATCCCATTAGATAGAAACTAGCTTCTAGCTTTACTTCACACACAGAGAGGGGCGTAGAAATGAAGCAGGCTTAATTCAGAGCTTTCCAAGCTCAACTTGTCATCGAGTACAACAAGCATGAGCCGTGGACCTGTCTGACCATCTGATCTGAGTGTTACACAACACGTCGTTAAGAAGAGCCTTGGATGCTGCGCTCACGAATGCCTACATCTTCCACCATGAACCGCAGGAGCTGACTGTAAAGCTGTACATCAAAGTACATACATTTCCAGTGGTACAGCTCTTGCATTGATTTAACCCTAGCACATCTCTCATGTATTTTAGACGTGGCACAGGGCAAGGATCTGGCTCAATCTAAAAGTGCACACCTTCCAGCAAGATGTTTGCAGCATGATATCCACAATTTTCAAAATTGTTTTTCCAAAAAAATCAAAAGATTTTCTCGTAAGAAGCTTAGATATGAGAGAGGAGTTCCAAGTACAATCTATTTAAGAACACTGAACTATCCAAACTATCAAATGTTTAGTGTGTGGGTCTGAAATCGTAACCAGTGAGTAGTCCGTTAGGTTCTAAGTGCTAAGTGGAGATAGATAAGCGGAGGAAAAAAATGGATAACCGTAAACCCACGCGATGAAAAGAAAAGAGAAGCCAGAGAACATTAGTCTTCCCAAATGGCTCAGAGTAAAAACAACCCAAAGTGGGCCAAAGAAGACCCTAAATTGAATCAGAGCTTGCTAAAGCGTTGGACTTTGATGATTTTGTGGACAAATTAGCAAGGTGAGAAACCAGAAAGAAGTCAGTCTAATAAAGTAAAACTGCTTTCTGCATAGCACCGAGACTACTCAAACACTGCTTATATTTTGGATTGCAGGGTGGGGCATCCAGGATTTACTAATCCAGCCCTGGTGAACAGGTTTGGTCTTGGATATATTAAAAATGGTAACAAACTCACAAGTGAACCTAACTTTCTTACTGCTTCCATATCATTCCATCTATAACACTATGAAACACTCTGGAACGTCTGAAATGTGTTCGAGTTGCTCAAATTTATGCCGTGGCACAACCACCGAAGTTCACCTTCAGACCCCAGAGTGTTAATTACGATACTGTGCTCCAGAACCCCAGTGTTTGTTTTCCTCAGAGGAGAGTGTCATGGTTTAGCGCACCACGATTGTGTCGTATGTAATCAGCGCACGTAAACCGAAGAGAACGTAAGACAACACAATTCCAAATCCCAGAACCGCCGTTCTGCGTAATTAATGAGAGCAGGGACACACCGCACATGACAGACTCGAAGCTGAATGCTGAAAAGCATGAAGGTGCCATCTTCGCTCTGTCCTGACGGCTTCTGTCTTCATTTACACCCCGTGACTTGTCATGCTCATGCATAAAGCATTAGAGCAAATGTAGCAGATGCCACAAAGCCTTTAAGGTATCATGAGGACTGATTCCTCAAGCCAATGTCGCTAATAGTGCAAAGAGCAAGGTCACATTGTGTGAAGTGCTTACTAGCATCTTAGCATGGATAACATGTTTCCATCAAGCTACTGTTCATATGGCTATATAAGACCTACGTAAGTGCTTTATGGCAAGTGACAAAGTTACAGAAAGATTTATACATGCTCTAAGCGAAGTGCATATTAATATGTTAGGATGCCAACATTTTCCCATAAAAATGTCAGTAGCACTTAATTAAACCCGATATTCACGTGGCCTACATTACACCTTCATAAGGTCTTCATAGGCTCTTCACAGGCTCTTCCAGCCATCACGAAAACTTCATTGTCAGCATTAATTTTAAGTCGACTTTACACCTGGATAAATTGACATTAGGTGGTGTTATAACACTTGTGTTAGTCATCTGACCAAAACGTACTCAAGTATACATAAATGTCATTACGGTGTCATGACTTTGTTATAGATTTTCATAAAAATCTTAAATCACGAATTATACATAACTGCGTTGTTACAGCATAACGACGCTGTCACTGTCAAAACTCACTATGTAACAATGTTACAATGCATCATAACACAATTTAAGACACTTTAAGACCAAAGCAGTCCTTTTGAGAGCCAAAGCCTGTTATAATAAGCATTAACAAAGGTTTATGCAGGTTTAAGTCAATAATGAAGGGCTTATGTACATATCACATAGGCCTTTGAATGCTTTAGTCTCTAAGTGAAACTGACAGAACACCTATGTCAATTGACATAAGGTTGTGTTATGGTACATTATAAAACTGACACAGTCAAAACTCAGTATGTAAGTGTTATAATGCATCATAACACAACCTTATGTTAACATCTGTCACTTGACACAGGTGTTATGTCAACCTCACTTAAAGACTTCAAGACTTCCCTTAAAGGCTTACCTTTTGTCAAGTGTCATAATACAACTTTATGTCAGGTGACAGTGTTATGTCTGCTGCAAATTTAAATCAATTAGTCTTGACATTTGACACCTGTTAGAATAAATGCTCATAAATGTTTACATAGGTTTACAGCAGTTGTTATGAAGGGCTTATGTAGGTTTCATGTAGCCTTTTGGAAGCCAGTCTTAAACAAAGTGTTACCAAAACTTTCTTTTCATCTTATGACTTCTTATGTAGAAGGAGACCAGCTCTTAACATTTAACCAGTGACAGATTTACAGCGTGCTGACATATGTTTGTTATAATACATTATAACAGTTATATAATGAAGGTTTAACAGTAGCAATCATTACACTGTAGCAATATAATTGCGTTTGTAATATAATATGGTTATAATTAATATAATATAATATAATATAATATAATATAATATAATATAATATAATATAATATAATATAATATAATATAATATAATTATAGTTTTCTTCTGGCTCTTAGGTAACGAGTTTGTAGAACGATTTTTATAAAAACTTATGACAGTACTATAAAACTGTAATGACAGTATATATTATGTATATATTTTGTGATAGACTTTTCAGAATCAGATAATTTATGATAGTACAGTTGTCCAGATGCTCTGGTGAGAGACGGTGAGAAACAGATATGGCCGGAGGGAAGGAATAATAAAAGAGATGACTAACCTAACCCACCTGAGCTCGGCTCACACGGGTCGATATCCTCGTCATCGCTCGGACACTCGGCAGACGCCACCAACAGGTCATCCGTCGTCTGGGGAGGAAAAACAAAAAGAGAGCGAGCTTGAAGATTTGTGGATGCACTTGTAATAGCTCTTTTTGATTCCTCCAAATACACCAATAATTACTGCAGAAATCTTATTACTAGGGATATGTCCACATCTTTTCATCCAAAAAAATCTGAATTTCAGTGCTGCACATTGCCGCATACAGCGGGTGCAGAGTAGCTTAACTTGATCGGCCTTCAATTGAGACTTTTGACTGTGTATGATACACTTTCTATGAAGGACATATGTATAATGACTTATGAACACATTCACGTTATAATGCATTCATAAAACATTATACCCAACATTATAATTCTTTATGAAAAGGCATTAGCATTGTTCATAAAAAGCATTCATACATTGTTGAAAGAATGCATTATAAGTAGTGCTTATAACACACATCGCCATTATAATCTTCTCATAATGCATCCTGCAAAGTGGGGCTTGGTGATATAACCGGTTATGAACAGTAATTATGATGTGTCATGTTAAAGATTCATAATGCATAATCATGATTGCTATAAAGTGTAATGCAATTTTTATAACTAATTTTAACAATGTTTATAATGCCTTAGGAATGCATTATAACATGATATGAATGTGTTCGCAGTTTATTACAGAGACAGCGTCATACTTCTTACAGTTCTTAAAGACGCTGCTGTTTAGTCGAAGATGGAAAAAAGTGTTCATTTGTCTGATGTAACGTAAGTGCTAAGAGGAGCTAACTTGTTTCTGGACATTCCGTGACATTAACTGTAACTACAAGTGGATAAAAAGTATGATGTATCATTCTTTAAGAAATAAACAAGTAGAACTCGATGTCAACTGCGTCAGCTGGGATGCCTTTGGCACTAACAAGTCTAGTCCTTCTTCTTATTAATTTACATGCCTGAAATTCCCTTAAAATACGCTTCAAATTTGACCTTGTTGTGACCTTCCAAAATTGAATCAGTCCATCTGCTGGTTGCAATGAAACACCTAGTGGCGGCTGCATGAAAATAGCATGAAAATGCTGTAGTATAAGAGGAATAAAACAATTCAGAGCATGTGGTTATAGGAAATGAATCAACTTCGGAGTAGTAAAAGTAACTCTTAAGCAGGTACCAAGAACCAAACTGGAATGTTTTGGTACTGAAACAATGGCTAATGGTTAAAAAAAAGCACAGTTTGTGTTTTCTGTTGCCAAAATTTCTGATTATCAGATATTAAAAACTGTTAGAGTCCTGTAATAAAAGTGTTCTGTGCAATAATCACTCCGGCTTCTCTCCAGGGGGTCAAAGATCGTTTAATCATCTGCAGTAGTTTACTTCACTGTAACAACCGATATGATATGAAGGGAAATGAATTTACACAGGAAGTCCTGTAACGTAACCCGCGGAAAGAAAACAGAACAAACGATTCATATCTCATAGAACATTGACTTTAATGATCTATATTCTGTCATGCAAAGTCAACACTGAGGCAGCGAGCGCCGCAAATCCGATTCAGTGACCCGGCAAAATCAGCACTATTAAATTAGCATTGAATGTGGAGAGCAGTAACTACCCAGAATGCTTTGGGGACCGGTGAAGTAGGTGTTCTTTTAACAATACTGATTTTATTCAGGCCTCATCACGCCAAACCGTAACCTAATTTTGCCGTCCTTGGTGGAGGTGAAAGGAACGTCTAAAAGGTAAGGTTCTGGAGGTGGCACCACTCAGGGGGAGGAGGTTTATTTTAGTCCACCTTTGAGCCTTATAATATACCTTATACCTTTCTCTGCAAATCTTACAGTTCTAGAAATGAAGTAGAAGGCAGGAGCCAGGACAGGAACCCAACACTCCAGCAATTAGATACCTTGAAAAT
>CM041002.1:1739428-1764895 GCA_022985145.1 Pangasius djambal | reverse complement strand
TTTTTTTTTTCATAAGCATGGCTCCTAGTTATAAACCTGCATACAACATAAATCTCATGACTCAAAGCTCATGGGTTTTGACCCGATGACACTGGTGAACCTTCATGTTTGATTAAGTTTCACTTTTATAGTGCTTTCCACAGGAAAGTTTGGGGTTTTCAAGGTTGAGTTAAGCGTATGTAGTGAGGATTTAATACCCAAACTGTGCGTATCTATCTACAGGCTTAAGGTCTATTCAGAAGCTACACATGTGGGGTGGAGTTTGCTGAAAACAGAGGTGGGTCTCAGTTATATTCGATTCTGACCTTAAGCCCATTTTTCTTGCGTGACGTCTCAAAAAGACAGCTCAAGCATAGTTTTAATGCTACTGCTGTTAGCAAGACAAGCAGACTTCAGCCTTGCAATATACAAACTTATTCCAAGACTAGCCCCACCCACTTTCAGGGAGGAAACTCTGGAGAAGGACACATGACAAGTGTCACCAATTATTTTTATATAAAACTAACATTAACCTAATTAGAAAGCAATCATGGATTTAGTTTCCCTGCAGCTTAAACTAGCACAACTTAGCAAGAGATCTGACAGCTCGATCTTTGACAGTGTTAAAAATGGTTAGAAACAGCTACGGTTGCATTTTAGCAAACACTCAGTAGAGTCTTGAACAGGTCTGGCCTCATTAATCTGAGCAGTCCTGGCAGACCAGGCCGATACTGCTCATTAATCTGCCTCAGCTCGAAGCCGAAATAAACGCAATGCGCTGTGCATTCAGAGATTAGAACTCCTCTGCTGTGTGGATTCCATCTAATTTTGATGTACTTGCAGAGTTAAGCAGAGGATCCGTATCTCTCCCTTCCTAAGATAAATGAAAGAGTATGGTTCAGAGGAACAAATTCAAGGCACCAATTTGAAAATATCAATACCTTGTGCTGACCTGGGAGGGCTGTATTGTGAAAGGATAACACTTTAGCCCTTAAAATGACTAATTGCTCAGAGAAAATCAATTTCTAAAAGCTATTTGTGCGGAAAAAAAAGGTGTGGGCTCAAGACACCAGCACAATAAATCTTGCAGTATCAGTCTTGACAATCGAAAATTAAAATTTGAACTGAGGCTAACCTTGATTCCAACAGAGCCACGAAGGGCGTGATTAGAACATCCAGGTTTTCCGGCTTCAGGGCCAACCATCATCCCCGCTTACAAGCCTGTCATGACGTTCTTCGATCGGTTGAGATTGATAACCCCGGCTCTTAAAATAACCACAACGGCCTTGTGTCCGAGGAGAGATTTTATGTCTCGGTAGGCTTGTTGTTAGCGATCCCAAACTGATCAGGTGAAGCAACCTTGACACACATGATCTCACCTCTTATCTGTGTCTGATTTGGATGCTTTTTGTCTCAAAGGACCTTGTTTCGCATAATTAGGACGGTTAAATATAGCCTCCATGTTTTTCCTGGGTAAAAAGGCTTCCTATCCTCAATTCCCTACAGTGCGGCATAAAGGCGGTATGCTCGGTAAAGATGGCATGCCGTAACGCTTGTGAGTGGTGACCTGTCTCACTGTCTCAGAGGACAGCATTGTTTCTCACCTCCTTCTGTCTCTTGTTTACTCTCCAGTCTAACGTGATGAATGCACCCTGGCACACCAAGCGGTTCTTCTGAAGTAGGACTGAAAGTCAAGAGGACATCTGAGGCATCTGAAGGTTCCTTGTTTTTCATCATACTTAATTTGGCAGGAATATATTCAGATTTTAAGGTTTTGTTTTAAGGCTTTGTTTGAATTTGAGATTCGGCACCTAGTCTAGGGTGCTTTCACACACATTGTTCTGTTGGCTCTGTCCAAATCAGAATGAAACTGATATTTTAGGTGCATTTGTTATTTGGTTTGGTTTCGAACTGCACATAATTAAATGAGCCGAAAATCAAATAGGCTGAAGGCTGAAAACGTCCTTTTAAAACTCTTTCATTCGTTGGTTTCTGTCGTACAGTGACAGAAAAAAGGTAAACAAAGCTTTATTCAAGTGAACTTAGAAATCACAAAAAAAATCACCCAAGCACAGAGAACTCAGATCTGGTGCCCAGTAAATGACTAGATAATTATATAATATTGTGTCATGTCTAGCATTGGTTCAAATTTCCACGACAGCGCTCCAGCTCTGTCCCTTGGCTCGATTTGCACCGCATGGCTCGGTTTAGCAGCTCACACAAATGCTGCAACCCAAACAGCACAACATGATTTATTCACTCTCTGCAGTCAAGTCAATTCCGAGTTAAATAGCTTTCTCCCAAGATTTCACCTGACCAAGAACACCTCACTCTAACACTCTCAGAGCCAAGTGTGATTACTGTGTTCTGACCTGCCTAAAGAAGCATACAGAGGAGAAGAACACACGAGGGATCTATTCAAACGGAGTAAACACTGCATATATGAAAGCAGGCTTAACGTTCGATCCACGGCTCTGAAGAAAATCTGACATTGAGGGATGCCTGTTGTTAACCACGCTGGTGTGATTCCGGTTACCGTTATCACCAGTGCGTGCCATGATGCGATCAAAGATGATGACATTACTAAAATGACTTGCAAAAAATAATCGCTTGTGTAGCATCCCTGCCATTGCTTACTTAACGGATTTTTCATTAGAGCTTTAAGAAATACCTCAGGCTTTTAGTGATCCCTCTTTCTGAAAGCAAACACAGAACTGGTATAGGCACAGATTAGCTCATTGGTTAACCATGACACAGCACTGACGTGAAAAATGATACCTGACATTTGATGATATGAGCGAAACAGTGAAATAAGTAGGAGCTTCACTATGGCTTTGAGTGGATATTAAATTAACGCTGACTTCCCTGAGTAGATAGATATTGCAAAATAGAATCTTTGGATGAATGCTGCATGCTAGTATCTTCTAACGAACCTATACTAGCATATACAAGCGTTTCACAGATCCAATTTGGCTAAAAGCCTCATTAGAAACCCCCAAAGACACTGAATTTGGCAGTTTGTAACCAGGTCAAACATGTATAAATTTATCTCGTGCTATTTTTTTTTTCCATGGGTTAAAAAAAAAAAAAACAGAATGAGAAAGCTTCAGGCTGGACAGCTGTTTTTAGCTATCAGGTGTTAGCTTGCGCTCCTGGAGGGAGCATTAGGTTGGGTTTTTATTTAAAACTGAGCAGCTGTTCATGATCCTGAGGCTGAGCGTTAAGAATGTGAGAAGAGAATAGCCTGCGGATGCTAACTCTATCTGTGCTGTTGTACATCTTCCAACAAGTGAGCGTCATCACACTCTGAGCTTCTAACAAGACTCGGATAACCAAAGGGGAAAATAACGTCTCTCACATAGCTTGGGGGAAGGACTGTCACCCTCAGCGGGGCTTAAAATGAAAGAAATGCATCACCTAATAATGCTAATGCTGCCAATTATATTCAGAGCTGGCGGGGAGTATGAATCTCTGAAATCTCTTAAAGTCTTAGACGCACTGGCCATTTCTGGTGAACGATTTCTCTAATTAGTTCGGATATCCTCGGTGTTTGGCAGTGGGGAGTGATGAATCAGCAGTTAAGTCTTGGAACCTGTGAGAAGTCAGAAGACTTTAAGCTCAGATCTCAGGAGAGCCCATGTAGCAAGACCCTGAACCTTCAACTGTTCTGACATAAAGTCTGCTTCTCATAAAGATGCGCAGAACCTTGGACGGTAGCAGTGTTTATACCAGAGTGCTGCTGAATTCTGGAATCTGATTGGTCAGATGCTGTTGATTCATTTTCTATGACAGCAGCTCTGACAGTCGCGCAGCCGCAAATCACAGGTTTATGTTAATGCGCTCGTTCTGATACGCTACCGTTTCTATAGTAACAACTTACACAAGGACTTGGATGGTGGATAGTCTACATAAACAGATTAAAAATGGTGTGTAGTCATTGATATGGTGACGTTTTCTATAAGGAGATGTTTATTTAACATTAATGGAAGGAGTCTCCAGTATCAGTCCCTAAAGTCCTGAAGCTGCTGCAAATGAAGGCAAGTGCCAGTAAAAAAAAAAAAAAAAAAAAAAAATCTTACGAAATACAGTTCTAGTCAAGTACTAGACCTGTTACATCACTGGCAGTAGGAGCCAACAAATATTCTGTACTTCTGTATCTTCTTCAAAAATAATACATAATTTTGCACTCAATTTGCGCCGTGCTACAATAATTGAACCTGCGTGCTAATTTGCTTCCTCTGAACACCATCCATCACTTGTCGAGGTCCCCGTGTTGCAGTCATACTACACTGCCTTGCCTTGTTTCCTCATACGAGGGCCTTGACTCATTTTTCTCTTGACTGGTTCCAACATCATTAAGATAAAGCACCAAAAGAGAACCTAAATGAAGCATTCACCTGGAATAGTTAGCCACATTCCTGCATTCACACCATACTGAATTTAATCAGCCCAAGATGCAGAACAATCCTCAGACACAGACACAGCTGTGGAATTAAAAAGGTGTGTGTGTGTGTGGGGGGGTGCGCCACATCATATCTGTTGGCTGATTGAAAATTCAGATTCGCTCTTTTCTTCCATCACGAGAAGCTCATTATGAAGAAACAGTAGTGGGGCAGGGAGACAGGCTAGTACGTGCCAGTGTGGATAAAAAGGAAAAGTCACATCGCTTTCCAATCCGTGATTGGTTCTCGTAGCCGGCTGTGAGAGTGTTGAAATATTTGTGCCGATTTTTCTAGCGAGATAATCAGGCGAGTTTGTATCATCTCTTTGGGAGACATGAGACCTTAACGGCATCTCGGCAGTGAGCTGTCTACGGCTGCACAAACATTATTTCACAGACGGGACGTAGGAGGTTATAAGAACAGAGAGATGGAGAGATATAGAGAGAGGTAGAGGATTATAAGGTATAAAAGATTAAGAATAAACAGAAGTAAGTTACCTCATAAAAAAAAAAAAAGCTGTAGCTGGATGTGAGCAGCTGGTTTGAACCCTATAACGATGTGCGTCAAATATGACATTATACACATTTGGCTGGCTGTCATTTCATTATCTATGCAACTGAGATCACCTATAACGTGTTGAATATTATTAAAAATGCTTTTAAAAGAATGTCCACCTGCATGTGACTGTGAATTTTTAGTTTAAATTTCCTGGAAGCGATATTCCCTGAACTCCTCGTGGCTGCAGAGAACAGATAAGACATGCAAACACACACTTCCCCCTACTTTACATGTGCTGTCATTTACACCGTTATTCTCTGCGAATCACCTGCCACACGCCCACCAACTTTCACATACAAATTAACGCTTTTTATTTGGGATGTTAGCAAATCAGGGCCTCCATGTTGAAAAAAAAGTATCAAGATAGAACACTGATTGAAAAAGTCTTAATCCTGCATTAGAGTCTGTTTCTCCTGCTTTTAGAATAATCGACAGTGGTTAGATTGGTACTTCATTTGGACGTACTTCAGTATGGATCGGACCGTTTGGCAGGTCGTGTGCATTACGGTACATGGACGATGCCAGACAGTTTCAGAGTTTTTCACTGAATAATGACCTGGCATCTACAATGAACTTCAGGTTTTTTTTTTTTTTTTGGTGTGATGAGGACGAGGCACCTGGTGACCCAAAATAGCACACCAAGTTCTGCTTACTAGCATATAAAACTGCTTACTATAAAACACCAACATGTTCCAAGAGCCGTACTTAATATGGATAAAGAACACACACACACACACAGCTCTAAACTGTCTAAAAAAAAAACCCAGTCCTGCCATCCTCAAACAAACCGCCTGCATTATTCATACCGGCCGTGACTGATGAAGCTGAGTCTTGAAGTCTATTCAGCATTTCTAAGTAGCAGCAGGTGGTTGTTTATATGTTAACTTCCTTTCCTTCCTGCATTTCCTCATTTCCTCTTCCACATTTATGATAAATGCAGTCCCTATGTGCAATGAAGGGTAGTTTTTAAACTTTTTTTTCTTTTTAAGCTTCGCTATGATGTGCTCGTTATCCAAAATCAATCCCGGGACCTCGGGGGGCTTCAGCGTCTCACCTCTCCAGCAGGAGACTCAATATGGCCCGAAGAGGTTAATATATACAACCGATTGTTAGATGGCCGTGTCGTAGCAAAGTAATAAATATACTCAGCTCGAAAAACTTCACTAAAAAAAAAAAAAATTCACTAAAGTAATGGAAAACATCTCTGTTTTGAAATAGCTAACCTTTTCATTTACAGTGTCTACACTTGTACACCATTAATTTAACTCAGAGGGCAAAATAGAGTCAGAGTTTTTTTTTTTTTTTTTACTAATCCAATTTAAGTTACTCACTTAAATGAAAAGACAGACATGTACCAAAAACAGATCAGGGTTTGAAAATGGTTCATTTTAATAAATAAACTATGATATATATCCGTTGTTTCTACTCGTCGCCTGTATTTTATTGTTGCCTTGTTAAACCACGATTTTTTTGACAGTAAAATTCTTTAGTTTGTGATGTCGCAAATATTTGGCCACATTACCTCGGGAGTTCTGGCAGGCTGTAAGATCGAATTTCATATGCAGATAGACAATTTATTACTTTGAAAGATGACATGCAGCTTTTGTTGATATTGTCGCCATTCTTTTTTTTTTTTATATGAAAGCTATTTTTGTACAATAGTCTGACTACACTACTACGCAGCCCGATCAGACAGGCTATGGCTGGTTTAAAAATATATCCAATGTAAATCACTTCCAAACCATTACAATGTTATATCTTTACTCCATTAAGTGTTGTTCGTCCCAATCCAATCCAAAAAAATGCCCCTAATGCCTATAGGTCTTTGAAGCTCGTTTTAAAGGCATCGTTCTCTAACAGAACTGATCCTGCACCGAGTTTAAGGAGTAAAGGAGATTACGTATGTATTATCAGGCACTGGTTTCGTAGCTGTGCTGTCTGAAAGTGTGTGTTGTTTCCACACGGACCTGACGAACCCATTGTGTCCTCACTGCGGCTTTAAATCCATCACGGAAGCAATCGCATCTTTCTTAGGTGTAATGAGCAGATGATGTGCCTGAGGTTGGAGTAAATGGGTGCTATCAGTGTTCCTGTCACCACACAGCCCAAATGGTTGCTATCAGCAGTGTGTGTGTGTGTGTGTGTGTGTTAGAAAAAATATAGAAATATAGCTGGATATGAAAATTTATGTATGTGGATATTCAGGAAAGATAGTGTTAGAAAAATGAAGAGAGAAACAGAAAGAGACAGGTTTAAAATAGTGTACTTGTATACTACATGCTATTCCTCATAGTTGTATAGTATGCAGTACAGATGAATTATTACATTTAAAATGCTACACAGTCACGTGATGAAAGCCAGTCTTAGAAGGTACGATCTTGGCAGTCTTTTAAGATTATTACTCAGACTGGCCGATGAAGATCCTCTACCGATAGACCTAGGATAAAAGAAAATGACTACCTGCTGCTTTTGTCATCAACTCGTGCAGAAAACGAGTTCGCATAAAAACAAACATTTTTCTAGGGGAGCTTGTGGTAATCAGATTCGCACGTTTCGTTTACGTTTCACGATCGCCACAAGCATATATTTGTATCCTGTATCTATCCCGTATACGAGTATGGCGTCATTCTATGCTCCTATTGGTGGATTTTAGACAAATGTCATTGCAGTGCTCACACTGAGATTTCAATCAAAAATTTCTGCCACTGCCAGGACTTTGTCGTTGGCCATGTTTGGTCGTAGTGGCACAAGACCTAAGACCTCCGATCGCCACTCATGACTAAAGAATTCCAAATTGGGCTGAAAATCGTAGCGTAAACCCGGCTTAACATACCAGCCAATCAAATTCACTGGTGGAGTTTCCTCAGAATTGCATTACTTCAGTGCGGATTTTCATAAAATGACAAAGAATAGCTTTAAAGAATTCCCAAACCGCTGTAGCCGTCATTTAAATACAGTGATATCACACTTAGCTAATAAATAAATAGCTAATTTTATGTTCCGTAGCAACAATTAAAGACATTCTGAAGAGAATTATTAGCATTAAGTGCATCAGTACTGCAGGCATCAATACTGTTGGAAATCTATCTATCTATCTGTCTGAGATTAGAGTTAAGGTTAGTGTTAGGTGTGTGTGTCCTTTATATATATATATATATATATATGTCTGTAATAGAAAAGCTCATACACACAAACACACACACAGCTAACCGCTCCCACAAATCACCTGTGCTGTGTCTGTCCCTGCTCTTTGACGTGAGCTCCCAGTCCCTCGTCAGGAGACACGGCTACATTCATCATCTTAATATAGTCACACTCAGAGCTGGAGATTAATGGCTGCCGGCCGCGCTCCTGCTCCACACCGGAGCGGCCGAGGTTACCCATGCTCCCTGTCGCGCATCGTCATTATCCGTGTTCCGTTCTCACGATGTGACAATCGTATCCCGTATCCCGTGCGTAATCAGGCGTGCTTTGCTCACTGCAAAGTGTGTCAATGACAACGAGGGCAATTCTCACGGCAGCTCGGAGGGAAATAACCTTCAGCGGCGAGGATTTTATTTTTCTCCCATCATAAAAACAAGGAGAATTAATTCAAGCCTTTAAAAAAACAAAAACAAAAAAAAAATGCATTTAGATGCAGATAATGTACATAATTAGCTACTTGAAGCATTACTTTGGACAAAAATAAAACTTGCAGTCAATCAGCCAGGATACTGTATGTCCATCCATCCATCCATCCATACATCTATCCATCCATCCATCCATCCGCTGTACTGCTTATCCTACACAGGGCCACGGGGGAGCTTGAAGCCTATCCCAGGGGAATCGGGGCACAAAGCAGGGGACACCCTGGACGGGGTGCCAACCCATCACAGGGCACACTTGCACACACACACACACACACACTACGGACAACTTGGAAATGCCAGTCATGTCTTTGGTCTGGGGGAGGAAACCCGAGTCCCCAGAGGAAACCCCCAACGCACAGGTAGAACATGCAAGCTCCGCACACACAGGGAGGAAGCTGGCGTTGAACCGCAACCCCGAAGGTGCGACTCAACAGTGCGAACCACTAAGCCACCTACATTTCATATCGACTCTGTAGTATGAAGGCGATGAGCCGATTCTTATTTATATTTACTCATCTTTCAGATGCGATTAAACTCATCTCACTGACAACACGATCTAAGCAATCAAGGGTTACCAGCGTCTCTGGGATTTGATCTCACAACTTTCCCGAAGATCAGACCCTCAGATCTTCGCTCATTAACAAGCAGGTAGTATTTATTTATGCTCATCGTGTAGCTTACGACCGCTTCATTACTCGCACATTTACACTAAGTAACAATCTCATTTGTGTGATGGTGATAAACCATCTGCACTTCCTCCTCCCACGGCTGCACAGCTCATTATATCGCTTTTTTCTTCCTTTCTTTTCTCTCTCTCTTTTTTCCTAAATCTAAAGCCTGTACTCTGAAAAGATATATAATATTTTACAGTATATATACAGTAATTTGGACAAATTTAGAAGGACATACCCCTTTTTACCATCTCGTAGCTACACTCGTTGCCTTTTCTTTTTCTTTTTTTTTCATTGTCTATTCTTTAGGTTACTACACTACCTTGTAGTCTATCTGCTGAAAATTATTGGCACCCTCCTTCCCCAATCCATCCTTCCAATACGAAACATGACCATTATAAATCTATCTATTTCCATTTATTCTAAAGCTGAGTGTTTTTTTTTATAGTTTGCTTTTTTTTTTACAGTTTGTTTAATATTTCTTGAATTCTATAAACTCCAGTTTATCGTTCTCTGAAGTCGTGATTTCTTTCAGTACAGTATGCATACAGTAATGTGTATTGCATAAACATTGCATTTACAAGCCTCCAGTTAAAGTCTACATTAAAGAGCAAGCACGTATTGTACTTTGTCGTGTGCACTGAAGGGTGTGACTGTGGGAGCGGGATAATGAGAGGCTGTAATATGTAATATTAAAAACCCAGCGAGCCGACACACTGTGCACAGAAATGACTCAACAGTGTGAACACGATGTCAAGCAGGGATTCGCGAGAGCTGCTTTAAAATCGCTGGAAGTACTCCTTCGCTCCTGAGCGCTCGCCTTTACCGCTTTTTCCATACATACAGTATATCTATAGAATTTATTTTACACCAGGTGTCCTGAGACTCCCTGAGGCATAGACCCTTCGCCAAATGAGAGTAAAGTGTGCTTTTTTGGCGGATCTGTTTTAGAAATCATGGCGCCCCCAGCTGGTCTGGGAGCTCTTAGCGACCGCTTAGAACACTGATAGCAAGAAAGAGCCCTGCTCTGAGTTTATTCACTTGCGTCCTGCCTCATCACACAGCACTTTTTTTTTTTTGTCCACATTTAACAACGCTAGTGTCCAACATCCATGCTTTAGTAATAAAAATGCAGATGTATAACAATCAGCCTCAAGGAGGTAATAATCATGAAGAGGACTGCATGCGGTACATAAAAATTCTATTTTCATCCGAATCTCTGCCACGCTGTAAAATCAGAAGTGTTAAATTATCACCTAAGGTACACATCTGGGTCCAGTTTAGCACTGCAGCTGTTCGTTTCATACATTTGCTTCTTTGCATCTCGGTTTGCAGTCACTTTGCAGCAGCACAGGGTTTATATTGCCACTTTTACCACCATACAGATGTTTATGTTTTTTGCTCCTCTTATTTTCCCCATCGTTTTGCACCATGTGATGCTCTTTCCCTTCTTTAAATTTGGAGAGGAAAGTAGAAAATTGAGTCAAGGCTGAGAAATCAATAGTGCTGACAGACAAACTCCTACACGGGGCAAAAGATGAGGAAGATAAATTGTGTGTGTGTGTAAGAATGAGAGAGAGAGAGAGAGAGAGAGAGAGAGAGAGAGAAAGGCCTTCATTAATTGTAACCAACACAATTAGACCCGCAGTATCACCGCTGCAGTGTTTGTTCGTCACGTGTTGTAAAAAATGTTGTGATCAGGCTAATTTAAATTCTGAGCTCGACTCCAAATTGACTGTGTTGCAATAGAAAAAAAAAACAAAACCTCTCTGCCGTCAATGTCAAATTCCTTTAAAACTTGCATTCAGATGAAATGTTTAGTATTCAACCGCGCTGGAATGAACGTAAAGAACATTATCAGTAGCGCGATCACATAAATCATGGAAGGTGAAAAATGTGTTAGCAAAGAGAATAAAAAAATTGATCAAAGTGTAGTAATAACATTCATTTTATTTATTAATACACACTAATGTTTCCTTTCACCGATATTTAACTCGATGTTACATTTCATACACACAGCTATGCAGAATTCTTCCAAAATTCACTACATATGCTCAATACATAGGGTAGAATACTGATGTGTACCCTACCTAGTGCACTAAAACTCCATCTGAGATTCAGCCACAGTAATAAAGCGACTCCAGTAACGAAGGGCCTGACTGAAATTGCTAATAAGCTCCAAGTAAGATGACTTTTATACCATATATTGTTCATTTTTAATAATTATTTTACACTTTTAAATAGATGAGGACAATGTGGCTGGATATAAATTGTACGAAGTTGTAAGAAAAGATACAGATGTTAACCCCGCCCCTAATATGACCACAAGGTCATGACCTTCACCTTCCTACTTTTGTAATTTTGTCTATGTGATTATGATTTTTTTTTTTTTTTAACAACTGCAAGAGTGAAGCCATGTTGGAAAATTAATAATAATATTAATGACTCAACTCAAATAACTCAACTCAGGTGCCAGTTAAAAAGTAATACAGTAATTTATAAATAAAGTAATTTAATGATACTTAAAATGTTTCCTTTTATTATAGTTTATCCCCTACTAGCACAAAATAAAATAAAAATAAAAAATAAATAAAAAAATAAAAAAAATAAAAAAATAAAAAAAACAAAATAAAATAATAATAATAATAATAATAATAATTCTTTTAAAAAATATATATAAACAAATACATAAAATCACAAAAGAATCCCTAAATTTGTATTTAAGGACTAATGACATTAATGACATATAATCTCAAACCCATTTCTCAAAATTCAACCAACAATTTTAATACAATTAATAATAATAATAATAATAATAATAATAATAATAATACATTAATTAAATAGTACTAAATACGGTAATAAAAATACTAAACAAAACATAAACTAAAAAAAAATTAATTCTAGGTTGATTTCTAATTTCCAGATTCTGTTTCTAAAAGATTATATACTTCCTTAAATGTAAAATGCGATGTGCTGCATTAGTGCAGGAAATACGGGAGCAGATCTGAAACTTTAGTGCATTAGGTCTTTTTTAACAACAACATTAGACCAAGAATTTTAAATGTTTTCTAAATTGACATAACTCTGGAAATTATTCTTAGTCTTATTATTCTTATTCTTAGTTATTATTAGTCTTATTTCCAGACTTGCGTAGCATAGTGTTCCTGTGTTAGAGCCCTGAGTTAGAACCCGGAGTTAGAACCTGGAGTTAGAACCCGGAGTTAGAACCTGGAGTTAGAACCCAGAGATCATAACAATTCAAAATGTGGATTTTCTTTTGCCTTCGAATACATCAATATTATTAAAATTGAAATAGCACTTGAAGAGTGAAATTCTTTGTAACAGGCGCATTATGCAGTAAAATCCCCATCACATCTCTGTAAGCCATTTCATGCAGAATGTAGCAGAAATTTTTTTTTCTCGTCGGTTCTGACTGTTTCTCTGCCGTGTGGGAGGCACTTTAGAAGGCCATCGCTAATTACACACGGGGAGGCAGAGATGAATTATTGATGTGATGTGTGTGATGAAAGATCTGAAACGCCATCAAGGATGCCATTATATTCGGGGACAGGGAGCAAACAAACAAACCACCCCTCCCTCACACACACACACACACACACACACACACACACACACATTCACACACGCACTCACTACAGCACTGCTTAGAGGAAATCGAGAAAAGAGTGAAAATGGGACAAGGAAGCAGAGTGATCGTCATCCAAAGGAAAATAAGATAGACAGAGTGAGATGAAAGACGGAGGAAGAAGGAAAATCCAAGAGGGTACGAAATATCATCTGTTAAAACCCCCGTCTATCCTCCGAGCAAACACTCCACACTGGGAGAATGAAGAGAGAGGAGAGACTGGAGAGTCTGAAATCCACTCTCTCTACAGCAGCACCCCGGCTTACACGCTGACGGAGAGAAATAGAAAATGTTCGAGTTGCGTTTTCTCGGGCGAGCAGAGCTAAAATAAGACTTTTCATCGCTTCACTCAGGTTCCATTTTCGAAGCTCTTTCCACTTTGGAAATCACTAAAAGTTTGATATCTAATAATATCTTAACCGATATGAACAATATTATCGCCAATACACAGATAAAGGACCCTAAGGCTAATGATAAACATAAAAAATGTTGTTATTTAACAAAGAAAACCATCTAATCGTTGATATGGTGAAGTTTTCGGCGAGGAGACGTTTATTTAACGTTTATGATCTTTTGCGCTTTGCTGTTTCTCAGTAACATGACAAGCTGCTGTTTTCTTCGTTTTATTTACTTCAAGAGAGTAAAAAAAAAAAGAGTGAGGAAAATGACTTTATATCTGCTGTAACGTAAGTGAGAACAGGAACTAGCTTATCATTAAATGTAACTATAAACAGTTAAAAAGCACGATGTGTCGTTCACTAATAAATTAAAACTTGGAGTTGTTGGCAATATTAATGAGCTCGTTCCACTATGTTTCTATAGTGGTTAAAAAAACAAAACAAAAAAAAAACGTGGAATTGTTATGATACGGTGATGTTTTCTGTAACACTGATGGAAGGAGTCTCCAGTGTCAGCACTTTGTAACAGTCAGTAGAAAAGGTGACTGGAAAAGTTTAAACTGGAATTTGGGACCCGAGTTTTCCTTCAGCATTACTGCAACTTCCTGGAATGCGCGTGGTGGCAATCAACTCGTCTTTGTGGCGTACAGACGTGCAAAACTTCACAAAAACATAAGGCAACAGTGAGGCGACGGGAGGTAATCGTCAATTTGCCTCGTTTGGTCAAGTTCTTCGACTTTGACTTGGTGTGTCACGGCTCTAACGAGCATACTCTTGTGTTTTTTTTTTTTTTTTAATTGACTACACTGAATTGGCGTCAGGATCCTGCACTAGGTGAGAGGTTCCTAATTGGCTGCTCAGTTAAGGCACAAACACCGAGTAACTCATTTCTCAACTTCTGCAGCTTTAGCAGCGAAAAGGCTGAGCATGCTGAGCTGTTCAAATTCCTAAAATGGCAGCTGAGATATTTCGTTCGAGGCTGGACAACTTATACATTTATAAGCTAGTCCACTAGTACGATAAAAGCTCCAGTGTTTATGGTTTGGTTACGAGGCTAAAATGTGGCTAAAATGTAAAAACATATGGAGAGCTAGTTAGCTAGCTAAGTGCATTAACAGACAAACAAATGTGTTTGATTATGTCGCCCATCATGTCAAACAACAAAAAGGTCAGGTTTTGGCCAATGTTTTGGCTACGAGATCACACGTAAAAGATATTATTGGAGTCTGGCTAGCGTCTTTGTTTCTTTATTGATATGCTGCTCTACGCTTGCGCTATACTTACAGCTTACGAGGTGCCTCACATCACTGCATCAAATGTCAGTATTTTCTTTTTTTTTTTTTGTTAAACAATCAAGCTGGGCAACTGCGAAAAAAAACCACACAAAAAACCAAAAACCTAATAGCCACTACATGAAATCTGCTACTGATCTGCTACAGGCTACTGATTTGTCCACCTGTGTGTTTCAGCGATTCTTGGACGACTTCTTTTTAGCCATAAATATTGACTAATGCCACTTCCTGGCATGGTGAGTTAATTCCCTGACTGTCCTTTCTTTCAGGAGCAGAATAAATCTCCATGTTAGCCATTAGCTGTGCAACATTTCACAACAGACGTGATGTAACCTTTGTCGGCGACCGAAGTGTAGGTTCTCTGACTTTGCCATGGTGTGGTACGTCCCTAACAAGCAGAGTCCTAGTTCTAGTTTCCGTCATTCTTAGCAACAGCATGCCTTCAGCGTGGAGATGTACATCCATCTCCTTGAACGCTTTACCGAGTTCCCAGGCTTGCCCCAATTAAGGATTGGAAAGAATCATCAAGTCGAGAGAAACGCGTGTCTACAAGCTGCACACCTGCACTCTTGTAATTGGAAATGACCAAACTTGGAGAAGAATGTTCCACTTGAGCTACAACGTGACAACCAGCTTCTTTTAAAGTGAAACTAGGAATTAGTTTCAGGGAAATGCATAAAGCAGACAGATATGAAATCCGCAGACAGTGCTGCTTCTTTCAAGTCTCTAGGACACGTCAGCGATGGCTGTTGCAAGTTCATCAGACAGCTGCGAGATAGCTTCAGTTACCTTGCGCTTATTTATTTATTTTTTTTTTGTAATGCATCCAAGAGAGCTTGAAAAAAAATGGCAGATTGCTAATTATCTTTCTTTGGCTGACGGATACAGTCTTGGAAAGAAGCTTACAACCAGATCTACAAAGGGTTCTTTGGTACCTTTTGGGCGGCACGTTGTCTTATTAATGATTAACGATTCATTTTACACGCTTTTTAGATTTTAAACAATACAAAGACCAATACTGCCTGACTTCAAGAGACTTCAAGATCTCTAGTCTTGGTGAAAACCGTGGTCTAGGGTTAGCATTAACCCGAACCATGGTGCAGTTCACCTCTCAGTGCATCCGCTTAAGTGTCGGTACCAAACAAAAATAATTTAAAAAACAGCAAACAGATAAACCTAGTGCCCACCATTTTGCAAATTTGCATGCACGAAAGTGACAAATTGCAATCAGTCCACAGCTCGGAAGGAATTCGATTATGCGATTACGAGCCCCGCCCCCAAACGGGTCCCGAATCGGTCCTGTATACTTAAGTATTCGGGCCACGTTTGAAAACACAGTTAAAAGACTCATGAAATGGTTCCTCCACCATTCTCCGAGTCTCCCCTGTATCCTCTATTTATTTTTTTTGCATCCAAAAGAGATTCAAAAAATGTCAGCTTGCTACTCTATAGATCTGTGATACACATTTTTCAACCTCAGGGGAGATAAGCACCTCTGAAAGACCACTCTAAAAAAGCAATTTTGTATGTCTTGTCACAATCTTTGTGTCCTGGGGTCTCAAAGATATAAAGATTGGACATATTGCTTTCTCAGACGTGTAACACAGGGAAGTACATCACACAGGTTCTGCCCCTCCGTGTGTCCATATGGAGGACGTGTGTCCCCTCGCTTGGCTCATCCTGAAGGACAGACCTTAGTGTGACTCTGACTGCAGCGCCGAGGCGTTGAGAGGTCGCGGGGTCGAGATCCGGCTTGACGGATGACGCTGGATGTGAAGTCGGAGACCCTCTGAGCGGGAGAACGACACTCCGAGAGACAGAATGCATCCATCACAGCATCCCCTTCAGACGCAGTGATGAGAACTGCCCTTCACAAACCCACTCACACATTCACACTCTCCTGCTCTCCTGAAGGACCGTGTGGCTCTCTTACATTCTGTCTGCTCTCTTACTAACCACTAATCAATGGAGGTTCTAAAAGACGTTAATGGACTTGAGGATACTTTTGTCGAAAATTACTCGGGTACAACTGCATGGATGGTAGAACTGACTGTTCCTATTGGATTGTTCATTTTTCATAACTTTTTTACAATCCACATCCTGTCTGACTCTCATTGGTTATCTTTCCTTGGCTGATGCATGCTGTTCTAGAAAGAAGGGCTCATTCATTTGCCCCGATATAGGAAGGCTCTATGCAAAACCCCACAAAAGGCTTTATTCCAAGTAAAACCACTTCAGTAAGGTTTTGCGTAGCACCTTCCTATATCGGGCCAAAACGAATGAGTCTTTCAAAGGCTGTTGTAGACACCTGGTTTCCATTTTAGAGAGGTTCCAAGTAAAACCTCATTAGGAGGCTAGAAACCCTGAATTATGCAAAAAAAATAAATAAATGAAATGTGATGAATTTTTCTTGTTCCATTTTAAAACCCTTTTAGGAAGCAATTCCTTGAGGTTCTTTCCTTGTTTCTGCTGTTTATGTTTGAGAAATTGACATCATTATAACAGTAAAGTCTTGTTTCGCTAAAACTTTCGGGACATTCTGTTCAGGGCGACAACTTCCGCTTCATCACACCACCCGGTGGCTGATTATTTTCCTATAACGGCACATTCGCCCAGTGGCTTTTAATTGTACATCTATTCTTATTACCGACTACATTAAAAACACAATTCCTAGCTTTGTTTACTTTCACTATGGTCTTCATCTTGCAGCAATTTAAACCAGAAGCCACATCAATCAATCAATTTTTTTTTTTAAGCAAGCCAGTCGGTTATTACGGCCAAAATAAAAATATCAAAATGAGTTCCACTTGGTGCATTGCAGAGGGATGGACTGCTTTAAAAAAACAAGGTGACAGCCAGAGAAGAAAAAAAAAAAACAAAAAAAAAACAAAACTCTGACTGCAGGTGAAATCCAAGGTCATCTATGCCTTACTGAAATCTGGCTGTATTGATTTTTCATGTGTCTGTTGTTCCCCCTGAAGCAGTTCTTCTTTTTCACTTAAGAGCTTTATTCTCCTGATGAGAAGTCCTGACGCTCTCGGCAGACTCTGAACACACAACAACAAAAAAAAAAACCCGCGACAGTACTGACAGCTCAGATGTGACGTGACGTGACGTGACGTGCATGACCAGAGATAGACCGCGGATTAGCGCCACTCACGTCCCGTATACTGTATGTGATACAGATTACATTTCAAGTAATTATCGAGCACGGCTACTAAAAATCGCTTGATTGACGCCTGGGACAAATTGGTGTCTTATAACAGACGCCACATTTTTCGCTGGAGAAATGAGGACGCTTAGACAGAGCTCTCTTCCGATATCCAGGCAGAAACCTTATCTATTATTTAAAGCGAGACGTAAATCCTGGTTCTCGCTGGTGGCAGAAATTCTATCAAGAGGAAGAAATAAATATGTTTGATTTGCAAGAGGGGAAATGGGGTGTAAATTCCAGACCTGCTAACATTTTGCTCATATGCTAACTTTTACAGATTCTGCTCGAAAAATATGCTCAAAAATCTGCAGAAGAGCACGTTTTTATTCAGGGGGGAGGAAAGGATCAAACAGCGCTCGGTCGAGAAGCGCTACGTCACCGATATGTCAACACAATGACAGATTACATTGTGTAATCTGAGCGTTACACAGATTTTGGGATTTGAGAGAGTTGTGTAGCGTGCACTTTACCTACGGCAGGACTGAAATGCTCGATGGTTCACAGCTCAGCAAAAACACTTCCATTACAGCCTTTGATCACACCCACACACACAAATCATTTTTTATTTTTTTTTACCAGAACACTATTTGTATTACAATATTTGTATGTATTAAAGACCAGAATGTGCTTTTCCAGTAATTAGCAGGCGTTCTACAGTAACATTAATCTCTTCCTCACAGAGCGGTCCAGGTTTCATGCACTGCTGCTGGTGAATTTGCAACATCTGCGCTCTTATTAGCTTTTGTTTCCTACCAGTGCTAGCAGTGTTAAATTTATCAGGCAAATGCTAGCAGCAAAATTACCTGGAAAAAAAAAAAAAAACACAGCTTCACTAAAACTGTGGGCTGTGGATGTTTCTAACTTGACTGAAAAGAAACGATGTCAATCCATTTTACTTCCATGATTAGCATCGTAGCATTAGCCATAGCTTAGCTATAGTTCTGTGGTGAAGTTGTCATCAACTGCGAAACAATGTTGTCATTTTCATTTAATAGATTTCAGATTTCTCTCTTTTTAACTGTTTAAGTATTACATGTAGTTATTTACCATAGGCTCATTTTACATTTTTGTGGAATTGAATACATTTTTAAAACATTTTTCTTAAAGATTTGCCCCTTCGATTTTAATTTTGCAGCTGTACAGAAGTGTTATAAACAGCTCCATTTGTGAATATGCTTTAAAAATACAATTTTTAAACCTTTTTTTTTTTTTTTGGCTTTAAATACAAATTTCAACTTCCAAATTTCGTGTAGCTATTATTAAATCACAACTGTATATTTCCTGAATTTAATCTTGTTAAGTGTTTATGTATAATTACACTTAATTACCATCACCATAAATCCACGCTAGCTGGGATTATTATATTAAATAAAGAAAAATATGTTTATTTTAAGACTTTTTTGTTAAATGCTCTCAGAAATTTGTACAATGTTAAAAAAAAATCAAGAGCAATTCGTTTGGACTGAAGTTGTAGCCCCCTAATCCGGATAATCCTAACATTCCTAACATTTTACGCATTATGTCACGTGAATTATTACAAATTTGCAAATGTGAGATGATGTCGAGGATTTATATCTATTATATCCCGTTTCCCAAAAGCATCATAATCCAATGGCTCTACCATTTAACACTGATCCTCTCTGCTCCTTTTTTTTCTGGCCCTTTAATTTTTTATTTTCACATTTCAATTGCAGATATTCTGACACCATCGTAGGCGGCGACTCGCCTCACGCGCTATCTCACACATCGTTAGGCACGCAGGCCCAGTAGAGAAATCAGAGCAGGACAGAAGTGGTCAAAGGGATCATCCCAGCGGGCTAAAACATCTGCTCGGAGGAGACGAGGCTATTTTCCGAGGAGGTAAACTGTCTGCATCTTCTGTGTCTCACATGGCCACGGAGTTTATCTAAATTCCACAGGATGAACTCGGCAGCTTGACTTACAAGGACACTCCCTGAGGTGGATGGCAGGATGTCAAGTCTCAATCTGACTTTGTAAAACGGTGGGTGGCTAAAACTCGGCGGCTGTGTGGGTTTTATTTATTTTTTTCTTTCTTTAGGTGAAGGCAGGAGACAGAGTGGAATAAACGCAGGACGTGGTCACTACGGGACGACTCAGCCGTAGCAAAACCATCTGCTGAAGGGCTGCGTTCAGGTACGGCTGGCAGGATGAGAAGAAAAGGGCTTGACACGGGCAGGTGTTTGTGTTTGCGTTAGGGATCTACCAGGCTAATCCGTCTGTAATAGAGAACCCACTTTCTGTAGCTGGGAAAAGGGCTTCCAGTTCAGTTATTTGCAGCAGAGCCGCACTGATGAGGCTGGAGGAGCAACGAGCGCCAAGAGTAGGCCGAGTCCAACTCCGAGGCTGTAACTCAGCTAACAGAGAACCTCTCCAGAATATTCAATAAGATATTCCACAGGTTCTGGGAAGGGGATGGGGAAGAGGGCGTTACCTAAAATGCATCACATTTCTGCAAAGTTCTAAAAACATGTTCTCTGGAAATGATTTGCTCACAAAAAGGATCCAGTTATAAAAAGATGCCAATGTTCCTGTGACTAATAATGCTGCAGTAATGTTACTTAGAACACTTACACCTAGAAGTATAGAACTGGAGTGTTCAGAAAAAGCTCTCCTAACCTAAAACTTTTATCTTAAGCACTGGATGGGATTACCTAGCTGCCTGGGTGATGTTTTTAACATAATCCTGTCCAAAAAAAAAAACTTTAGAAGCCCAGACCAGACCAGCAAAAATGGCCACGTCGCGTTGAACTTAACCAACTGGGTGCCAAAAATAAGCATAAAAAAACTAAAAAGCATGCAAATATACAATAGTGTGAAATAAATATAATATAAAATGAATTAAAATATTTTTAGAGAAGAATTACTTTCAATAAAAAGAGTGTTCAGAGCACTGAAGCTCACAGTTCACAGTCTTGAAGCTTAATAACAAAAGACCTTTCCAATTTATTTGTATGTTACAGACGGTAGGCCATTGAGCTAAAAAAACATTAATTAATTAATTAATTAATATTTGGTTGGTTGATTGCTTGATTGATTGATATATTGATTGATTAATTGATTAATGGCATTTACTTAGCTTCAAAGCCAGCCAGAAAAAGCACGCTAATGTGGCTAGCAAAGCCACCAGGCTAGAAAGCTACCAGGTTTTTTTTCGCACCACGTAACTGCTCGATTTCACATCCGTTTTTCTTTATACAGCATTTTGTCAATCTATAACGTAACTACCCTCTTACCATGCCGGATTACTCCCAGCTGCTGCTTAGCTTTAAGTTGCAAATGAGCTGCATATGATGAAAAGCTGTTTTGTTTTGCTTTCATAAACAAGAAAGAATGGAGTTTTGTCCAACACTTTACACACACACAAGCTGATGAATGAAACGGATGCCTGAATGAAATAAGAGCCGAGTGCCTGTGAGGAGGGATGTGCAGATCGGTAAATGGGTCAGGCCTAATTATGGTTACTGTGCATAAACCCGTTTATTGCTTTTTATAATAATGAGAGCAGCTTCACACAAACAAATAAGAAATCCGATAAAGGCTAGAGTTACAAACAATACAGAAGTAATGCTTCTTTTTCTAATGTACATTCTACGCAGTTCTTTAAGATTCTGTAGTATTAAACATATATATATATATATATTTTTTTTTCTGTTTTTGGCGTGCTGACACTGGAGACTCCTTCAACATGTGTAAAATGAACAGCCACGTCAATGATAAAAGCCGTTTTTTTTAATCTGTTTATGTGAAGTCCCTGTGAATGAGCTGTTACTATAGAAACGATAACGGATCAGAACGAGTGCGTTAATATAAACCCGTGATTTGTAGCGGCACTTCTGTCGGAGCTGTTGTTATAGAAAATTCATCAACAACCTCTGACCAGTCAGGCTCCAGAATTCAACAGCACTGATATATAATATATAATGGATATTAATGTCCAAAAGATGTCTGCTTTATGAATATTAATGTGTAGTGAGAGGCGTCAGGGAAAATTGGCTGCACATTAAAAACATTTAGGCGTGAATATCCTAGGTGTGTTTCATAGGCACGAAGGCAGAACACAAAAAAGCCTGATATTAATAGATTATTTTTCATATTTTGGTCTTTTAAATATGAAAAAAAAAAAATCGTTGGTATTTAGATTTTGCACTCTGACTAACTGTCAAACTGCTCCTGATACAAAAAGATGGAGTAATTACCGAGGCCGTAACAAGGACATGTTCAAGTCCCGCCTTGAGACTGGATGTAAATGGAAGGTGGTTCTCATCATCTTTCTAATCGAGGGAGGTCATCCTCAAACTAATGACTCACAAAGTTGCAATTAGAGCTAATTAATTATCCTCGGATTATGTGCAGGGACCAAAACCAGGCGACGAAAGAAGGGTGTCTCTGTGTGGTGCATGAAAATCACGTTCACTTTCCGTCTCCGCAGGTGAGCCATAACAAACAAGATGAGCACTCTGGCGGAGACGGAGACAAACACGACGGCCCGCTGCGCAGGAATAATTGAGAAATCAGTTTCTTGCTATCGGAGTTTCATAATAAGAGCTAAACTTTTACTGCGTAGCTGGATCAATCAGTTCAATCAGCGAGTCAGAGAAACCGCAGGCTTTCTAACAGTATGCAGAAAAATGACAGTGTTTTCACAAACATTATTTACGTTCAGAGAGACAGACCTGCTAGGAAGTTCGAACAGCAAATAAACTGAAAGTTTGCAGCGTATCTGAGTTTTAAATGCAAAAAGTTCTCGTTATGTTCCACTAAACGATGTCTCTGTCATCTGTGGGATGTTTTCAAAACCATTTCCTTCATTCTGTTTAATTAAAATTCCCTCAAAAAAAACAAAACAAAAAAGAAAAAAAATCAAAACTCCGTCAAAATGTATTTGAGATGAATTAAAGGTTTGAGGCTAATTTTGCTAACAGGTAACAAATAGCAAGTAATGGAAGTCTTTCGCACCCAAAAATCCATAAACACAGTGACAAATCTTCAAATTAATTGCTTCAATCAATATTATGTTCCATAAAAAAACAGCAAGGAGAGTCAACTCGGGTCAGCTTTAGGTTTTGCGCATGTTTCTTCGTTATCACGTATACAGTAAAGAAAATGGGGTTAATATTGAAAATTCTGAATAATATAACATCAGTTTCCTGTACCACCTTCTTTACATCAGGTCTGAAAAGCAAAATTAAAAATTTTTGTTCGCTTGCCACACCCACATTCTACTTTTAACACTTCTTTTTCTTATGCTTTTAAATATAAACTATTCAATTCATTTTCCTATTCAAAATACAAGGAAGGGGTGCAAACTTTTGCACTAAATTATATGTTATGTATTATCATTCGTATCGTCTCCCGATTTCTGGTGCAATTTTTAGCTGAGAGACGTAGCCTGGGAGCGGGGGAGGGGCAGCGTGAAACCAACTTTCCTGAGGTAAAAAGTAACTCCAAGATGGCCGCCTCCGTAAGAACCCAGTCTTCAGCTAGGCTGTGAAGTTTAGCTCATGTTTAAGAGAGTACAGACGATCCTAAACCACATCAGCAAGCCTGCGTGATATAACTAAAGAACCGCATGCGGTTAAAGGCAGATATTTAGAAAGAATTACGGGTGAGAATCTATTTATTAGGCTACTCGCTAATTTAGCCTTGTAGTGCTAGTACGAAAGCGAAGGAGCAGTCTTCAGTCACAAAACACGTCTCGGCTGCTCGACTACAATTCTGTCAAAGTCTCCATGAGCATAAAAGTGACAAAGATATGTCTTTTATAGATATTTTATTCTACAGTTTAGCATTTCTGGAAAAACAAAACGGTGTTCGTGATTCATCCTGTACTTGTCAAATCGGCATCCAATCAGATGCTGTCTAGAACACACGCCTGTACTGGGCGGGACAAATCGCTCTCTAGTAGCAGCTAGTTAGCATCAAACACGGGGCATTACTGCATCGACCTGCATGCTTTTCCACTTCCAAACAACCCATTATGCGTTCAATCCCCCTCCAACATTTTAAATTAGGCTCAAACATGTACTGTATGACTGTAGAGAAATCCTATGCAGCTGAAAACGAGCTCTTTTTAAACATGTGCTCTCTTATGTAGCTGCTTTGCTAAGCCACTGATGAGTCAGCGAAGGAGTATCGTATCTCAAACACTACTGGTTGCGGGGGAAATCGATCAAGCCCGTCTACATCCTTCCTTCCTGACTTCCTGTTTCAAAAGGAAATACGCCAAAACACGGAATCAAACCACAGCTCTGATGCCATTTCATGAATGAAAAAACGGATTTTTTTTGCTAGCTATATGTCTACCAATACCAACGTTACCAATATGTATACCAATGTCACTTGGTATTCGAGTTTCCAAGTTCGTGCCCCACAGTAAAAACACTAGTTTCGAAACAGTAAATGCTATGTTATTTTATTTCATTTTATTTTTTATAAATATACAATGTTCCGTTGCATTACCTCCTTCCAAAACACGTTGGGCTCTGCTAATATTTTGCATTGTGCCAAAAGTCGACAAATTACTGCCAAACACAGCTCTAATCTGGCCTCTGTTGGCTATCAGGATAAACTGAGACTCTGCAATTATTGTAGTGTTTAGGAAAAAAAAGCCCAGCATGTTTGCAGGCGTGATAACAGAAGAGTCCCTCGAATTGGCAGTGTCCGTGTTAGTCATTGTCAACCCTGGCGCTAGCTCTTCCTGTTTGTGCTAGTAATTAAGTGTGATACATCTAATCAGCCGTAATGCAGAAGGCAAAAACCGATATGACATGCGGTTACAATATCAGCGAGTGGGAGAGTGCAGATGTCTCCGCCAATTATCTACACCATCCTGAATGATTCCACGAGAGGAGAAAAAAATTGTAGCACGCCAAGCCGGGCGACTCCGGAGAGCCGCCGAGCGACTCGCTCACACCCCCGTGAGCGAGGAAAGCAAATGCCTTGTTTGAGGAGCTACTTAATCAGAGCGTCCCAGGTGACTTACATAATAGTGCTAATATTGTATCCACCCTCTCTGAGTGTCTCTCAGCACCTGTGTGATTAATATCGGGGATAAAGCGGTGGACAGCGGCGGTGGATTCATCACCGGCAGGTGACGGAGGAGAGACGCTCGCATCTCTCCAGCCAGCCTGAGGGGCACCGAATCTCAACCTGGGCCGTGTTTTTTTTAATTAAGGTGATCCGGCTCACTTTCTGCATCACTCTGACGGTCCCTCTGGCTTTGCCACATGCCTGCGTGACTCCGGCTGGCTTCTGCGACGAGCATTAGTCATCCTGAATTCATCTTAAACTCCTCTCACTGCGCTAAAGGCGACTGTTTAACTAACTGTGGGGTCCAAAGTTGAACTGAATTGAATCCATTGAAGTTCCCATCAAGATTCCTTCCTCCTTTCCTTCCTTTCTTCCTTTCTTCCTCATTCCCTGATTTCTTTCCCTTCTTCCTCCATTCCTAACTTCCGTCCTCTAGATTTATGAAAACAATCCTGTAGTCACATTGTATTTCTCAAACAATATTCCTTCTTTCCATCCTTCCCTCCTTCCTTCCTTCCTTCCTTTCTTCCTATTAATGAAAAACAATCCTGTAGTCACATTGTATTTCTCAAACAATATTCCTTC
>CM041002.1:1723699-1737089 GCA_022985145.1 Pangasius djambal | reverse complement strand
TTTTTTCTTTTTTTTTTTTTTTTTTTTTTTTTTTTTTTTTTTTTTTTTTTTTTTTTTTTTTTTTACTTTTCTCAACTTTAACACCTTTTCCCCCCTGTTTTTCTTTCTGTTTTTTTTCTGTAGTTCTTTCCTTCTTTTCTCTTTTTGTCATTTTCCTTCCTTTCTCTTTTCATCCTTTGCTAATTTTCTGTCTTTTCCTGATTTTTGCTAAGTCTCAAATCTTGGAACCAAATCCTCTCTTTTTCTTTCGCCCCTCCCATAGCTTCTTTCTTTCTTTCTTTCTTTCTTTCTTCTCTTCATGCTTTTCCTATTTTCCCTCTTTGTACCTTACTTATTCTCTTTTACCACCTTTCTTTCTCTCTAACACCATTTCTTTTTCTTTTTCTCTCGTTTTCTGTTATTTTCTTCTGCTCTTTTCCTGTCATTTTTACTTCATTTGTTCCAGAAGGAAACTATAAGCAGCAGTTAAATTACAATTAACACGACGGAAATGAGAAAATAACATTAAAAGAATTTGATATATATAATGAATATATATTAATATATAAAGAGCCTACAGTAGGCTTACATTCTTTAGATCTGTATAAACAAGTTAATGGTTGACCCGACGAATATCGAAATAAATGGGATTTTCAACATGAAGTTTTCTGGCACGGCTGTGAATATCGACTGAGGAGCATCACGTGAAGAAGCTTCACGTGTCTAATATCAGCTTTTATTATCTGCAGCATTATATATGAATATATACGACCACAGCTGAGTGTAAATCTGTGAATGAGCTGAACTTCTGCCTTCAGTCTCCATCACCTGCCTAATCTGTTATTAGGTTTGATTTACGAGCTTATTTACGCGTTATAAGCGCTCAGCATAGCTCCTGTGGGGATTGCATAGCTCAGTGGAGATTTTATTTTTTTTTTTCCGGTTAATTTTTAATCACCTCGCTGTAACACAGCTGTGAAACAATAAGCAATTAAGATTTTTCTGCCTCCTGACTTCTGTTCTGGCTCGAGCGCTCTCTCTCTCTCTCCGAGCTGAGAGCTTTCATCGCACTCCAGGCCCACACCGCCGCGTTGGGTTTTTCTTTTTTTTTTTTAAAGAGAGAAACAGGATTGTTAAAATGAAAACGACTGAAAAACGAGTTCGTTTGAAAGCGCCAAATTTGCCGGGACGATGTCTCCTGACCCGATGACACGAAATTTACCGCATAAAGAGAATGTTTTTTTATCGAGGATATCCCATCCCGGCAGAGGCCTAATGAATTATGGCCACGCCGAGGATGAAATCGCATTACCAGAATAAGCTGATAGTCACATGTAATGCGAGACGGAGATAAAAGCGCCAGCTGCATTATTCAGACGTACAAAGAGGCTCGAGAAAAAACAAAAAAGCTTTGTTGGCCAGACAGTCGGTTCTACGTTATCGTTTGCTCGAGCTTTTCCATTAACCGATGAAAGATTTAGAAATGGATACGAGAACGGCATTATTTATACAGCCTCATACACCATTCCCACAACACGATGAAATTAGAACATGTCTTGAACGGCTAGTTAACAGCACAGTGCTGTGTTTCGACTGCGTACTAGCTTAGGTAATGCTATGAGAATATTGCGCTGTATAAATAAAGCTAGCGTTTTATGCTAAGCTGAACATCTGAACTAGCTTTTAAATATAAGACGCTCTGACTGGCTGTGGTACGAACTAGCAGAGCCGAGCTGCTCAAAACTTTACCGGTAAACCGTCTATACGAGCTGGTACATTTATTTCTCGTGTAAATCTTGTAGAAACATTTGTTAGTTGTTGTTTTTTTTTTAATTAAGAAAGTCTAAGAAAGTCTGGTTAAAGTTAGCATTAGTAGCCAAAAAGTAATTGCCTCAAATTTTCTAAAAACTGCACAAAAACTGGTGCCTTTCTACCAACGCTTAACATGGTCCACCAGTCTGACCAGCTGAATTGTTCCTCAGTGATGAAAAATGGTTTAAACTTATATAAATACCAAAAAAAAAAAAAAAAGGGTTCAGTGAAAATATTGTGTTAGACCATGCTGTTTATACAGTGTCCCAGATTTAATAGCAGTGGTGCTGACTCTCACTCTGATCAAGCGGAACCTTGCAATTTTACCTCGAGAGCTTCAGTGCTCCGGTCCACACAATGCGCGCCAATTTGGTACGAGCATGATTCAGTACACATTGTGATTTGCTGCTCGTCGCTTCACCAAAAAAAATGACTTCTCTGTTGTTCCTGAATGTGCAATCACAGCGAGGGGGCCGTGAGCACAAAACAATCGCAGCTCTGGTCGCCTCCGGGTCTTATACGTGCTCTCTGAAGCGTGAGGTCGGAAAAGGACCTGGAGGCCATGTTACTTAAAGGCTGTGTGCTCAGAAGATAACAAGCTGACCTGAATGAGGTCTTCGCATCCGAACCACTTCACTTTCTCGGCACAAAACCGGCTCACCAGCAAATAAAACCGTTATTCGGGAACGATCGCGTGAATAAAAGGAGCGATTCGGCACAAAAAGCATGCGCACTGAGATAAAGCGGGTCATACTCGTGGCCTTTTTCTTTTTTTTTTTTTGACCCACGACAAACCCATGACATCAATGCCTCTGCTCAAGAACAAAAGATCTGAATATTTCTTTTCCTCTTTCTTTGAATACAAGGAGGGACGGAAGAGCTTTTTTTCTTAACAACCATCTCTATTGAATGTGACTCACTCAAGGCCAGATATTAACGAACCAAATGATTTAATGTCTCTGATTTTTCTGAGCACCTCTGCTCTGATCTTCTTGCGTTCGTTCGTATAAAAAAAAATGACACAATGGTCACTATCAGCACGCCATCCTAATAACACTGATGCGTGTAAGAGCCATGAGTGCTAAAATCAGTGCCAAATTCCTGGCCGTGTCCTATTTTCCTTTTCAATTGGAGCATCAGTTTTATATATATATATATATATATATATACATAAAAAAAAAAAAAATTCTTATGGAATTACATTTGCTTCAGAAATACAGGATGGATATGTGAAAGAGAGTCAAGGCTGAAAAAAAAGACTGAAAAATCTGAGACAGAGTCGGTTTCCGTTTTCAGGAATCGCTGCTGGAAATTACAGATACATTTCTGACACCTTCTCAAGTGGGCGGGGTTTACAGAGATTGGCCCCAATTGGCTACTGGGAATTCGAACCATCTTTGCTACTTTGGATTTCGAAACGAATAGTATTCAAATATTGCAGTGAGGAAATTTTCTGTAGTGTCATGAATTTTAAAAAAAACATTCATTTCACATGTTTTAACATTCATTTATTGCATGAAATCATAACTGGCTCAAACCGACCAGGAAATTCCATATTTAGCTCTCCTTAGAAGTTGCCATTTTGCTTGACGTGAGACACAATAAAACGCTGATTAAATGAATGGACACTGAGAAGAGTTCAGATATCTGGCCTATTTTAATAAGTACACCCAATCCCACTGGGTACTCAGATTTGGGCTTTTTACTACTAAACACGTTGGACATGTGACTCCCGGGATACTGACCTGTCACTTGTAGAACCTCACTGAGGTTAAATTCCTGAGCCCACTTACGATGTCAGGAGTCAGAAACCAAGCTAAAAAGTACATTTAAAAATAAATACACCAAAAAAAACTAATTGCCGGCGAATAAGCGATCATTAATCAGCGAAACAGAAGCAGATTTAAAGATGAATTTTTGTTTTCGATTTCAAACTTAAAAAAAAAAAAAAGGGCACAAATCTAATCCCATTCATCCTCATGCCATTTATTTAATAACATCAAAAATATCATCTGCCAAAAAAATCTGCTTGAATATTAGAAATATGGGAGAAAACAATTAAAAATAAAAAAAAGTTCCCATACATGGCTCAGGTGTACAAGCTGCAGTAACCATAATTTCTTTTCCTAAATTTGAGGAAATTAAAAAAATAAATAAATTTAAAAAATGTGTTTTTACCTTCTTTTTGGAAATTCGCTTAAAATGATAATAGATTTTTTTTTTTTTTTTTTCAAAATTTAAGCTTAAGCTAGCTGCTTCAAATTGAAACACACAAAGCTCCCCGAAACACACACACACATACATACACACACACACACACACACACACACACACACACGCACACGCACACAAATGCATGTGATGTATCCTCATCCTTATTGGCTGAATGTTGGTGGTGCAAATCACAGTAAAGTGACCAGAGTGTAAGAAGAAATGGGCAGATATTAAAAAAAAACTCCGAGCGTAATGTTTACAGGACGGATACGTAAAGCACCAGCTCGTACGACACCAACACATAAATCAAAAAGAAAGCGCCTCACCTGCTGCGTCTCTCTGGGCGTGGTCTGCTTGACTCGGCGGCTGGAGGCTGTGGTGGTGCTGCTGGTGGTGGTGGTGGTCTCCATGATGGAGGTGGAGGCGTTGGACTGAGGCGTGATAGAGGAGGAAGAAGAAGAGGAAGACGAGGAGGAGGAAGAGGAAGGCGCTTCGCCCACCAGCCTCACGCTGCCCTCGACGCGAACGTTTGGGTTGCCCTCGACGGCCATGTTGAACACTTTGAGCCCGTTGTAATAGAGGCCCGACATCTGGCCTTGGAAGGCGCGACTCCGGTCTCGCTCCCAGCCTCCGATCTGGATTGTAGTCTGGCTGTTAAAAATGGTCAGCTGCCGACCTGAGGGAGGAAAAAAAAAAAAAAATACAGCTCCAATGGATGGCACTGCTCGAGCGCCCATGCTCAGTACAACATACATTCTAAAAAAAAAAAAAAATGGTAGGGAAGAATGTTGTGGAATAATCACGCCTGGGAAAAAAGACGGATTATTTGGCCGGCGGGTAATGAGCAGGATAAATTATCCGTCGCCAGCGAGAGCGGCTTGTAATTTATCTGCCGTTATGATGATGAGGGTGCCCGTGAAATGAAATGAAAGATATATAAAAGATGTACGTAATGGCAAAACAGCAATAAACATAAACTTAAAAAAAAGCGCTGTTTTTTTTTGCTAAAGGGACGCTGAAGACTTCTCTCAGTGTGTCTTTCACTCCCACAGTCTCTTACGAAACTCTAACCCTCCAATCGTTTGTCAGAATTAATGAAGGCGTCGTGAAAAGTGCTCTCTCCATATGAACTCTCCATATGCGGTTAAAGAGATTTTTTTTAAATTTTTTTTTGTTGGCTAATGTCGCAGCGGCATCGAAAACAGATGTTTCCGCTTTGTCAGCCAATTAGCGTTCGGAGACAAGATGTTCACTCTTTAAAACTGAGCGCTGTATCAGAACACAGCTATATACAGCGAAATCCGAGATCTTTCAGCTGGGGCTCTGATTTATAACTGTAGGCACCCTTTTAGCAAAATGCTACTACGCCTCACAACACACAAACGTGAATATATACCAATAACGTGGAGGGAAAAAATAGACGAGGACAAGGAATCTGATTTCAGTAAAAAAAAAATGATAAAAGGAACTAAAAAATATGAACCGTCTGATAACAGAACAAAAATGGCACGTCTTCACTGTGGGAGGTTTGTTTTTCTTCCCAAACATTTATAAAAAAAAAAAACAAAAACAAAAACAAACAAAACAACAACAACAACAACAACAAAAAACAAGAACAACACAAAGCATGCACTTAAACGTCATTTCTCGCTGTTTTATCTTTTACTTTACGCCTTGCGTACATTTAACATATTCGTTAAAGGGACTTCTGATGCCAATTAATTTCAATCTATTTAGCATAGAGATCAGCTTGATATCATAAACACACTAAATAAGTACACATGCGTACACATAACATAACATAACACTCATAGCAAAGTGCAAAAACTAAATGACAAACAAATTAACGTTAATTTAAGCTTATTATCATTTAAGCGTTTAAAAATAAAATACAATATTTGGATTAATGATTTACATATATATATATATATTTATAAACTAATTAGATTTTACATTATAGTCCCTTTAACCTGTAATTCACAGAAAACATATACATATATATATATATATATCTATCTATAAAATATATATGTATATATAAAAACCCTCATAAATCACTTCAATACATTAAATTAACTTAAAACTACATTTATCTGCTTTTAAACCTTCGTTATTAGTGTCTGTTTAACTGCACATTTAAGTTATTAGTTTAGTTGTGCTAAAAAAAATATTACTTTAAAGTTCAAATTACTGGTTAAGTTTTAATCATGGGTTTTTACCTTTGTCGAGTAGCCATTCGTCAACTACTCGACCGAGTCGATATGGGATTCGCTGCCTAGCGATCGCCAGTCGTTCGTTATCAATGTTGCCTTTAAAGTTTAAAGAGACATTTCATTGGTTACAATCTGAAAGGTCAAGGGTTAAATGGTAGAAGCCTGAACTATACAACTGCACAGTTTTAATTTCATTTTCTTTTTTTCTTTTTCTTTTTTTTTTTTTTTTTTTTTTAGGAAGAATTTAGGATGATTAAAAACATTAAAACCAACTTTAACCGGCATCATTTTAATTTATCTTAGTGCTACATTACGTGAACATTAATTTACATAATTTGTACATTATCGAGATTAATAAACTAAAGTTCAACTGAAACAACACACCCAAGTCTACCAATATTCATGAGACAACGTTATATTTACACAAAAATACTTATTTTTACTCTTTTCTTCTTTTTTAAATTCTAGTTACACATTACTGCAACATTTTTATCAATGCCTTCCTTCTTTCTTTTTTACGCCTAATTATCAGTTCGAAGGCATTCAGATATCTAAAAGAAAAAATATGTGAATATAAATAACTCACATTTTCATTTCCAATTACTTAAAAAAAAAATAATAAATAAACTATTTATCTTGCTAATTATGCTACCCATGAACACAGTGGTTACAGTATTCGAGGAGGTTAAGAGACAGAGCATGAAATAAGTACAAGCGCCAGAGAAGTAAACAAGTAAACAAGTGGATCAAGGTTTTGACAAAAGCTCTTGTTTTCCATGAAAATAAAACCCAATTTGCTGCTGTTCTTTTACAGAAATATCCAGAAGAGTGAGAAGGGGGGAAAAAAAAAAAAGGTAGGAAGCGTGTCAGATCTCAGCTTGCTGTATTGGAAATAACCTGTGAGGAAACTAACGAGTGTTAATGATTGATGGTGGGATTTGCAAAGCTTTTTGGTGTACAGATAGAACTGATAATAACCGGTAAAAGAAAAATAAGTTTGGAGGTGTTGACTCCATGGGAATGGCTTTTTCCGGCAGAGCCAGTGGGGTGTTATTAAAGCGCAGTTCAAGGCAAAAGTAAAGTTTAGGGGTTTTTGTGTGTGTGTGTGTGTGTGTGTGTGTGTGTGTGTGTGTGTGTGTTTTAAGTAAAATAAATCAGGAAACTAAAACAGAAAATGCTGTAAATAAAAGCAGCTCCATATTTTTTGAGGACTGTGTCCCAGGGTTTGCTTTGGAGGCAATTATTGTTAGTTTGACTAATCTACAAATCTAACCCCACCTATCCTCTAGCAATTTTTGTAAACATCAGGAACCAAAAAAAAAAAAAAAAACTGTTTCAAGCTTCAAGAGATAGCTTCAAGGTAGCTGTCCTATGATAGGTGGGCGCTGGCTGGTGGGTGGGAATTGACAGGTGTCTTCAATGTTTCAGGTCTAATTCAGAAACACCACGGTCTTGTAGCTCAGAGAGGACGGATCAGACGATGCATTATTCAAGATATGATTAAAAAAGTAAAAAAGATGTCTTACTTGCTTTCTGATATAGAGCATGTGCTTTGACATTGTGAAGGCTTAACATGTAAACTAGGCCAACGACTCGCAAGCAGAGCAGTGAAAGATAACTGTTCTGACTCTGAGGAACGGCAAAGGCACTGCAGAACAGATAAAGTCTGAGGAATGGCTCAGTTGAGGTGGCTTTAATGTCTGAGCAAAACACTCTTTTATTTATTTGAAAGCAAAAAGAGGTTCTTTGAGTATTTCCTATCCTTGCCTTCCAAGAATAATGGGAAAACATTCAAGGCGTGCTTAAAGAAACATGCTCACTATCGCATAGCAGGTGGGAATTGAAAAAGCAAAGAAAGAAGGTGTCAGTGCGGAGTGTAATAAATACTTGTCACTTCATATCTGGGTAAGTGTGGTAGGCCTGAGGCCTGCCTCAATCCCATCAGCCGCCTGCTGACACGCAAAACACCTCGCTGCGGAGAGGTCACACACAAGGTGGGAGGTTAGACAACACTACAGAGCGCCGTAGCCAGAGGAAACAGGAAGGAGGGGGAGTATAGAGGCAAATGAATTCAGAGTTATTACTCTCTAATTATGCATGCTGTGTAAGAGAGAGCAGAAGCCCTCAGGCTTTAAAGTCAACAGGCTGCCCCGTTGCTCCCACCATGTCACTGGGTGTAATAACGCTGCCATGAATGCTATGGTAATACACAACATTTGTGCTGCAATAACACTTGACATGACAAGCTTACTAATGTGTACTTAAAGGTTTAACTGTATAAAATATGTATCATGTTGTAAGACGCTAAAAGAAGCAAGCAACAGATCTATGTGGATTGTATTCTGTTAAAATTTTAATGACTTGTAGTCCAAAGCATCTCTGGTTATAGGGATTGAAATCCGATTGCTGCAAATTATTTCGTGTAATTTGGAAATCAACTTATAGAACTTATACCACCATCTTACTGTGCTGTTGCTAATTTCCTGCTGAAGTAAATTTTTGAGTCTTTCAGAGTCCATCAAATACAGCTGTAGAGTCAGTCTTGAGTCCAAGGTTTCCATCCAAAGAGTCCGAGTCAGGTTCTGAGTCTTGAGCTGTAAGATCCGAGTCATGTTAGGAGTCTTGAGCTGTAAGATCAGAGTCAAGTTCTGAGTCTTGAGCTGTAAGATCCGAGTTAAGTTCAGAGTCTTTAGATGTACGATCCGAGTCATGTTCCAAGTCTTGAGCTGTAAGATCTGAGTCAAGTTCCGAGCCTTGAGCTGCAAGATCCGAGTCAAGTTCAGATCCTTGAGATGTACGATCCGAGTCAAGTACTGAGTCTTGAGCTGTAAGATCTGAGTCAAGTTCTGAGTCTTGAGCTGTAAGATCCGAGTCAAGTTCCGAGCCTTAAGCTGCAAGATGCGAGTCAAGTTCAGATCCTTGAGATGTACGATCCAAGTCAAGTACTGAGTCTTGAGCTGTAAGATCTGAGTCAAGTTCTGAGTCTTGAGCTGTAAGATCTGAGTCAAGTTCTGAGTCTTGAGCTGTAAGATCTGAGTCAAGTTCTGAGTCTTGAGCTGTAAGATCCGAGTCAAGTTCTGAGTCTTGAGCTGCAGAGTCTAAATTGAGTCTCGAGCTGTAGAGACTGAATGCAGAGTCCCATGCTGTAGAGTTTAAGTCTAGTCCAAAGGCCTGAGCTGTAGAGATGGAGTTTGATATAGAGATTCTAAACCGAAAGTCAAGTTCAGTTCAGAGTTATGGGTCCTGAGCTGTAGAGTCTTGTAGAGTCAAGTCCAGAGTCATAGAGGTTGATTTTAGTCCAACGTCCCAAGCCGTATTGTTGAAACTGTTGAGTCTGTATCAAGTCCAGAGTCAACAGCTGTAGAGTCTGAGTTGAGTCCAGAGTCTGAAACCACCGTGTCCAAGTCAAAACCAAAAGTGCAAGCTATAAAGTCTGAGTTAATTCCTAGTCTGAGTTGAGACGAGAATCTCAAGCCATATGTCATAGGTCATGCATGCCATCTATACACCTGTTGGTGATGTCCGCATTGAAGCAGACAAAGCAGAGGAGTGCTGACTTGAAAGAGGATTGCAGGGCTTAAAGCACCATTTGGGACAGGGCCTGTGTTGAGTCTCTTAGCAAAAAAACAAAAAACAAAACGAAACAAAACAAAAAAACCCTGGAATTGTAGGAAAATCGCTGTGGTATAAGAGGAATAAAACACTTCAATACATGCTGTTATAGAGAAATAAGCAACTTTGAGGTAACAGTGACTCCACTTCATCATTCCTCCCTGCTGATGATTATTTCCCTATGACGGCATGCCATAACTGTTTTATTCAATACTTCATTCGTATTCAACATTAATCAGTGGGTGTGAAATCAGGTTTTTTTTCCAAAAAAAAAAAAAAGAAATCCATTATATTTCAACAATTCGAGAGAGAATCCATTTTCCTAGATACCTAATTTGTCTGTGAACAAAAAAATTTTTTCCTGGTGTTTGGATTTACACCAAAATCAACGTTTAACTTTCAGTATGATGGAAAATACAAGTGCATATATAATTACCGGAGATTCAAACGAGTCCCCATCTTACTCCCACTCTCTCAATATTAAACATTATAATTAATGTGTTTTTTTTTTTTGTGCTGTCTTTAGCTGATGAGGTGATCAAATAGCAAGAATCATGAAGTGGTCATGGCTTCTTCCTCTAATGTATCTCTCTTCATCAGCCGTATATTGAGAAACCCTCGGGAACACTTTGTAGATATTTGTAAAGCACTTTACAAACACATAACCCTATAATTAAACAGCAATACACTGTATGTTTCTCTACACGTAATGGTTTAATTGAAATTGCACCTTATCGGATCTTTAACCATATGGTGAGAAAATGCTTTTAAACCTTTTAGCCTTCCTTTTAGCTGATTTTCACTGAATGCGATAATTGCTTGTTTGGGGGGAAAAAAAAGCAACAAAACTACTGTGTCCCCACACGAGCAGCCATTTTTAGCTATTTTTAGTGCAAACAACTGCAAGATTTGTTAAACTGCCTTCAGAAAATGGTGTCGAGTCAATTCCAGACAGGATTTATTAAAGGCTCTTCAGAGAGTCTGGAGGTTTAAGAAGTCCTCCCGTTTTGACCCTCATGTTGAGTTCCAAATTGAGACAGGGCCCTCGGCGAAGGGAATGATTGGGACTATTCGGCCGTGCAAATTGAAACCAAACTAATGAGAAAGCTGACCAACCTTTTGCTGGTTGTCGTTCTTTCGTACCTTCCTGACTGTATTTTACACAAAAAAAAAAAAACCCTAATAAGCTGCCAAATGGTTGAGTGCAAAAGTTTGTGTCCCCCTGTATTTTGAATGGGGGCAAAAACAACAATGTATGTTTAGTTTACAATTTATCTACAAAGCATAAAACTAAAAATGCTAGAAATCAAAATGTAGGTGTATCCTACAACAAGACACCAACTCATACCATACATCATTACAGGTAAAATCAGGCATTAGGCTGAGGGGGCTGTTATAGGAAAATAATCAATGATAGGTGTTGTGATGAAGTAGAGTTACTGTTACCACCCTAACGTTTATTATTGTCCTAGAACAGCATGTCCTGAAGTGTTTTATTGCTTTTAAACCACAGCAGATTACAACATTTTATTTATTAAAAAATGCTATGTCTATGCTTTTCTATCCATTTATTGTTACATTCAATGTTGCTGAACGTCTGTGAAGCAAGTTAAGCTATATTTCCTTCACCAGCCTTTCTGTTCTCTATCCCTTGAAGCTAATAAGTCCAAAAAAAAAAAAAAAGATGCACTTTGTCATGTTACACACAGTGTAACTTCTCTGAACGGAAGACTTTCCTGTGGCGGAAAACATACTGAATGTTACAAAGCACTGACGCTGGAGACTCCTTTCGTAAAAGGTAAATAAACATCTCCTTACAGAAAACTTCACCATATTACAATAATTACACAATAATTATACAATATTATACAATAATTTTGTTTTTTTATGTGGAACGTCCACCATACAAGTCCTTATGAATGAGCCGTTACTATAGAAACACACTAGAACGAGCACATTAACAATAACCTGCTGTTATAGAAAGTTAAAACGCACCTTCCAACCAATCAGAATTGAGCATTCAACAGTGATGTGGGAATTCTCTATAAACTATGGGAAATGAAAGAAAGCAGAATCTATATGGGACATATTTAAGAAACAGACTACAATATTCAGCTTTCTTTGATTCAATTACTTAGTATTCTGTCGTTTATATATATTTTCCCAAGTCGCCATGTGATTGAAATGCAGCATGATGGTTGGTAAATGCGCTTATCATTATCACTGAATGAGAGCTGTCCATCTGCTGTCTCTCCGTTTCGTCCTCTTTCATCCTGCGATGTCTGCTGACCTTTTCAGCCATGCATGTCACTTTCATCACACTGAAAGAGCATTTCATGGCGGAGACGCCGTGGCTGCTGCTTGCCTCAGGTAGGATCGGGAATTAAAGGCATTGGACAGGCAGCCGAAATGTGGAGGAACGAACCCCAGGGTTAACAGCCTGGGCCGAAATCCGAGTGTACACTTCAAAACTGTTACAGCTACACATCTTCTGTCTCAACGCAGCACTTAGCGGATGCACAGAAACCGCAAATAAGAATAAAGCGCCTCTTTTCCCCCCTATATTTCTCCCTGATTAAATCTTATGGTGCATAATAGCCTCTTTCCTGGTTGCAAAAATTAAATTTTCTTCCCTGAGTGTCTGCAGGCTGCTGATGGTTAAACATTATATTTTTCACTTGAAAGAAACGCGCTCTTATGTTATTAAGCACATCATACGTCACAAAGCCCTGATTCGATGTTTGGACCTCATTTCCTCCAGCTCATTGAATCTAAAATGCTATTTATTTCATTACCATTCATTAGACATCCGCATGAACCTAGACGAGTACATGCGGGTGTAAAAGTTTGCATACCCTCAGGACAACATGAGAGAAGTAAAGAAATGTAATTTATAGCAACAAGTGCTGGCTTTCATTTTCACAAGTAAGAAAAATGACAAGTCATGTATGCGAAGATATGAACAGCGCTGTTGAACTCTGGACTCTGATTGGTCAGAAGGTGTTGATTCGTTTTCTACAACAGCAGCTCTGATAGTAGTGCAGGTTTATGTTCATGCGCTTGTTCTAATGCACAGAAGGATTAAAAAACATGCTCAGTCATTAATATGGTGGAGTTCTCTGTAAAGAGATGTTTATATAACATTAATGGAAGGAGTCTCCAGTGTCAGTGGAACAACAATCAGTAGAAAAGCTGTAACTTAAGGTTTTCCACCATGGGAAAGTTTGCCCGTGAGCGAACGGCTGTTTATAGCTGCTATAACACGGGTCCTAACAGGAACTTGTTTCGTAGACACTCCATGACATTAATTGTAACTGTAAATGGATAAAAAGTATGTCATAGTCATAGCCATATGTCATGGGATCAGTGAAAACTCAAGTAAATACCAACAAACTTTATGTTCCACCTCAGTCCAATTGATTGCTTCTGACATTTTCTTCTTGTTTTTATTCGTAAAAATTTGTCAATGATTTTGATTTGTCGTTTTTTATTTCATTTTATTTTTATGATGGACAAAAAGGTCATTCATAAACATTTTTCAAGAAAAAGTCCCCCCCCCC
>CM041002.1:1690219-1723599 GCA_022985145.1 Pangasius djambal | reverse complement strand
CATCCCTGATATTTCAGCCAGCTATAAACTGCTGTATAAAGCGAATATATTAAGAATTATCATTAAAACAAAAAAGTCAATGGTTTTTACAATCGACAGTCCACTGATTGTCCCTTGACTTATTAAACAAAAATGAAACCCTTTATTGCACATATAGAGTATTAGGAAGTAAGTGATCATTAGTGTTCATGATTGCATCTCTGAGAAACCATTTATCCAACCAACGGTGACCTTAAACCAGATCAGATTCCATCCAATAATCGACTGTTTCCTTATTAAGGCCTGACAACCACCAAGCAGCAATCAGCGCAAGTGCACCAATTTTAAACATCTGCCACTTTTGTCAAAACCTTTCTGCATGTTAAAACACTACTGAACCAAGAAAAATTAACATCGCCGTTTCAGAGGTAGGGCCAGATCCGGACCTGGGGTGCCATTTTGAGCTTAAGGATTTCTCAGTCAGACCCAGGTATGCAGTATGCTGTTTGTTTTTGTCACAGTTGTCAGTGTTGCTGGTGAAATTGAAGATCTTATTTATGATGTTATTTATGTCTTTCATTTTTCATTTTTTTCTCCCAGAAACAACAAGCATAGCTGATTAAGAGCATATTTGAAAAAAGCAATTATCGCTACCGAAACGTCAGCATGGTATTTTTTTTTCTTCCATTACAGACTGGAAACCTGCCACTGACAGTTTTCCAATCTGTCTGAGATCTTCATCAGGTGTGTAAACACTGAATTCCTTATAAACAGATGGCTGAAAATGCATATTTAAATGTTCAGAGATAAATTGTCACCTCCAAAGCTAACTTTATAAAAGAATTTAAAAAAAAAGGTGCAAATGTTCACAGAAATACATTAAGCTTATTAAACCAGCTACACAATATTGTGGAGTTTTTAAGGTTTTAACCTGAGAATATAACTCTTCTGTGCACATGACGGTGAAGTGACTTGACTGACAGCTAGTGTCAATTAAAGAAAGCTGCGGTTAATATGAAAAAAAATCCAATTATTTTAACAGGTATGCCGAGTTTAGCTAAAATAGCAAGGTTTATTGATTGATTGATTGATTGATTGATTGATTGATTGGATGTGGAGATAACAAGATTTTAACCTGAGAATAACGCTAGCTTGCAGATGCTAGTAAATTAAAACTCAAAAATGCACTAATTCCACCTAATGGAAATAAAAGATGATGAGAGAAGAGCTAATTTTTGCCTTTTATGTGCAGCTATGAGAGTTTAACACTGCCTAGCTAACTAAACAGCTAGTGTGCATCCAATTCCACTGTGACTTAAAAGATGATATTTTAAGAAAGTATTCAACAATAATCTAACTAACATTTTAACAATGATGAAGAGTAATATGGCTAGTTTGTTCCCCGTCTACGAGTAGCTACAAGGTTTTAACTTGAGTTTAAAGGCCAGCTAGAAGATCATTGCTAGCTAGTCAAAAAAAAAAAAAAAAGATCAAGAAAACCTTAGGTTTTAAAAAGAAAGTTTATAGGTCAATTCTTTTCTCAGGTTATTTTTTGCTATGCTCGATTAACTAAAATTGTTAGTTTTTTTTTCTTTTCTTTTTTTTGTGTAGAGCTACGAGATCGTTTTAACGATAAGGCTAGCTAGGAGATCATAGCTAGCTAGCTAAAGTAATTGGAAAAAAGTGCACATACTAGCGTAACAACTAAATTATTTAAAAGTAATTGCACAGAACTATTGCACAGCTAGACATTTTAACTGTTTAAAAGTAGTTTTCTATCTTTTTATTTTCTTTAAAAGTAACGTTTTAAGAACAAAGCGAATTCTTTACTCGGGTTATTTCTTAACCAATAGGATTTAAGATTTTGGATTCTAGAATTTTGGATTCAATCCATCGGTCCACTTGTTGTAAAAGTTTCGCACGATGTTCGAAACTTTCCGCCGAGCATCCTGAGAGAAAAAGAGCTATTTTCGTTCATTTATTTATTTATTTTTATTCGATCCTTTCACGTGACTTCTCCACATCCTACCCTCGGCCACACACGTGCACTTCGTTGTTCGAATCGTATTAATCACAGGGCAGGTTATAATTCTGTTGATTATTTTCCTGAAACTGGATGAAAGGACTTGGATGGAAAGAGAATAATTATACCCTGGATGGAGAATGAGTGATGGCTCTGCGCCGGCCCACACTTCATACTTTCATCTGGCTCACATGCCGCCGTGGAAAATACGGCAAGTAACTCATCCAAATCTCTCTGCCAAACTCACTTTTATACGGCCGAATCTTTGGCGTGATATGGAGCAGAACATACAGTCTGGCCACTTTCGACCCAAATCATTAGAAACGGTCGGCTGAATATGGGCAATTTTTGGTCCAGACTACAAATGCTTTGAAACATTGAGCTGCTTTTGGCTTAATTTGTCTAAACTCAGCCATATTTCGCCCGGAATCATTTACAATCTGGGACTCGGCACAAATGAGACAAATAAAACGTGTTGGAGTGATGGTACGTCTGCTTGTGTGGATTTATTTTTGCAATTAGATTGATTTTTAAATGGTGCACTAAGGGAGCTATTAAATAGATTTTTAATGGAAGACTGCTTTAACACTTTTTTTTTTTCCCCCCTCAAACGCCAGCTCATATTTAACATGTAATTTGCGCGCTTTTAAAAAAAAGTTCTTCCGTTTGCACTTTTTTCTCTGATCAGATCTTCCAGAGAAAACTTTTGAGGAAAGCATCGGTTGAAGTCAAGATCTTTTTTTATTTGTCCTCACGACCAATCAGATCGCATGTTCGGGGGAAATCGAGAAAACAAACATAATCAACTTTATATTGGAATTAGAGGTTAATGTTTGTTAAGTTAATTTACATAAACACTAGTGACTCACTGATTGTTCTGTAAAATCATACATACTCAATTGTTTTTTATTTACTATTTTTTAAGTTTGTTCATTACATTTAAACTACTCGAGATTTATGTGTGTAATAATTCAATTGCACGTGTTGTTAAGCACGGCGCATTTATGCACCCGCCACCATGTTTTTTTCGTTGTTCGTTTTTTCCACTTGAATTGTCAGATCTGTTCCATGCGTTACATCTGACCTTTTTTCCATATTTGTAAAACCGACCGCCTGTGCGTGCACTGCAGGTGTGCGTTTGCTAATGTGTGTGAAGTGAATACAGCCTGACGGACTTGGACATTTTACACTATGAAGTGAAAACACCTGAACGAGCGGCGAAAAAAAATAGGCACCAAATCTGACACATTAGCGTGAAGTAGCTGAGAGTGCTGTGTTGCTTGATGAATTAACGTTGATGTTAGACAGGGAATTGCTGATAACATGGACGTCTGGAATTCCGCAGGAACATACAGGATTTTTTGTGTAGTCATGGTAACCAGCTAATGCACCCCCCAAATCAGAATCTGGCCCTACAGACAAATACTACATGGTTAAAAGGTTATATAACATCAGCATGAAAAGAAAAAGATAAAAAATAAAAAAAATAAAAAAACACAATGCAGCAAACACTGACAGAAACCTCCCAGCATCCTAAAGGCAGCCTTGCGCCTCTGAGAGCTGAAGATCTGCAGAGTGGAAGGACAGGAGTTTTCGGGGTTCGTACCTGTGGGGTAGCGCTCAATGACTGGCAGGTCATCCACCTGCAGCGTGGCATTACCCCCGCTCCTGGTGAACTTCACCACGTGGTACTTGCCATCGTTCACGAACTTGGACTTCTCCTCGATGTTGATGTCGTCCGTGCCCACGTTGAAGATCACGGCCACATGGCCCTTTTCCTGCAGACAGACGAGAAGTCGAGAGAAAGATGCTGTGATGAGTGAAGAAGAGAAGCGAGAGCTACTCAACACTGCAGCTCTTACAGTAATAAAAACAATAACAATAACAATAACAATGCATCAAAGCCAGTAAATATATCTTAGTAAATATAGCTTACTGGCTTATAATTATCTTCATATATATATATATATATATTCATAGTTGATGGTTATATAACTGTAAACATAATAAACAATAAATCACAATATTTAGACAATATCAGGGAACTTTATATATTTAGTTATGTGTTTATAATAATAACAATAATAATAATAATAATAATAATAATGTTATTATTGTTATTTTTTAAATTTTATTTGGAGGTTTTTTCCATGTATGTATTGTTTGTGATTTTTTTTTTCATTGTTTTTGTAAAGCATCTGATTTTGGAATCAAAATGAAAAGTGCTTTACAAATAAATAAATAATATCTAATATAATAAATATCTATAATGGATATATATATATATATATATATATATATATATATATATAAAATAAGTCTTTAAATAATAATAATAATAATAATAATAATAATAATAATAATAATAATATTGTTGCTGCTGTTATTATTAGTTTATTTTTGTTATATTTACTTAAAAAAACAGCTAAAAATCCATTTTCAGCAAAATATAACATTTTTTGCAGGCCAAAAATTTCTATCTATCTATCTATCTATCTATCTATCTATCTACCCATCTATCTATCTATCTATCTATCTATCTATCTATCTATCTATCTATCTATCTACCCATCTATCTATCTATCTATCTATCTATCTATCTATCTATCTATCTATCTATCTATCTACCCATCTATCTATCTATCTATCTATCTATCTATCTATCTATCTATCTATCTATCTACCCATCTACCCATCTATCTATCTATCTATCTATCTATCTATCTATCTATCTATCTATCTATCTATCTAATCATTTTAATTCATTACCCTTTCAACACATCAACAATTAAAAGTAAATCTGAAGGGCTAAAACTGTAAAACTAGATGCTGGAAATGTTTTATTTTTGGGAATGAGCCAGGAATATGCAACCTGTTTGAAATGTCTAGTCACGCTAAGCTAAGATCTGATGTGTGTTATAATCTTGAGGAATGTTGTTTCGACAATTATTCTTGGGGATTATTTCTGATCCATCACGCTAGCAGACGACGTTTTTGAAATGGCTTCTCAGACACGTGCTGATGGTTTTGCCGTGTGATGTTTTCCAGATTGCAATCAAACGGAGCAGAATGTTGGATTTAGTGCGTGAACAGGTTTACTGGATGATTTCTCCACTTCCTGAACCTTATTGCGAAAAGAAAAGAGACAGTCGCTAAACCGGGAACAAACATCACGTCGGATTTGAAAAAAAAATTGATATAAACTGGATAAACGCAGCATGATTAGTGGGAACATGTCGAGCGTAATCTGATTCCCGGATCTGCTGTGACTGCACGTAAGCAAACATTCGCTTTCGTTTGAGGCTCTGTGCATTCATTAAAGTCAATCTGGAGTCGCGGCATGGACCGAGGAGCGCTGGGAAATCTGTAATTGTGTTTATAAAACACAGGGACGCTGCGCGCTGATTGGATTAGAGTCCGTGTGCATGTGTTGACCAAACTGTAATGCGGCCATGACTGAATTTTGGGTCAATGTAAAGAGAGTCATCAATACTAATTAGCAAACAGCAGGGGGGCACTCGTTATCCCCGTCGCACTGGATGTGAAAGAGAGAAAGCGGCGTGACCGAGGGTTCTACCGATGCTGATCGTTTCGCTTCGCCGTTTGTAAGATCCATCCCAGGAAACGTGAACTTCTATTGTTCCTCTTTTGCACTGAAAGAGACATAAACACGTTTGTGTCGTTTTTCCTCCCGAGCCTTTCACCCTTCTGCCAGACAGAGCGACCATCTGTGTTTTGAAATTTGCCTCGCGGCTCAGGCCGTACTGCAGACCCAACCGTGTCGTCTGATTTACCACTGTAGCAGCAGCCGTTTCAAAAACAAAACAAAAAACAAAAAACCATCACTACAAGAAGCACTTCAAGGAAAAAAGCGACAGCATTTATGGCACGGATTCTCAATTCAGACCATTAACAAGAAAATGACTTTCGAAATACTCTTTCTTAACCGTGCTCGATAATAAGTCCACATGCTAGCATGCTAAGGAGTTTATGGTGTGTATGATGTAGGAAAAAAAGAGCTGACAGGATGAGTGGACGATACAGAGGTGAGGCGTGGAGGACGGGAAGGGAGTGGTGAAGCTGCATTAGAGCCGCTAACACTCGCAGCTCTGCTTTTCAGCAGAACGACTCCTGTGTTTCTGTCTCCGCTCTCCATGTCCACCCGGCCTACTGAGACAACAGCTGCCTCACATCACCACGTAAATATTTATGCGACTCTTTGTTCCAAATGCGCCGGCGCAGGACAAGTCGAGTCAGTGGGAGCCGAATAGCTCGCAATTACCGCATTAGCATGTGGTGTGTGTTTGTCAGGCTGAGCTAATGTCTGTAGCGCGTGCGCATCTTGACGTTCCGCCGTCGTTCTCAAGGACTCCAACACAGCAGGAGGCAGCGGTACAAAGGAAATGGCTTGATGATGGGACACATTTCCCCAAAGACTGTCACACATATGGGGAATTTACAGTATTCGTTTATTTTACAAATGAGAAAAGAAAAAAAAAACCAGGAACTGTTTTGTTTTTATATCAGTAGTACCCTACAGCGGTCTCCAAAGACGCATTTATTTAGTCTGCACCGTACAGTAAGATTTATTCAAAGCTTTGGTTTTTCCTTCATCAGCAAAAGACGCAGCTGTAATTAGATTAGCAGATATTTGTTGCTTATTTCAACATTTGTTGCCTGTGTAAAAAGTTTATTTTGGTTTATTATTTCGCTTTGTTCACCATCAGCGTTCATGCTAAACCCCGTAATTGTGTTTGGATTTGCTTCATTTTGATCAGAAACCTGGAAAGTGAAACTGTGCCATCTTTTTTTTTTTTTTAGCATGGAGATGGAACATCAGAAAAACCGATGTGTTAGAGTGATTAAAGGGAAAAGACCTCTGTAGCTAGACACTCGAATCACTCAAAAACTGGGGGAAAAAAAGGTTCCTCAGGGTTCTTTAGAAAGTTGAGTCTCCTTTGATTGCTCTATGAAAAGGAATGCCCCTCTGTTTTAGGGGTCGAGATGGATTTTGACACAGCGGCATGCAGCATAAGAACTTTTACCATTTTCTCTGATAGCAGCTCGATGGAAAACTTTCTGACTTGCTAAAGTGACATGTTTTCATTGATTGGCCCAAATCTCGATCTGATTGAGAGAGAGAGAGAGAGAGAGAGAGAGAGAGAGAGGTTGGAACTTTTGCACTATCAATAAGGGAAATGTGGCATGAAAATTATTTTGGTGTTAAGTGATTTTCCAGTTTCGTCACCACCATCCTAACAGGTCGATGGAAGTACGAAGCAGTTTACTGACTTTTCCGAAAGTTGTTTAGTTTCCGGAACATTCAGATGGAAATGTAGCTACAGGCAGATAATCTATTCTGCACTCAATTCAGCTCCTCGTATCGTTTCTCAGCTCTAACTGTCAGCCGGGATTTACAGCTCATCAAGGTGAAATGGGGTTTAATGAACTGGTGAAGCTGATCGGAGAGCTTCCCATTCAGACCCTGACAGTCAGGAGGTTGAGGAGGGAATCACGGTGAAAGAAAAGAGGAGAGGAAGGTGAGGAGGGTGTGATTATTTCTGCTATAACACCTTCTGTTGCTGTTAAAACACATCAGGCTGAAAACACAGCTGCACATGCCTTTCCAAATCAGACTCTGCACTCTTACACAAAGATTTTACTTATCCATCCATCCATCCATCCATCCATCCATCAATTTGTGCATGCAAATGCCCCTCTATCTACCCTTTTGTTCTTCTACCACCTACCTATTCCAGCTACCTGTCTATCTATCTATCTATCTATCTATCTATCTATCTATCTATCTATCTATCGAGACATCCTCTATCTATAATGCATGCATGCCTCCATCTACTTATCCCTTCCATCTATCCATCCATCCATCCATCCATCCATGCAAATGTCCCTCAATTTACCCTTTTGTTCTTCCACCCACCTACCCATTCCTTCCATCCATCCATCCATCCATTTACACATGCAAATATGCCTGTATCTACCTACCTATCCATCCATCCATCCATCCATCCATCCATCCATCCATCCACTCATCCATCCATCCATGCATGAAAATGTCCTTCTATCTACCTGTCCATCCATCCATCCATCCACACATTCAAATGTCCTTGTATCTACCTGTCCATCCATCCATCCATCCACACATTCAAATGTCCTTGTATCTACCTGTCCATCCATCCATCCATCCATCCATCCATCCATCCATCCTTCCATAAAAGTAGAGTAATTCACAGAACCACATATCCGAGGCCTCGGTTCTAAAAGAATGAACCATTTTATTTGAAATAACCTCTTTTCTAAATAAGTTCCTGTTGCAGCAGTGGCAGTGTCCAGGAAATGTTAGTTGGCTGATTTGGGAATTTGATTTGATTGAATTTGATTTGGGATCAAATGTCACTCGCAGACAACCATAAAACTTGCGTTGACGCTAATTCACCAGAGGACTTTGTTAGAGGTGACTGGAAATTACGGTCCACTTTTTCTTCAAATCACTGACACAATAAGTGAATTATGAACATTTTGAAATAGCAGTGGAAGTGCCTTGAGTATCAGATACATTCAGAAATCATATTTACAGCCATGTCATGTACACCACAGCGCAGCTCATCATCCGCGAAATGACTCTATGACAACATGCATAGACATGACAGTAGATATTAGCCTGGGGAAAGAGTCTGTGGAGTAGAAAAAGTCAGAATCTGAGAACATGGCGCTCTTCTTCTGGCGCTCATCAGACGCATGAAGTCTGTCAGCGTCTCCCCTCGAGCTACGCACTCGGCTTTTTGATGCACCGTGCACACGGAGCGCTTTGAATATTGATTTGCTCGGAATCTCAGACGTGACGAGTGCACGCAAACACAAACACGCTTCGCCGACTTCAGCGAGAAACGCTTCTCATTACGCTCTTTTTGAACTGTACCAGAGACAAAATCACCGAGGAGGAAAAAAAAAAAAATTCAAAACACGGACTTTGACTCGAAGCCGCACTTCTACAAGGCCGCCGCAGAAGGGAAGGTACTTGACTTATATTCCATTTGTTCATGCGTCATGCCTGTTGACGTGCATTGTGCACCTGTCATATTTTATATTTCATAATCACGGCGGCGAGGCAGCGTGCCGTGTCACCCCCAGCACGCATCGGGGGGGGGGACGGAGCTTCTTTCCAGACACAGCTGCAGATTTCTCATGAAAGAAAGATGGTTTTATTTCTCCTCTTAACCTGCAAAAAAAGAAGCTCTTCTGGGTCAACTGTCGTGCAGAAATATGGCACGGCGCTGGAGTCCGGTGCGTTTGTGCTGACCTGCTGCTGTTTGAATTCCACCAAGACTCGTTTCATACTGTGAAAATTTGCCGCTGCTCTGAGTTTGTTCCTGCTTCAGCAGAATGCAGCACAAAAAGTTCGAGTTTCAACTAGCCAGTAGATCATCTGTGACAAACCAGCAGAGTTTTTAACAGATTAGATTTCACTACATTGCATCATTCGGCACTGATATGAGTTACAAGTTATTTTTTTTGGATTAGAGATCCATCCGTCCGTCCGTCCACCCATCCATTCAACCATCCATCCATTCATTCATTCATTCATTCATTCACTCATCCATCCATCACTCTATCCTGCTGTCCATATGTTCCATTCATGCATGCAATTTTCCCTCTATCTATCTATTCCGACTTCCATCCACGAAGCCGTCCATCCTTTCCTCTAACATGAATGCATCCTTCCATCCATTCTTTTATCTAACCATGAATCCATCCATCCATCCATCCATCCATCCATCATCTAACAATGAATACATCCATCCATCCATCCATCCATCCATCATCTAACAGTGAATACATCCGTCCATCCCTCCATCCGTCCATCCATCCATGCATCCAACCATGAATGTATCCATCCTGTCATCTTTTATATACAATCAGTGAACAGTAGTGAAACAGGAAGTCACCATCAGTCATTCTTTTTAAAGAAAAGTCATGTCATGACATCACTTCCTTCACTTATGTGCCTAATGTGATGAACCAGTTAAACACGGACACGAACTAACAAAAGCGTGACACTGTTTACATTTTTCTTTTTTTGCAGAATGTATATGAGACGCTAGATGTAGCCGGTGTATTATGATATGATAAAGAACACGGAGTAAGCGGTTCTGTATAGAGCTGTGTTTCTGCTTCTGGCTCTGATAGAAGGGGGAATTAGTGCCTTTAGTGTTTTACCTTATCTTTTAATTACCCCTGACATCCTCCTCTTTTTTAAAACCCCATTAATGAAATTAGAGAGGTAATGGAATTATTAGGGGGGAGAAAATAAGCATGCAGATGAGCATACCAATTTTCTCTCTCTCTCTCTCTCTCTCTCTCTCTCTCACACACACACACACACACACACACACACACACACACTGTTTCTCTTAGCGATATAACCCCACCATTAGCGCGACCACATATGAATATAAAAATCTCAGCAGCTCTGTTGAGCAGCATATTTACACATGCTAAACAGTGTAGATAACAACTACTATTTTAATTGAACCTAGCTCACACTGTGCCCCATCTAACACACACACACACACACACACACACAGAGAGAAAGGTATCACTTTGACTTTTATCGCTTTGCAGGCACATTAACTACAGAGGCTGGATAATGAAGGACTACTTTCAGCTATATTCCTCAAGCTGCCTCTAGATACTTTTGTTATACTTATTAGAGAACGAGGGAAAAAAGAAGCAGAAAATCATGACATATTAGAGCTGATTCTGCGTCAAAATTCCATGTCATAAGATCAATGTTTTGATGAACTATAACTGGCCCATGGGCCGGAGTTTATATCTTGCTGCAGTAAAGTCAGGATGTGATCATTTCGAGGTTAAAGGACGAGTACTAATGACTATTCCAGTCACAGCAACTTATATAAGAAATGGATCTGTCAATTAAAGATGTCTCCATCTCTGGAATTACTATTTATTTATTTACTGATTGATTGATTGATTGATTGATTGATTGATTGCCAGGGATAAAAACAATTCTGCTCACAATGAGATAATACATTGGAACGGGCTTCCAGAAATAGAAGCAAAAAATAAATGCAGAAGAATCTACTAAAAGTTTACCTTGATTCAAATTTCCAGCATGTACGATTTCACAAAAGATAGCAAACCATCAGTATTAGGTAGCAGGCTCGCTAGCTGCTAGTAAGCTAGCTCATGACTGTTCAGCGCAGGTTTAAATTCAGAATCTAAGTCTCAATTAGCAAAATATAAGATTACCTTAATGATCAAATCTAGCCTGTTCATTTCTAACATTAGCCAAGATAGTTAGCTATTAATAGCTCTGCAGTCCCAGCTCAATATAACTACATTTTTACCTTCAAACATAATCATTAAAATACTTTAATGATGATATAAGTTTGATTATGTTACTGTTAATGATGTAATCATGAGTTCATTTAATGTTGCACTATTTAATATTTGAAATATTCCACAAGTCACATGTTCAACAGGAAGCTGCATCATTGCAATTTCCTGAAGATCAGGAGAAGAAGAAAATCAGCTCCTTAGTTCAGTAGTCAGGGCAGTGATCAGGGAGGCGGCCATTTTAAGGTGCAGTCTCAATCGCAAAAGCCTTCCAGTGCACTGGAACGTTTGCTCCCTAAAAAAAAATTCCCACAATGCACTGTAAAAACCAGGGAGCATCGATGCTCACTATGTTCCCTTGCTGGAAATGACGTCATATTTTCTGAAGCCTCTCAGCTCGAAAAAAATGGCGGACAAACTCTCAGCCAACTTCGTCTACAAATGTGAATAGCTTGTTATCGTTGTTGTAGCTCTCATATGATTACTTACGTCAGTGATTTTTAAGATATAGACTGAAAAGTAAATTATTAATTTTAAATATTATTTTCAGTAAATGATTAGACTGTCCATTCAACTCCGGCCATTCAACTCTGAATTCCCAGTCAGGTGGATGTTGCCTGGGTTCTCTGACATATACACACCGGACATCACAACAAATATGGCGGCGCATGCAGTCAACACTAAAGTGAGTTCCCTTTGCATCATTTTTCTACTTGAAAAAAATTGATTTTACTCGATACGTAGCTTTTGTGTTGTGAAAGATTTAGATTTGTAAATGCAATTCCATTGATTTCAGCCCAGTTTTACTAACATGATAAGACCATTGTGACAAATAATTGGAAAATGCGAAGTATTCTCACTGAGAATATCTACAATCACTAACTGCACAGAAATGATTCATGTAGATCATCTTTATATGTTAATTCAGAAAATAACCATAGAAATATGCCTCGTGCTGGACAGCCATGCTTTTTTCTGAGCAGGATTGTTTAGATCGGAGCTCTGGGATCTTTCCGAGTATGGAGCATTTAGTACTGCATTAAGTAATTAGTCATTCAAGAAGAGTTAACCATTTAGAGTGAGTGTGGGATCAAAGCTAATATGAATATTGTGTAAAATGGTGAAGGGATGGTGAAAGAGTTGACTCCTCATCTTCTTCCTATTTTCCCATTACTTTCCCATGTCAGAGGAATACCATTGTGCTCGCTGAAATCAGGTCTGGCAGCTGAAGTGCCTAATTATCTGTGAAGTTGGCCTGAAATTGTTTCCACTGCTTGGAGAGTCTATCAAGTGGCATTCTGCTGCAGAGCTTCATCAAATACCTCTAGTCAATAAATCATCAAGCCAGCCAGCAGAGATGGAGGGGAAGAAAGAGCAAGAGGAAGAGAGAGGAGAATGGAGAGGGATTAAAGAAAGCAATGGGGAAATGCAGAAGAAACATGAGATGTCCTGCGTGATAAAGAGTAAGACTCTAAAACTGTCAACTTCCCCTGAAAAATATTGTCACGTCTTCCTCCTCTGAATAAACCCAGTATTAAGTGTAGTTTTTTTCTGCTGGAGATATGACTCCCTGTGGTCTGGGGAACATTTCGCAGTCTTCTGGATAACAGCTGATAAGAGAACGAGGTGCTTGTGATGGTACCAGTGATGCAGAATACAGGAACTGTACGATCCTTATCTCGGGTCAATGGAAGGCTATCCTTCACAGTAAACTCATTCGCACTAGACACTGCATTATAGAATGCATGAATCAAGCAAAACGTGCCTAGGATGAATAGCTAGACCTCTAGCAAGAGAACTTAATCAACTTCTTTTTGAACTTTTTTTTTTTTTTTTTTTTTTTTGTTGGAGAGATATTAGCTTCCTTGTAAGACATGGGTCTAATCTGCTACCTTTCTCGTAAAACTCCCGTGTGATGGCTGTAGAGTGAAGTTACCCTCATGAGGAGGCTTCTCGACTCCACTCTGGAGAAGGTCAATATTAATAAAGAGCGATCTCATTTCGGAGAGCTTCTGCAAACACTGGCGAAAGAGAAGCTGAACAACAAGTGCTGGCTCCCGCTATGATAACTCTTAAAGAAACAACCACGGATTAAGTCGGGTCTAAAGATAACCTCGTCTCTGAGAGTAGGTCCGGCTGCAAGGCAAGTCTCAGGTTTATTCTAATGCCCTCATAATAAATGATCGATTCCACCAGTAATTCCACTTCATCACAACCCCCATAGTTAATTATTTTCCTATAACTGCTTGACACAGAGTGTCTGTTTTCATTGTTGACTTTTCAGCCTTGTAGCTAGTCTCAGGTCTTACGAGTACACTTTGTCTACATAGTCTACATAAATGCATGTAATTGGATAAACTGGAGGGAGCCACTCTACTACAGCCAGATTTTCCCCCCACATATATTAAATGTGACTATATATATATATGTATATATATATATATATATATATATATATATATATATATATATATATATATATATTTAATTTGGAGCACTTGTACCTTGCTGGGTCCACCATTTGATGATCCCCTGATCTATTTGTCTTTATAATAATATTTGTAAATTGTAAAAAAAATTGTATAAGACATGAAAAGAATGGACAAAACTTGAACAAGGGAGATCAATGTCTTTGCGTGAACAAATAGCTAGAAAAGCTGCAAACATTTAAACCAAGCCCGAACCTTTACTGTAACCTTAACCTTTGCTCCACATCAAATGACTTGCTGTTACAGATTTGTAAGTTGATTATGTTTATATTGGACTAAATAAAGACAGATGTGTAACCAGGTGGGAGTCGGCACTGTCAGCCAAACCATTTAGCCGTTTGTCTCCCAGTTGGACTCGTTCCACTCACTTCCAAGAAAAATTGTTCTAAATCCAGGAGGAACTCAGAATGACTGGAATCAAGTTCCATTACAAAGTGATTGAGAGTAAATGATCCTCATTGGATTTTTAGAAAATGTTGCCATTATGTCTACAGATGTGATAATGAGAACCATCATTCATAAGCTAGCAGATCAGCATATGTATTTACATCCATATTCAGCTTCTACTACTTCCTGAGTGCAAAAGTGCGAAATGTTCCCACAGAACCCTCCTTATTAGCTAGTGATCTATGTGGCTTGGCTGCCTAAGGTTTCATTCTATTGCTCAGAGATCACAAGCTTGGGACTATCACAGCTGGGACCTCATAATGGGACCTCAGCGTATCACACTGTTCATGCAGGACAGGAAGAGCTGGACTCAAAGGGTAAATGTCAACGTCAATGTTAAGTTTACTTATATAGCAACCTTAAAAACAACTTAGCTTGACCAGAGTACTTTACAGCAATTATTCCAAAAGCTACAATAGAAATAAAATAAAAAATAAAAGCTAATAATAGCAATAGAAATCCTAATACCGCAACTGCCGTTACATAACAATCATATAACAAATTTAAAACGATCTCTACGACTAGTCAAATGCCAAGGAGAAAAAATAAGTTTTTAACCTGGATTTAAAAATAGTTAAGTAGGAGCAGTTCTAGTATGTAGAGGCAGGCTATTCCAAAGCTTAGGGCCGGCCACAGGGAAAGCACGATCACGCTTAAGCTCCAGTCTAGATCTGGGAACCATTAGTACCACTTGATCACACGGCCTGAGAGTTCTAGAGGGTTTATGAAAGCATAGGAGCTCCGTAAGGTATGAAAAAGCTAGATTGCTAAGAGATTTATAAACTAGTAGGAGTGTTTTGAAATCAATTCTGTAGTGCACCGGTAGTCAGTGTAGTGAAGCAAGAATAGGGGGTAATGTGTTTGTGCCTCCGTGTACCCGAAAGACAAAGTGTCCTTGTGATGGTTCTACCTTTCTAAAGGGATTCATCTAGGAACCTTTCATGAATAGGATACCCTCTGTTGAAGGGTTGTGCAAGGAAACTTTACTATTTACGAGTTACCAACCGAGGGAAGCCCTTTTTTAAAACCACGGCTCAGGTTTTAATCCTATGGGAAGTGGGAGCAAGGCATGCAGAACTCTTTTAAAAATGGACATCCACCATTGTGTTACCTCCCAACCAATCAGGTCACAAGTTGGAGTCCAAGCAAGAAAAATCAACATGAAGGTCAAAGTGTTCATAAAAATAGACCTGATGTCAGGAGTTCCCTGTGCATGCCTTTGCTTGTTTTGCCATGTGTCTTTGTTTTGTTCTAGTCCGGTCTCCACCCCATCCTTTCATTGGTTAGCTGCACTATTGTTTTAAATAAAAAATATATATATATTTTGCTATTTGTTGGTTTGCCAGGTCAAACAACCTCTTTATCACCACAGCTATACCAATCTTTATTTAATCTAATCTAGATAGAAATCTAGGTTAATTAGTTAGCCGATACTAAGTAGGACTCTATGATGAGCACATGCTAACCATACCACTATTGGATTGGTAGCTGTCATACTGTGAGGAAGGATAATGAGGAAATGGTGACTTGGCGATGTCTAAACTGGAAGAAACTGTTGTCTGTTTTACGCACACAGTTCCAGGATCCCAGGTTCAATTGCAGCCTTGGGTGACTGCCTTTGTGGTGTTTGGCATGTTCTCCCCATGTCCACATTTCCTCCCAGCTCCCAAAAACATGCCAGTAGGTGGATTGGCGACTGTAAATGGCGCCCTGCGATGGACTGACATCCCGTCCAGGGTGTATACCTACCTGCCTTGTACCCAGTATTCCCGGGACAGGATCCACTGCAACCCCGAATCAATTGGATTTCATGCAAAAAAAAGTCATAAGACAAGCTATGACCACTAACCTGAAGTGTTTGTAACTCAATATAATATACTACGTACATTCTGCAAACCCATGTTGGTAGGGTGATGCATTTTTTCCAAGGTTACTATTTGCAGGTCTGTGAAAAGCAGGTGGGAAAACAGAGGGCCTTTTTCTCCCCAGATGATGCACTCTCAATAAGTCTGGAGAGCATTTTGTCAGCAGGTTGCAGAGACAAACCGAACAGAGGAACACAAAGAGCTTGAGTGGTCCTTGAATGAAGGATTCCCACTCAGCTGAGCTCACGATTTCAGCTGGTGAAATCCTCCAGCATGCTCTGGCCTTGTCATAAACTGACCCTTATTTAAAACTACTGAAAAAAAATCTAATTTCACATGCTGCCATGGTGATGGATTTGATTATGTACAGATGGTACATGTGCACTTGGTACACTTGAAAAGGATGTAACGATGTGTCAGGTTCATACAGTGATCTATACAAGGATAAGGATAAGGATAAGGATAACAGGGATCAGGTATGGATGATGTGAGTGTGTGGCTAACTCTAGCCCACTTTATCAGCCAAGCCTATTTCCAACATGGTCCTCCTTTCATTTCATTTTTATCGTGCTCTTGTATTCAATGGATTTTGAGATTCTCCTCAGGTAATGCAGGATTAGTTTCAAATCAGTGTATGTTTGACATCAACACCAAGCAAATTTGCATAGGGGTTTTCAGTTCATCCAAATGGGTAGGTGCACAACTCACTAGATTTCATGTCCAGGCTATTCGTTTTTTTTAAATTGATAGATGTCTGCAAATTCAACTGTAACACAATCACACACTATGGACAATTTGGAAATGCCAATCGGCTTACAACGCATGCCTTTGGACTGGGGAGGAAACAGGAGTACCCGGAGGAAGAGATACGGGGAGAACATGCAAGCGCTGCACACACAATGCAGAGGCGGGATTTGAACCTCCAGCTCTGGAGGTTTGAGGCAAACGTGCTAACCACTAAGGCATTTATAGATTTGTTATAATTATAACTATAATTGGATGCAGCTGATTTGTTAAAATTTTACACTCAATATTTAAAATGGAGAACTGAAACTCTGAAAAATTGGACTTTTCCTCCTTTTCAGTGTTAAATAATTTATTTTGTAGCCATTACATAAAAAATATCGTTGGTTAAACACTACTGTTTTGCTGTCTTGGTTTTTAAAACCAAGCCTATTATACTATATATACAGTAAATCATGATACATAGCAATTGTATATAATGTCTCTGAGCATCACAATATATAATATTTTTTACATTCTGCTCACCCCTAGTGTAGTCCACAAAAATATTCTCTTAGATCTGGATAATTTACATCACGTATGCCTTGTCTTTACCCAGGATCAAGATATGAGCTCTACATCTAATCTGCATTTCAGATTTTTATAGAGCACAGTCTTTCTATAAAGTGTGTTTTGCTTCAAGTCTCTTGACACACATACAAAAAAAAAAAAAAAGAAATCTTTGCTGGTATTCACGAAACCAGCCTAGGAGCTCGTTTTCAGAGTTTCTCAGGAGGATTGAGAGGTTGCCAAACTTTAAAATTACCAGCATCGATCAAAGGCTATTCAAAAATTCCGCTTGCAATTCACTGAACTTTTCTTTCAGAGCTGACCCAAATATTATTCTGCAACAGTTCCTTGCTTGAGGAATGGCACGTTAATGTTTCTACTGACTTTTACCCCTTCTTTCTATTTTAATAAAAAGCACGAAAGGATTGGTTTTGATTTTGGCTGCCATTCATTTCCAAACATTCAGAAATCAACAATATGTGAACTATAAATAATGTGCACCATCAAGTACGTTTATAATGCTATGTTAAGCTGTAGGAAACTGAGCAACAAGTTGGTGCTGTAAAACAAGTCGAGTTACTGTTACCATCCTGAAGATTATTTTCCTATAACAGCACAAACCGAAATGCTTTATTCCTCTTATACAATAGCAATTTTTCTCGAAACTAACCGTTTTTTAAAAAAAATAAATCTATTTATAGTCACATTTAATGTTGCGAAACATCTGTGAAACAAGTTCCTGTTCCTGTGTTTTTTCTCTCTCGAAGTTATTAAGACAAAAAAAAAAAAAATGCAGCTTGTCATGTTACTGAGAAACCACAAAAAGATGATGTCGGAAAAGTCACAGCTTTTCCTCCATGACAAAGCACTGACACCGGAGACTCCTTCCATCAATGTCCCATAAACATCTCCTTAGAGAAGAAAACTTCGGCATATCAACAATTGCGCACTGCTTGAAATCTGTTTACGTGGCATGTCTGCCATACAAGTCTACAGCATGCAGTATGTGTCTATAGAAATGATAACTAAGATGCTAAAATTAATCAACACCTTCTGACCAATAAGAATCCAGAATTCAGCAGTACTGTGATATAATAAGAAATTAGTAATTAAGATTAAGATTAAAATTGAGTTCTCACAAAAATTCTGACAAAATTTTAGAAAAAAACATCTCCTAAAAACATCAGCACACAGTGTTATGCTTTTGCGTACGTTTGATTCTTCAGCTCTTTGCTGTAAAAGGCCAGCTGAGCGCAGTATAAATCATAAAGTTCATTTGAAGTTAGACCTGCCATTCTCCAGGTTCTTTTATATGCACCGCAAACCAGCATTCGTTCAAGGGTCATTCTGTCAAGGACTCGGCTTAATCTCCACCTGAAACACAGTCCTTGAGGGCCCTTTATTGTACAAACATGTTTGAACTAGAGTTCTGGTCTGAGGCCAAATTGAACGACCCTCCAGTTACACTGAGTGCTGCTGATCTCCAGCACATGGCTGTCATTTGTACCACGTATATAAAGACACCGCTTATGGTTGCATAAGATACTTTATGTGTTGCAGCAGGAAATAATAATCTTATTTTTTTTCTGTTGGGCAAAAAAATGTTCGGCATGAAGGATTCTTTGATTTATCCCTTCTGGTTGAACCCTAAAATTTCTATGTAGGTTCAGAAAAAGCTTTCATATATAAACCCCTTTACAAAACTAGAACCAGCAGCCATCCAAAGTACCCTTGGGGCATGCTTTCATTAAAATAGAGGATTCACATGAATATTATTACTTATTATTTAACATTTAAAGGTTATCTACTATAGGTCTCACCCATTCTGGTGCAGAAAAATCCCAGATGGAAAACTCTTAATGGTTCTAGGTTTATCGTTCTAGGTTCTCGATTTGTAGCTCTTTCACAGAGAACCCATTTACAAAACTAGAACCAATGATCATGCACTCTTTTATTCACAGCAGACATCAAGAATAATGTTCCCGAACACTATATTATTCAAATTATTACTATCTTACCTTATAGTCTACTCTTTAAAACAGTAGCGTTTTGGACCCGAATGGACTGAAGTACGCTTCATGGCTCTTGATTCATCCCTTTTTATTTATAAGACTGTGGTGAAAGGTTCCTTAAGGGTTCTTATTTCATGTTGGGTTACTCAAGCATTCTTTGGATAGAGTTCTTTAATATCCTAAAGAGGTGCTACTTGGAAATGCTTGAAAAGTTCTACATTGCACCTTTAAAGGTTCATGACTAATCAGTGCTCTAGAAATTAGGGTCCTTTTTTTTCTCTAATCTTTTTTTGCAGTGTAAGAAGAAAAGATAAGCGACATGAGCTGTCCTTGAGCAAAAACGGGATCATTTTATATTATTTTGTCAGATCATAATACAAAGAAAATCCAACCATTTTATTTTCGCCTTGTAAGTAAGCAAGCTTTGTAACTGACTATACCTGATAAATGACTCACTCTAAATGACGTCCTCTACATGATGTCATATCCCCTGGTTTGTTATTAATCCTATCAGGATCAGAATGTTGACAAGGTTGAACAAAAGCATATGGTAAAAATCTTGACAACGTCACACCAGAGCAGCAAGGAATACGGAAAAACGGAAGGTCTTTCAAATGATCTTCATCGCAGAAGCATGGCAGATCCACAGTGGCGCACGCTCACGTTTCAGTGGGTTTATCAAGAAAACACCTTTTTTCATAGTTTCATTAGAGAAATGTGAGGTTAATTAAAAATTTCGCTGTGGCAGCAACACGTCCGTCTGAAAGCTGATGACGTGTGGGCAGGAAGTGACAGATGTGAGGACGCGTCTGCCGTCTCCCCAGAGCTGAGGAGGCGCTTTGCTTCTCTGTTGAAAGCAACTCCTGTTTGTTCTCGGTTCCGCACTTCGGCGTACTATTTATCGCATTCTGCGGATCTAGAATGCAGACAAATGCCCTCAAGTGGGACATTTTGCGTGTAAAGATGGCTTTACTTTTTTTTTTGTCCCCTCAAGCAATGATTTTCCACGTCTTTGCAGGAGTCTGCAGTATTCTGGATGGTTCTATTTCCAGACAGTAACAATCAATCGGCGTTTCATTAAATAAAATAAAAATCGCATCGTTTAGGCCCATGACAACTTTAAATATTAAACATAATACGTTCATAAGTAAATTAAATTAAAATTACTGAGGTTTTAAAATGAAGTAGAAAAATGGCATACTGAAACAAGCCATAATAAAAAAAAAATATTTTGGTGTAATTTATTACTTTGGTATAATTTGGAGTAATGAGCTGCTAAATACAGTACAAGATTCTTCTAACTAAATTTAATAACCTTTCAAGTTTTGCTATAGTAGGAAAGCATGTGAAAGTTTTTTTTCCCCTATTTTTTGATAATTCTTGCTTTCTTCAGCCTCCTATGCCGCCATTTTCTTCAAAAAAGTCTTGCACATTCCTATTATAGTTCTGAGCTCTACTAGTATCCCTTGTATCCTGGTTTCCTGGTTCTTTATTGTAGTTGTGTGTTTTAAGATTTTAACTTGCCAACACCATCAAATTGTGTTTTGACTGCTACAGTAGACTCTATTTTCCCCATTTATTTCTGACTCAATTCATTCATTTTTTTATATAATTCCTGATAAAAGACTTACTCCATTGTACTCTACTGTAATGCAGAGAGTATAAAGATGCTCTACCTTACAGTAAAAAATGTATTAAGTACAAAAACAGCATGTATTACTTCGTACTTTGGTTTATTTTGTCACGGCAAATCTATTGTGTGTTTTATGAATATGAATCCTAGAAAATCACCCAACTATTTCCATTGGGGCACCAGAATCATCACAATAGCTGCTATTCAAAGCAGTACAATGGCACTAAAACCTACTGTATAAAATTCCACAAACTGAAAATAATAATATGAAAAAGACTGCACTGACTACATTAGACTTCCTCATAATAATATATAAGATATATATTGGCTTACTGAAGCACAAGCATTGCTTTTTTTCCATGTTTACCTCCTGAGTTTCTTATATTACCTTAGTTTGAGAAGTGTTAGATATCAAGACCAGCAGGAAAGCAAAGGCATGAAAGTCTAGCGTCAGTAAGCTGAAGTTTAACAGTGAAATGCATTATTAAAAGTTCTACATGCATGTACGGGAGTTTACGTGGACAGATCTACAGCAGAGGAACTGATGGACTGTGAGATTGATGGTCAATTAGCATCAGGGAGCCATTTGACAAATCAAAATCCTGCCATCCATTACCACCAAGTCCAGTACCTTAATTTTTTTCAGTCTCCTGGACAGCGTGGAATAGGAACTAAAATCAACCACCACCAACAATGAACAGCCACTTGCATTAGCTAATATGCAGCACACATGGTCAAAGCTTCGAGTGTCCAAACGTAGAACATAGCCAGTTCATGAAAGACCACCAAACATAGCAAAAAAAACCAACAGATATCTATATGTGACCTGCTCAAAGGCTTTATCAACTGCATGAACATTCAAGTACCCCTCGCTGCAGAATCAAAATTCCAGAGGGCGAAGCCAGACCCGATCCAGCTCCTCCTCCCTGAGCGGAGTCAAACCAAAAGTCGAGAAGATGACGTGGTGTGTTTCGGGATGGATAAGGGTGTAGTTAATGTGCAGAGCATCTTGTGGGTTAGGGGCTAGGGTTAAGGTTATTGGAGGAGTTGGATCAGGTCCAGCTCCACCCACTGAACTTTTGGTTTTGCAGCAAGGACTATCTCAAAACATCTACCACAGCCAAATTGAGATGTCCATCCAGGTAACTAAAGGCTGGGAGACAGACCACACCTGAAACACCATCTCCCTTTTAGCTAACATACCATCTCTTTCTTTTGTTCCTCAAGACAAAGTTTTGGCACCCACCACCTTCTTGTCTGTTCCGGCCTCTCTATCCGGACAGTTAATGACTCCTGAACCTGTGTCTTTTGAGTTTAAAGACCTGACCATAAAGCATAAGCCACTTAGTTCTGCCAAGTTCTGGACATTCTTCTTTTTTCAGCAAGACCTCAGAATACTGCAATCAATGGAAGTTGTTGAAGGTAGCGTTGCTGAGCTCAGGTGGAGTTTCTCATGTTCCCCAGGGTCCATGTGGGTTTCCTCTGGCCGGTAGGTGGATTGATTAAGCTAAATTACACCTAGATGTGAATGAGTGTGTGTATGGTGTCTTGTGATGGACTGGTGTGCCATGCAGGGTGTATTCCAGTTTTGCATCCATCCACCCACCCATCCATCCATTCATCCTCCATCCATTGAAGCATCTATCCAGTTGTTCTTCTACTCACTATGCATGCACCAATCTACCCATTCATTTTCTATAAAATTGTACAAAATCACGTATTCCTGCTTCCTGCCCAGTGTTCCAGATCTACTGCAACCCTGACCAGGATAGAGCGGTTACTGAAGAATGAATGTATGAACGAATGAACTAACCACCCAGAAACCACCCAAATATCTAGTGGCGAACACCTTGGATAATAGCACTATGGAGAGTTTCTGCTAACAACTTTCCCATATGGTCCCTCAACTTACTTAAATCTCCAACACCATGCTCTTAGAAGAAGTAAATGTCCAATGAGACAGTGAGCCCAGAGGACATTTACTTCTTCTAAGAGCATGGTGTTGGGTAGTCCCAAGGACAGCACAGTGGACTGAAAACTTGTGCCGGGCTAAGTGATCTGAAACAAATGCCACATCTAATTAATGCTTGAAAAAAAAAAAAAAAAAAAAACATACACCATTAGGCTGCAATTGTGCCAAGATGTTAATTGAGTAAGATACTTTCGCTGGTGCGTCTTCGCCTCGGGCTCGTCTTGTTCTCCCTCTTCACTTCTGCTAACCTCCTTTCTTTTTCAATTCGCCTCGCTTCACTTGGCCCTGCACTCCTACGTCTATGGCAATCCTCTCTCCCTCTCTCCTTCTCTCCATCTCTCTCTCTCTCTCTCTCTCGTTTACTGAGACCCAAGTTCAATTTCTTCTGAAGACAGCAGGAGACATTAACCGTGTCCTCAATGTGACTTCGTGGATCTGTATGCACACTTCCCGTTTCTCTCTCATGCATGCACATGGCAAAGTGCCTCATCTGAAGGATGATCATGCCATCTCTTTTTTTAGGCTCCCTCACCTTTTGCGTACCCTTCTCCATAATTCACTGGCTTAAACAGATGAGGTATGCACATCAGGTGCACAATCTGCGTCTGTATGCTATGTGCAGCAACATGCTGTGATAAAAATGCAAATAAACGTCCTGAAGAAATGGCTTGGTCCAGCACTTTCCCAGCTAAAGCAGCATGGAGCATTGCTTTGACAGGTGCGCCTGTGTTCTGCATCTTTTGAAAAGAAAGCGAGAAAAGAAGATTCTCTTTCTAATGAGATCAAACCAGTTGCTGCTTTGACTTGAGACTTCCCTTCTCCCCAGTCAGAAGGCTCTTTTATTTGTTTGTTTACCCGTCTTCCTGATGCTCCGGCGTACTCCCAATGCTGCCTCAGTGCTTCTTTGTGTTGAGGGAAGCAAACAGGCTGGGAAAACAGAAGCTCAGTAACTCAATCGCTTTACGTAAACCCGCTTTTCAACACGTTCTAGTTTCTTAAATGATTCAGAAACGAATGAACATTTTAATGGTTTTATAGAGAATTTGTAACAATTAATTCTAATTTGTAACTCATTCATATGAAATTGAAGAAAATTCAACCTGGTTGTCTTTGTACTTCATGGTTTATGGTTATGTACCTGTCCTTCCTTCTATCCATCTTCTCATGTATCTATCCAGCCAGCCATTTGCCATCAATTTATTCATTCATTCATCCATCCATCCATGTATCTATGCACCCATCCATCTACCCATCAATCCACTGATCTACCATTATGTCCACCCAACCAGCCGCTTACCATCTATCCATCCATCTATACATTTCCATCCAATCAGCCATTTACCAACTTAGTATCTATCTATCTATCTATCTATCTATCTATCTATCTATCTATCTATCTATCTATCTATCTATCTATCCATCAATCCATTCATTTATCCATGAATATCATCCATGCATCACACCAGCCTCTAGTAACCCATCTATCAATACATGCACCATTCCATTAGTCCATCCATCCATTGATCCATCCATCCATCCAAACAGCCTTTTATCAGTTGTGTGTCAATCTATTCAACCATCCATCTATTTCTCTTTATCAATCCATTCAAGCATCTATCTATCTATCTATCTATCTCTCTATGTATCTTTCTATCTATTCATCCACTCATTCACCCATCCACCCATCCAAGCACTCTAGCATCCGTCCATTGATTCATGTAAAATAGTACTAAACTTAACCACATTACTCAGATTCTCTAAACAGTTGCTTCACTATAAATCAGTGTCTTTAGATGACTGTCTCTCCAATCCATATAACCCGGGACATTATGTCTCAAAACAGCTGTATGTGTCTCAAAACAGCTGGATTTGATAAGAACAGACAGATTGAGTTCTGGACTCAGTCTGGAGTCCTTCATATGTGTTATGGTGCTGGCTGATATATAGTTTATTCACAACTCTCCTCCAAGTTAATATAGAAGAGCTCCAACCTTCACACACACACACACACATGCACACACACACACACACACACACACACAGGGTGCACGAGCCAAGGGGAATTGATTTTTCACTCAGAAGTATTGGTATGATATACACATTCCATTCAGCGATAACAGAGCAATTCCAGCTGCCATCACTGCAGCAGCAGGCGGAGAAATACAGCCCCACCGCAGCCTCGCCGTTTAATAATAGAAAATCAAGAGGTGCCAACGCTGCTAACAGAACATTCATCTGCAGAAGGAGAGAGAAAGGAGGGGCAGAGATGAAGTCAGGGATAAGAGCTAAGGTGAAGGAAAAGAAAAAGAAGAGAGACTGATCAAACATGAAAAAAGACCTCACGTTAAATATAAATAGTTTACTTTATAATGCCCAGTAAACTGCCAGCAGTGGTGTACGATCAGCTCTACACCTCATGTTTATCGTCATTAAAAACATCAAAGTGTCCTCCTGCCTTTTCAAATAGGCTAATATCACTGACTAGCGAGCATAGCTATTCGGCTAACTGCTAGTCGACTAGCACTTTATTCATCATCCAAGTGGGAATCCATTATCTGAGCAGCCAAACTTGTCAAAATATCACCCTTTCCATTCCCAGGCTCTAGACAAGACTGTCCAACACATGCCTCCTGCACGGTGGATATCCGACAAGATGGCTCCATGACAACGTTTTGGACTTGGACCAGGTTCAGGAAAATGAAGCAATGAATGAATGAATCCAGGTATTTCACTGTCATCCTCGGATCATTTGCATTTTGGGCATGATTGGTTAAAAGCCATGGAATTTATTTAATGATGTCACAAATGGAGCTCATACGCAGCCCCGCCCAAAACCAGTTTCATACTCTCTTTGTTAGTATTGTGTCAACAGATTTAACCCGAACACCAATCTATATAATCAGAATCAGCACCCAGAAATCATGTCCAGCAAGTACAGTAAACTTTTGATAACCAAATACATCCAATATTTCTTAGGCTACGTTTACACGACAACGATGTAGTCAAAAATGGAAAAGTCTATCTCTTGCGTTTTCAAAAAGTTTCACGTATACACGACAACGTTTTCAAACCGATTCGCGCTTACACATATCCGCGATAAGGGATGCCTTTACATTAGTCACGTACTGCGCATGTCTACATACCTAACACGTTACCACGCACGCGCATGACGTCCACATTTTCAAAGATTCCCGTATTGTGCGTTTAAATGGAGACGATAACGGCGGCGTTTTCAAAAACTTGCACTTTGAAACCCGTTTTCAAAAATGTGCGTTTTCAGTCCCCAAAACGCCGTTGTCGTGTAAACGAACAGGCTTAAAAAAGTTTCCCGTTTTTGGCTGAAAACGTTTCGAAATGTAAACGGCCCCTTAGAACCCAGATTTATTTCACACATCTACTGTAAAATAATCCAGTCTAGGTGATCAGAAACATGAAGGCCAAGATCCGATTTTCGTAGCAGGCCTTCAAGACATGGGCCAGCTTCCAGGCACGAACAGCGAGAAGGGCCGCAGGTGGCTTCCTTCTAAAGTCATGCCCCAAAAACACCGTGCTCACGGACATCCATCACAGCTCACAGAACTCGTCTCTGAAACTAAAATTAACACCTGCCTCTGCTCTGATTTCTTCAAACCAGTCAGGGAAGGCAGCCAAAATTCAACCACATGATGAAAATGGGGGACAGAAATGACAAGAAAGAGCATGAAACATTAACCGCTGAATAGACCAACAGAACAATCCAATAACCTTCTTTCTTTCTTTGGAAAGCATTTTACCATCAACTGCATTCTCACCAGTTTCAGCTAAAAGCTGCTACTGAATGTACGACAAGCTCATATCCAATTTCAACAATATTCTCCGATAAAATTCTACAATTCTACAATTTCTACGATATAAATGTTAAATCCTGGGAAAATGTTTACAATACTGGTATCTTAAAAGACCTTGCTCGATTAGGTACGAAAGGGGTGGAGCTATATCAACTAAAAATAAATAAATCAGTGAAAAAGAAAGGCCTCGGATCCTTCGTAACATAAACCGATGATTCTTTAAGCATTATTTAAATGTGTACAATATTATTTTTGCGATTTATTAGTCTCTCGACATGTTTTATTCCTTTTATACCACTGAAAATTGCCAGGAATCACAACTAATTGTTTATTAAAACACAACACATCGAACATTTGAATTGTTCATAGCTATATTTAACGTTTTGCAACATCAGCGAAACGAGTTCTATCGTATGTTCCAGCAGCTCTAAACAGCGTCGATAAGACAAAAAAAAAACAAACGCAGCTTACAGAGAAACCACACAGCGTAAACTCCTCTGTCCTGAGGACGTTGAAAAACTTAAAGTTACAGCTTTACCTCTGACCGTTATAAAGCGCTGACACTGGAGACTCCTTCTCTAAATGTTACATAAACGCCTCCTTCGCTGTGTCAACGATTATACGCGTTTATGTGGAGCGTCTGCCGTACAATTCCCTGTGAATGAGCGGTTACTATAGAAACGACAGCATGTTAGAACGAGCCTGTTAATATAATTAATCAACTCCTTCTGGCCAGTCAGATTCGAGAACTCAACAGTGCTGCGATATAAACCGTTAGATACCAATTCACAATAGTTCACAATACCACTAACAGATTATAATTTTTTTGAAGCAGTTTATATGTGTATGCGTAACCACACCGATCGATCTTCTTGTCTTTTTTTTTTACCCTCATGGTGCTGCAGGATCAGCTCAGCGAGCCATTTCTCTGCATGTTTTTATAAAATATGTGGTGTTCAGCATTTTGTTCCCTCAAACCCTCCTTCCTGTTCCTAACATACATATTTCATTAATGCCATCTATTCAGGGATGGGTGAACTCTTAGGGTCATGTGACTGGAAATGGCGAGGTGAAGGAAATTGATTTTTTTTCTTTTTCCATGTCCTGACCCAAGTGAAATTCATAGTGAGAGAAACTATTCACTTATCGTGGACTGTTTAGGATTTTCTCTCCATAATTCTGCACATTGAGTCATCGACACGAGGGTTCGTGAGAGTGAGATTTCTTTCCCTGATAAGAATCACATGAGTCGCTCACGGAGGTTAAAAAAAAATTTGGTAAACACATTGTTACTAACATACTGTAATTTGGTGTAAACCATGAATTGTTTTAGCTCGGTCATTTGTGTATCGCGTCAAGTGTGGATAAAATGAAAGCTAAAGATGTAAACGAATAAAATGTGGAAAGGGTTAACCGAAATGATTGTCTCTTTTCATTTGGAATGAATAAATAATGGGATGCAATGTGACGTGATGAAATTATGAGCATAAAGAGCATCTTCCTTTTTAATTTTTTCCTTTTTTTTTTTTCAATAATTCAATTGTCAAGTTATGTGACTCTTCAGAGATCAAAACTTGATTAAAATAAATCTTTTTTTTTTTCTCTCCCGCTCTCACAACCTTAGAAATCAAACCAAACTTGAGTGCTGAAAGTGGTGTAGGTGTGAAAACAGCCTCACACTTTGAGCTGAGCTAAAAAAGAAGGAAAAAAAAAAAAAAAAAGGAAAGCGTGAACTAACATGAAAGGGATCACAGACTAATGGAGAGGACGGAAAGAGTCCAAGAGAGTCAGAATGGACTTCAAAGACCCGTCTTCCTCCACAAGCCGTGAGCAGAAAAGGGGACGGGCACGTCGATGGACAGGCCGAGACATAAAGAGGACCCTGCGCAGGGGGACGAGTGTGGGGTCACTCGGTAATGGACAGAGATGTAGAGGAGGCGAAAAAGATCCATTAAACACTCACACATGGAACTGCAATATCATATTTACTGTAGTACATATAATGTTGTGTTAATAACAACGTAATAACTACAACACCATTTTAATGGATTAGTTACTGCTCATGTACATCATACTACTGAACACGTATATAAATATATATATATATATATATAACCTGAACCACTGAACCCCCCCCCCCCCCTTTATTTTATTTATTTAATTAATTTATTTATTTTAGAGTCATTTATTAGTTCAAGCTTTGCTAGAAACATTGATTTTCTGGCATTAGTATATATTGCGTAATGGATTTTCAACTATTATTCATGATTCTGGAATCTGGAAAATATTTATTTTCAATTAATATTATTTTTTTAACTTATTTGCATCTATTTAGTGCTTTTCTTTTTCGAAATGAAAGGATACAACAATTTCCGTTAATCATATCCACGTGTACGTATGCATCTATATACGTTTTATGTAGTTGTTGTACGTAATGCTGCATTATAGTGTGTTAATGGATTAGGTCATCGTACAATATATATATATATATATATATATATATATATATATATATATATATATATATATATATATATATATATTCAATAATTATTATTATTATTTTTTACTTATTCGTTTGTATTTGGTGGTCCACTCTTTTCTGTTCATCATTTCCAAACATTTATTAATTTTTTTTACATTCATTTAGCAGAACACATAAGATCAGCTTATAGTACATGAACTAATAATTATATAATAAATGGATGTTTTTCATCTGTAATGCACATTAAATTTAAGACTGTATATAATTGAATTAATTTATTCATTTTTAGCACTTTGGTATTTTGCAGAAAGCACTGCCTTGCTCGTGTGTGTGTGTGTGTGTGTGTGTGTGTGTGTAGGCAGGTCCGATGATTATTATCAGGAAGCAGAGCAAAAAAAAGCAATAATCTCTCAGTAATGCAGAGTGCATTATTGTTTCTCCATTCAGACTGATCATGTGGCCAGAATATAAATATATAAATAAAAAAAATGTGCACTACTAATGCAGTAACTGCTCGGCTGGAGAAGTTAATAAAACACACAGCTTGTTATGACGAATTTCCAGTTCACACATCATGTGTTTTAGATTTTCAAACTCCTGTTCATGTTTATGTAAATAATAAGACGCAGAGTTCATAGGACACAATTCACATACATGCCGGACATAACTGCTGTTTCTAAATATAAAAGGATGAGCAGATAATCAGATAAGTCCATATACAGTTTGTAGTTATGAGAAGTTTGATTCGATTTACTGAGCCGGTTGTTTTGAATCGTCTGTTATTTATTCGATTCAATTGCGTCCGGAGGAAAATAATAACGCAATTTGTTATAACAGAGTACGAAGCTAGAGCGAAGTGTTCTTTTAGTGAAGGATCAATTTTTTTTTTTTAGAGTGAATGTTTTTCGACACCGCTTGGGATGATCCTACGACAAATGTGCAAAGTATCAACAGCGCTGCATGCCGCTTTGTTTGCAAATTAAGAAGTCGTCAGCACGACGTCGGGTTTTTTTTTTGTTCGTTTTTTTAAATCATGCTTTTCTTTTAGTTATTCCTGACCGTAAATTTGAAAACAGCGTCCACTGCTGGTGACGATTTATTAGAACCACACTCTCACACTGCCATTTACCCGCAGAAACACAACGGACTACAATTAGCGACTGAATAACTTGTCCAAAGCTCTAGAAACTGAAATATCAGAAATGTTCATTAATGATATAAAATGATGTTGTGCATGCAACATCGTGCCAACGTTAGCTAGATATGTGTGTGCTTTCTAGGAAATGGCTGCCATGGTTACCGGCCAGGCTTTATCACGTCGGAATGGAGCACAAAGATAACCTTAGACATTAAAGGTGATTCAAGATGGCCTCCTATGGGAATGGCACTGCAAGATATGAGCACAGCAATGCAGCTGGTTGCAGAGAAACAGAGACAGTTGTCAAGACACACAATAGCTGGTTGAATCTTTACACACACACACACACACACACCCACACACACACACATGGCTGCAGACTGCTGGAAGTCGCTGGTCTGTGCTCCAGGTGATGTAAGACAAGATTCAGAGCCTACACCTGCGTCTTGTAGCGAATGCAAAAAATAACTTAATCACAAACCTAAAAACAGAGCCAGAGAAACCTCGTTCCATTTGTTACTGAAGTGGCACATCCGTAATCCGTGTTATTTATAAAATGTTACCAGCCACGCTAACTACATTACGAGTTAATTACAGCATACACCGGGTCAGTGTAAACAGGAAGACGTATTACCCAGAGGCTAATGTGTCCCTGTTATGGCTGAAGATTCGAGCACCATGTGGCCATTACGCCATCGCGCTGATACGATTACGGACGCATTATCAAACTAGCGTTAGGGTACCTGGCACCAACCGTCTGCAACCACTGGCACCATCGTGACATACCATGACACCTTCCACAACACCAGGGCTGCATGTTATTGTTGGTGGACGCTCCACAGATTAAACAGATTAAAAAAATGATCTGTGATATGGTGACGTATTCTGTACGGAGATGCTAATTTAACATTTATGGAAGGAGTCTCCAGTGTCAACTCTTACAGGTAAAGTGGTAAGTTGTAACCTTTGAGACCGAGTTTATGCTTTGCGGTTTCTTGGTAGCATCACAAGCTGCTTTTTTGGTCTCATTATCTTCAACAGAGAGAGAAAAAGAGAGGCTGGTGAGGGAACGACTGTTTATAGCTGCTGTAACGTAAGTGAGAACAGGAACTAACGAGTTTCACAAACATTAAATGCAACTATAAACAGATAAAAAGCATGATGTGTTATTTAATAAATAAAAAATACAATTGTTGGAAAATTGCTGTGATACGAGAGGGACAAAACACTTCAAGGTGTCATGTTCTAGGAAAAGAATCAGCTTCAGGGTGGCCACAGTAACTGCGCTTCATCTTGCCATTGCTAGCGTCGGTTATTTTCCCAGAAGAGCACGTCTCGCAAACAAACAAATTGTTGTTTGGTGACTTGTAATTTGCGGCGATTGGTAACATTAATATTGAATCCTTGTAAATGTTAAAAAATGGAGGTTCTGTTTTACTGAACCAGTACCAGACTATATGTGGTGGAGATGTGAAGAAAGGTCTGACATTAGACACCAACTCTAGTGTCAGTAGAAAAGCCCTTCAAAAGAAGAAGAAAGAGGAAGATGACAAAGAAAAAAAAAAGTTCTCTGAGCCCCTGGCTATTGGGCTTCTATCCCTGCTGGAGTCTTACTACACTAAGGGAGGATCATCCTTCACCATTGCACTGAAAGAACGTGTAATCCCACTGCCTTGCTCCATCTACACTTCCTCTGAGCTGATATCCACTGCCATGGACGTAGCTTTTCCGTCCTACGCCGGCCTAGCTCAGACGCTCGAGCGCACTCGAACAGCTAATTCATCTGCTCTTAGCTTGAGTGTTTTTGTCTTAACCCCAAAGTGCTGACAAAGCCAGTGTAAGTGATACAGGCCGTGTGCCAGAGATGAGACCGGCATTCATCATCTATTGTCTGCACAGGCAGGGAGATAAAAAAAGGCGACACCTCGCTATCCGCTTGGCCGATCCGCGCCATATGGTGCCAATCTGGGCCGAAGTCCTTTGCCAAAGAGCTGGACAATTTATTCCACCGCAGGGAGAAAGAGCGAGGGCGACATTTGGTGCGAGACAGCATCAGACATCTTAGATGTCAAAATTTCTCACCTTTACAAAAAAAATTCCTATAAAAATAGTTCTACGTTCAGCGTCATGCACTGATTCTGCGAGACTCCATCCGCGAGGAGGAATGATCCATTTATTTATGGGTTTTAAGCTTTTTAGCTTTAGCATTCACAGGCATAATGTGCACCGTCACTGAGGTGTAGAATCCACGATGAATATTTCATTCTGGTCTTCATTACTCGTGGCCTATTTGCGACTGAGCCGTTATACAAGCAGACTGAGACGGATTACATAATGATAGTAAACTGACTACATACAAAACAATCATCTTTGACATTATATATATATATGTGTACTAAGGTTATATAAGGCTTAAGTGATTATGTTTTTGTAATATTTGGTGAGAAGATCGCTCAGAGAACTTGTGTTCGAACACCAACATTCAATCAGGATGAGGAGGCGTCTCAAAGTCGCCCATCAATCACTTTAACTCTCCATTCAGAAGCTCTCCCGACACAAGCATGTGTTTAAGGGGCTGTTGGGGGCTTTTACTCTGGCAAAAAAGAAATCAAGTAAATAAATGTGTGACAGGCTACAAAAGATGATAATCGAATAATCTAAACAGCACATGGACAATATTTCAATCTGTTCAGTCTGTAAAACCCCACACTGGTATTTGATATCGTTAAGATATTTGAGGGTGAGGAGGTATTTAGCTGTGAGGGGTAAGTGTGGATGGGGGGTATTTAGCTGTGAGGGGTTTTTGTGAATGGGGGGTATTCAGCTGTGAGGGGTATTTGTG
>CM041002.1:1669867-1690119 GCA_022985145.1 Pangasius djambal | reverse complement strand
AGAGGCCTCTCCTTGCCATCCTGGAAATGATTATTTTCCGATAACACCGTGTCCTGAAGTGGTTTATTCCTCATGTAGCCTACCACAGCTATTGTCATACATGTTTATAGTTACATTTAAAAGACAGAAAGAGACAGAAAGAGAGAAGTGGAGCCAGACAAAGTTACCATAACAATCACAGGTTTGTTGAGAAAGCGAGAGCGAGAGAGAGAAGTGGAAGAGAAGGACAGGAGAGAAAGAAGGGAGTGATGTGGAGAGAGACAAGATGAAAGGGGGGGGGGGGAGAGGCAGAGAGAGAGAGAGAGAGAGAGAGAGAGGGATCAGAAATTTTCTGAAGAGCTGCTGTCATAGAAAATACACCTTCTGACCGATCAGATTTGAGAATCCAACTGCGCTGTGGTATAAATTAAAAATAACTGTGATTAGCATTTAGCTGTATGAGTGAGGTGTGTATTATTATTTTATTTTATAAAGTCGGCACTTGGGACATGAAGTAAAATGTAAAATCTGTGTTTCACAGCTGCAGCTCTCGGCTCTCGTGGTGAGGACTCTCTCGCCCGGGTGACGCGTCGGCTCTGCGAGCACACGAGGAGTGTTAAGAGAAGTGATGACTTCATTCACAGAGCACTTTTATAGGCCTCCTCTTCACTGCTGTTTCACCGGAGCTCTAGGGAGGACACGACTGCTCTTTCACTCAATTATCTCATCTTATAATGGCTGATATTTTTTTTCTCATTTATGTGGGAGCTAATTTCCCAGAGGTATACTAGAAAGCGATGTGAAATTTTGTGACCTCGACAGGGTTTTTATGTAGCCTTGAACTTTAATATCGCACAAAAGTTGTGCTGGAGATCATAAAAATGTTCATTTAGATGTCCATCTAACTTATTATTAGTGATTTATTTAACAGTATACCTGTCAAGACACCATAAAAACCACAATTTTAATGAAGTGCGCAAATGAAGTGCGTAAACTGTGTTTTACTTAGGGCAAGCCAAGAATCATTGTCAAGTCCGCAGCAGGGGTCAGAGTACAGGCAGGCAAGATTAAACAAGGATAATTCATACAAACAAGAGGGTAGAAATAACCAAACTAACAAGTTAAGACACAGAACAGGTGAACACATTAGGATAATCACCCAATGTCGTGACAGAAACGGAGAAAGGACTAAACCCAAAACGAAAGCACATGGCCAAATATAAACAAATGCGCATGGAGTGAACTCGAAAAAGCACAAACCCATAGCAGAGCAGGTCATGCAGCTGGACAGAAGAAGTCTGTGGATTTTTTTTTTTTAATTAGAGGGGTCCTTGCCTTAATTATTCAAAGATCCTTGAGGAACTCAATTGTAGATCCTCAGAAATCAGTGATCCATGACAGCCTTAGCAACGTCCTCTTTTAAAACTAGGTTTAAGACCACGCTTTTTACTCAAGCTAGCTAACTTGCTAATCCTATATGCCTTGTAATGTGCTTTTTAAAGTTTTATTTAATCATTTGCTTAAAGTTTATTCATTTTGCTAAATCCCACCCACTAGCCAGCTCTCAGCTACCGTCAGGCAGGGTGAAGGGTGAAGTAACGCGGGCTAACTCTGAGACCAAATCTTTTCAAACATGCTTTGAAAAGCACTATTGGCCCTCTACTTGAGTTCACAGACACCCACGATTGGCTAGTGTTGCTATGATTGACAGGGGAGAGAGATCATGCCCCTCCCACCCAGAGAGCATGGCCAATTTTGCTCCCTTGGCTCCCAGCCACAGATGGACCTGCATCTATCTGTACAAACACTGCAGTTCTAACAAAATGAGCATCAAGGAGACGAATTGGAAAGAGCCTGAGATTCTTCGCCATCTCTTTCTTGACAGGTCTGGAGCATATCTTCTTCTGAATAGTGCACTCATCCTTGCGTTAGTTCTTGAAGTGTCCAGATGCCAGCTGTCCGCGCACCCTGCTTTTTTTATTTTCTATTAAAGAAGCTCTTTAAAGAGCAGTGCTGTAAGAAGCCGGTTTGATGTCACATGAAAGCGCCCGTTTGAGCCGTCACACTCTGCCACCTCCAGAACATAGAAAGATAAACCGCTGCTACAGAAAAGCAAGGAAAAGGAACGAGAGGAAAAGAAGGAAAAATGAGAGGGAAAGTGTGTGAGAGAGAGAGAGAGAGAAAGAGAGAGAGAAAGAGAAAGAAAGAGAGAGAGCAGGTTCTGTTCCCAGCTTGTACCTTAACACTTCATCAAACGTAATGGAGAACATTCCACTGGGGTTAAAGTGTTTGTCTGGGAGATTGAATACAAGATGAAACCCAAGCACACCCCGACACACACACACACACACACACACACACACACACACACACACACACACACACACCTGCACATACACACAGTGATGGCTAAAAGCCATGCTTCCTCCAAATACCAAACAGAAAATAACCTGAAGTTTCCTTCAACCTCAAAAAACACCACAAAACTTATTGTTCTGCCATTTGTGCAATTTCTACTTTGACTGGACAAGAAAAGGCATGATTGAGTAAAAAAATCCACCTCGTTCGTGGTCATTATTATCGTTCTGTAAAAAAACCAACCATGATTCTGCTTGTTAGCTAAGTCAGCTAGCTAGTTACCTGCTAGTAAACTAGCTCTCATTTGATAACCATTAATCTGAGTTGGATTTTAGCTTTGGAATCGCAATTTGCATTGTAATTTCCTGAGTTTATTTATTTATTTAACAGCAGCCAAACCTGTCAAAATGTTACCATAACAACCATCATTAGCTAGCTGCCTAGCTAATTACTGCTAGTTAACTGGCTCTCATTGTTGAGACGAGTGGGCTTTTAGCAGCGCAATCTTGATTTGCATCGTCATTTTCTCAATGATTTATTTGAAATCAGCGAAACCTGTCAAAATATAATGCAACCATAACAACCACGAACAATCTGTTCATTAGCCAAGTCTGCAAGCTAGCTCGTTAAGCGCTAGTAAACTAGGCTGCTTTCATCGTTTGTTGGTTTAAATGTGAGTGTATTTCACATGCGACTTCTCAAAATAGCTGATGACGTGTTACGAAAAAAACATGTCGGAAAAATATCAGCTCGAATGGAGAGCAGGTTTAGGGGGCGTTTCACTCTGCTTGAATCGGCTGCATGAAGCTACAGAGTGGGGTAGAAAGAAATCAGCCTCAGCCTCGCTTCTCACTTATTCACAACATTCTGTGTGAATGTCGTCGGTGGTTCTGCTGCGATCAGTTGCACCAAAAACAGAAAATAGTCTGACAGCAAATAATCTGATGTGTATGCCAAGGATAAAACCTTATATCCCAACCTGTCTCATTCTGTTGTCTTCCCAGCGAAAGTTAAATGCTTTATGGAGATTTTCACACCGTCCTCTTTCTTTCCGTGTGTGTGTGTGTGTGTGTGTGTGTGTGTGTGTGTGTGAGAGAGAGAGAGAGCACTGTGGGTGTAAACTAGGCCCAGACGTGGTACTGTTGTGTGAGCTAATGAGCACAAGCCTGTGAGTGGCTGTATGTGGGTCAGCAGACGATCACGCTTCGTCCCACTGTGGGAGTTTTAATTAGACAGGAGCGTCAGGCGGCTGCTCGCCAACACACTCGCCGACACACTCTCCGACACACTCTCCGACACACTCTCTGACACACTCTCTGACACACTCCCGCTCTCAGATTACTATCTGTGTGTATTACTGTAGGTACTTATTAGCATTGATATTGCTACTAACCTAAAGGGTTCTTTACTTTGTCTCTCTGGGGAACCCTTCTACATTACAGCAGGGGCGTACTCTTCCGAGAGGGTTCTGAGTAGGAAACTAAGAATGACGACGCTTTCTATATCCCAATATGTATAATCCATTCATATGTTATATAATGCGTTCATAAGGCATTATACAAATTGTTATCATTATTCCTGATAAGGCATTACAGTTTACTGCAATGCTTAATATGCTTTTTTAAATCATTAACAAAATAACACAATTATAAGTACTGTCTATAACACATTATAGACATGGTACTTTTTATTCATTTACTGTTACACTAAATACTGTATATCACCAATACCAAAGAAATTCAAGTCTAGTTAGATCTTTGCTTTTTTCTAGATGTTCTTTCAGCAGATATACAATTTTCATTCATATATTTCAGAAATACATTATAATAAAAATAGCTCTTAAGTGCCATGCATGTTCGTAAATAATAATAACAATATGTAATAATACCGTATTCATGCATTATAACATAATATAAACAAGCTCTAGCTCTCTAAAGAGGCAATAAGTGGGATATTTTTTGAAAGAGAAAAGCCTTGATGTAGATTTCTGCACTAAATCTTTAAGTGTTCTCTCAGAGTACAAAGAAAACAACCCTTTCGGGTGCTAGAGAAAGCCTTTTTTCCTCCGAGACTATACAGCAAATAAATGAGAGTTGGCAAAATAAAGATAACCATAATTTTAGAAAGAGTAATCTAATTAGGACAAAAACAGCGTTTAGTGAGGTTAGGTCACATTTCTTTGCTAATATATCTATTAGCTAGTAATTATATTGTTTAGCCATCTTCAGAAAGCTGTTTCCTTTCCAGATGGGGCAAGCTAGTCTGCGTCGTGTAACTGTTCATCTGAAAACGAGTCACGTCATCCCATTTCCTCTGTTTTTATATTATTTATGATCACATTGGAATGCTCATCCAGACATTCGATCTCTCCCGTCTCGCTGGAATAAAACAAACTCAGGGCTTTGCTGTCTGTGAGATATTTGTTGATTTTCTAGGCGTCTTATTTATACTTTCTTGCGATTTGTCCCTCTCCCTCGCTCCCTCTCTGTGCAGTAATGATCCTCTCTGTTCCTTCCCCTTGACCCCAGACTCTCACTGTAAATGTCATCATTCTTTATGACGCCCGTGATGGTTTTATTGATAGATTGAAGAGCTCCACACACACACACACACACACACACACACACACACTGCTGGATCCAGGTGGCTCCAAGGCAACCATATCTGGTCTTATTTTTTTTCTTCTTACAAGAAGAAAAGGAAAGTTAGCGAGATCAAAAAAAGTAAAGGAAAGTAAGCTAGACAACTTCTCAACATTTCGACATCTTTTGACCTTTGATCAACTTCCTGGTCACTAAAGACAAAAACGAGGACAGGATGGAGGACACCATACTCCAACAACTACCTTCGGATAAATAATAAAACAGATTAATACTTATATAATAAATACATAAATGCATATGATTGGAGAAGCCATATCAGAGGATCTGCTACCGAAGCCCTGTGTTTTCTCTTAAACGAAAAGAATTTGTATCTTTGTATGTCTCTTAAAAAAATACAAAAGCAAATTCATGGGTTTCACAGCAATTGGGGTCACACTTTTTTTTAAAAAATATATACAGTTTTCTCCTTGATTTGTGACAATCCCACTTAAATCCATTTGAGCTGCAGGTTGTAGCACCACAAAATGTGGAAAAGGGGGGCGAATACTTATGCATGGCATTGTTCAGTGCAATATTTAATGCTTTTATGCATTCATAGTTTATCTTGCAGATAAATGTCAATAAAAAAAACACACTTAAGAGAAGATGTTGATGTGCTATTGGTCATTAAACTGGTTTCCACATAGGAATACGTGTAATTTTATTTTCTGAATTAAACCCGTATGGTCCATAGCTCTAAAACTTCTCCCACTGTGGTCAGGAAACCAGGATGGAGGTTGGAGATGCATGTGTTTGTCTTGTCTGGTAGCAGGTGCGACCTCTTTTCCCACACTGTGATAATTATCTGAGTCTGTCTGAAGATTTCGGGGTCAGGGGGAAGGATAGATCTTTGGACTCAGAAAGTACAAAGTACAAAAAAAAAGTCGAGTGCGGCTACTTCACGGTCTGTTAGAGACTCTGCTGTTTTCATCTGTCTAATATTCTGTAATTGCTGGTCTTTTGTCTGTCTTCGTTCTCTTCAGTTAATCTCGCTCTGTCATGTTGTTAAGCTTCAGGTCCCGTCCACATGTATACGGATATTTTTGCGAATGTAGTTCTTACCCCTCCATTTTCAAAGAAAGTCCACTCAGACAATATTTTGGAAAATACAGAATGAAAAAAATGATTTAAAAAAATCCTCACTAAGCCCAGAAGTTGGCAATAAGCTATTAACCCTTCAAGAATAACGTTAAGAGCTGCGTATTGAGCGGTCGAGAAAGCGAAATACATAAATAAACTCTACAGCCACTTCGAATCTTCAATTGTGAAATCTTCAAAACCGTCCCAAAAATCCTAAATATTGTACGCAGTGTGATTTGTAGCAGAAATGGTACAGGGTGTATCGTATTCAAGCGCCTCCGCAAGAGGGTATAACAATAAAACAAAGTGAAATTAAATTGTAGACACAATATGAAATAAGAAATTACAGACCACGAAGTAACAACCTGGTCAGCAGCCATGATAAATGGAGTCCTAGCACATTCATAACACAACCGGTTTGTGTAGGTCGACACTGTGACTTCAGTGTTTTTCAAAAATCGCATCCCCAAAATGGAGTTTTTGTGCGAACTCAGTGTAGCTCAGTGGTTACGACGTTGGACTACTGATCGGAAGGTCATGAGTTCAATCCCCAGCACCACCAAGCTGCCACTGCTGGGCCCTCAACTGCTCAGCTGTATAAATGAGATAATTGTAAGTCGCTCTGGATAAGGGCGTCTGCCAAATGCCGTAAATGAAGTTTGGGGGAATTACCCAGGCTGTTGACATGCCATGACAGGAAAAGGTTCAAGGAGACAAGGAACCATCAAACAACCTGCCTAAATCTCCATTTCACGTATTACCAAAGGAGATATTCTATGGCTCTGACTGTTGATGCGTGACAGAAATAACCAGTGAGAGAGAGCTTTAGCAATATACGAGGGCGTGTGCGGGAATTTAGAAGCCTCAGTTGTGGCTGTTCATCTTCTCAAGACGTCGCTACGGTTTATCAAATCCATGCTTAACACTGCTTCGGTTAAACCGCCCAGCATCACTGGTGTATTATCACCTCCCTCGCTCATTGTCTCATTGGCGTTATCAGTCATCTTCTAGCAGGAGAAAAAGGTAATAAAGGCTGCGGCACTCCGGGAGACGAGCTCCATTGTGCCGGTACATGAAACCCTTTGGATCTCATTCGACATGATGGACGCTGATAAACAGCTCTTTTTTTTGCATCGAAGCAATTCCCGTGATGGCCCGCTGTCAATTCGAGGCGCCACAGGTTTTTCACGGATGTAATGCAATTCCGGATTGTAATCAAGCAGATCGGACTCGTCGTATTTGAGTCACAGCTTGGTGGTTATGTGATTCAGGCTTCCGTTTCTGCTTTGTGTTTTGAAAGTGACTACATGCCCACATTACAGTCTATGGACTTCAAGACTCATTTGCTCGCTGTCAACATGATGGACACTGATAAACAGCGTTTTCCTTTAGCAGTGAACCCATTACCATGACATCTAGTCTCAATTCGAGACACCACAAGTTTTCCACGGATCTAATGCTATTCTGGCTTGTAATCAAGCGGATCAGACTCGTTGTATTTGAATCACACCTCGGTGGTTCTGTAATTCCAGCTTCCGTTTCATGTAACCTCGGCTTTGTTTCTGACAGTGGCAATGAAGGTGAAGACTGGGGGGTGCACAGACTAGACTGAAGAGAGCCTTTTTTAAAACGTTCTTTTACTTTAATGGTTAACACTTTGAAATCACTTTACAGGAAGCACAGAGATGTGCACATTGTTGTTTGTTTTCAAAGCTAAATATAGCTGAAATTAAATCCTTACACTCTGTCAGAGTGAATTGCGCCATGTCCAGCGCTGTGCAAAAGAGTGATTTCTGAGCCGCGGGTTGCAAATCACTATCCAATCTCACTCAGTTAGTTTGGGCTCAAATCGGTGGTGCAAGCCAGCACAAAGAGGCCAATCTAGACTGGTTTACGGATGCTACTGAGGCCAGAGTTGAACATGGTGATAAAAACCTCGCAGACTCTACTGTAGACATTGCGGCCTCCATCCATCATTAAGCTGTAAGGAGTTTCTGTGCCACACTTGTTGAGTCTCAGTTTCAGAATCAACAAGCGGACAGATTGTCCACATGGGTGCATTTGGTACTTCCTTAAATAGTATAATATGATACACAGATTTATTATTTATTTAACCAATTTATCTGGAATTGTAGCCTGTGCATGGCCGTTAACTGAAATGCGGCTTGACACAAAGTATGACAATAGTGACGACCTGACGACCGTTTTTGCTTTAGCTAGAGAAAAGATGATTAGATGACTAGGTTTTTTTTAAATTACTAGTAAAAAATTTGTAGTTGTGCAACCCTTAGTGAGGACTCCAGCTCCTGTGTAACTCCTGGAAGTTGAGCCCTAAAAATAGCTAAAGCCATGTAGCTGACGAGACTGGAGCAATGTCGCCATGTCCATAACTGGCGACCCTGAGAGTGCAAGAAAACTCCTGCCGCTCAGCAAGATAGGACAAGGTCTGGCAGATCTTCTTTTACATGAGACGCTACATCATTCTGACAAGTTAATTTAGGTGTCAGGTCATCGTGCAAACTTGAAAGGCAGTTGATCAAGTAAAGTAGTTATAAATCAGCTAACTTGGTCCGGCTGTATCTGTTTTCAGTCTGTGATAAAGACGAACAACAGGATGAACCTGAGCTTCTGTGCTAATCGATTGGAGGAACCAAAAGGCAGACACTAAGGCAAAGTCTGTTTGGCTTCCTCACTGGCGGCATCGATGCTAACTGTGTAGAAAGGATTCCACGTCATCTATTATTCTGCCAAAAGACTGACATCCCATCGGCCATTATCCAAACCACATCTTCCGATCTTCTCTTTCGTCCAGACGGACGCTAATATAATTAAACGTGTTGTTCACCGTCTGTGACCGTTTCTCCATTTTCCTCCACCAAACATGACCTCTCCATTAAGATATCACAAACCAGTACCAATTAAGCGATTGGCACTTTCGTAATGCTTTTCTGATACTGATTTCTGATAAGCACTTTTCTTTCCAGCAGCATTTGCTTATAGATTGAGGCAGAACACGAGGCAGAGCACTGGTGAGCTAATTATCGATCAGGAACTGTATCATGCTGGGTGGGTGTGGAGGAGGTCAAGTCGAAGCTGTGCGTGATATTTTCATACAAATAACGCTGGCTTTTACGAGCCATAATTGCCTGAGAGTAATGACTCAGAGGAGAGAACGGCAATACTAGACAGCTGCATTGATTTTTTTTTTTCTATTCTATTTATTTCATTTTTTTTTTCCTTTTTATCCCTCTCACAAGCCTCCTTGCTTCAAAATGCTCAGGAACACATATTAGAAAATAAGCGTCCCTTACAGGAAGGTCACGTGAACTTCACGTGTGAACTTTACATGTGGTTCTTCCACATGATGTCATTTACTTTCACGCGTGATTTTTTTTTTCCAAATGCTTAATTTGCTGATTCATTTCCACTTTCTTATCTGATTTTTATACATGTGACCTCAGCAGCAGCATCAGCAACTGACTGCAACTCCCATGCTGCACCATGGCTAACAAATATGGCCGCTCAGAACTACAACTCCCAATGCTCCAGCTCACCTGACTTCCGATTACACACATCTGATTCCGATCAAAGCCTCAGTGTTTAAATGGACGTTTGCTAATCACAAAGTATCGCTCAGTGTGCGTTTCTCCCGACGTGCCAAGCCTTTTGCTGTTATCAGTGTCCTGGTTTTGACTCTGCTCTCGTTCTCTGACGTCTCACTCTTCTCACGCAACAGCACGATGAATTTCTTATAAACCAATTTAACATATTCGCACGTTTATGACATTTTCTAATGTTCGTGATGCTTTCAGAACTGTTAATACATTTTAAAGTCGCTTTATCATTATTATTATTCAGTGTAGCACATGGCATTATAATGAACAGTGACTTTGCATTATGACATGATCATAACTTATCAATTGTTTATAGCACATTACTGGAGCTTTATGAGGAATTATTAGAGGTGAGAAAAGTATAAATTCTTTCACGGAATCGTTATCAACTTACAAAGAATTCTAAGCAGTTATAATAAAAGTTATAATGAATTTTGAATATGGGCTTCATAGAAAAAAAAAATGCTGCTATGCCCCATTTCTTTTCGTTTCTTATTTGTTTTTTCTCTCTCTAAAGAATTACTGTCTACAGATGAATGACACATACAATCTCTGCAGCCGGTAGAGCTCTGGAGCTCCAGCGCTGCTGCTGCTGCTGTTGTTTTTTTTTTGTTTTTTTGTTGTTGTTTTTTTGCGTGGAAGCGTAATTAAGAATCAGTATGGCTGTACGTGGTGCTCACTTTTAAAAGCCTTCTGAGGCAAGGTAGGAAAAACACACACGCTTTCAAATGTAATTAAGCTGTCCAGAAAGAGAAAGCAGATTAATATTTCACCTGCCTCGCAACAGGCTCGGCGGACAGCACGATAGGACACGAGCAACATTTATGGACTAATTAATTGAGATGCACCTGCAATGATTGCATTTAAATAATCGCAGCCTACTTCCTGGGCCAAATTATACATTCACAAAAGAAGGAAGAAAAAGAAAACAGGTAAAAGCAGATGGGGGAAAAAAACGATTAAAGATTAAACGCTAAAAACACGGCGAGAAACACATCCCTCCGCATCACTTTAATCGAACTGCCTTAAGCAAAAAGCCACATAAGAGAATCGAAAAAGCCTTTTGCTGCCAATTACTGAAACGCAAAGAACAGCGATACCAAGAGGTGATCGTTAAAGAGGTTTCCGTTAATGGATGATGTAGTGAATGTAATAAGCCGTGGCATCTCTTTATGTCTGATAACTTGATAACACGCATATTGAACACGCTCTCCATTCTACTGCTTAAAGTTTTCACAACACTGACACAATCGGGAAATATGGAAATTATGGATACTAAGCTTAGGCCAGCTATTCACTGAAGCCATAATTACACCGTATAATTTTCACACATTCTTATTCAATTTTCACAGAATTTCGTACAATTTTCAAAGAATTCTTCAGTCGTGAGTTGATATTGGTGGCCTTACAATGACAATTTATTTCCGCTGCTACCAAAAATGGCTGATAACGAAGTGCTGGCAGTGTAAGAAATGTTCGATTAAAATCTCCTAGGGTAAGCGCTGCTATGATGCTCGTCTAAAATCCACCAATAGGAGGATTTCTGTCACAAATTCGGTCGTGTCGAAGGCAAAGTGTCAATAACGCATGCTAATGGACAGAAAAAAATCCTTGCTACCTCAAGCTCACTTTGAAGAATGGTTGTGTTTACGCAAGCCAAGCATCACGCTGACTGATAACGTAAGTAATGTTCTTTAATCTTTAATTGCAGGTCTCTTGTTAGAGGATCTTCGTCATATAATCTGACACGGAGAACGCGTCAATGCACAAAAATAGTTTGTTAAGGAAATAGCAAGAGAGGCTGGTGAGGAGACGACTGTTTAGAGCTGCTATAATGTAAGTGATAACAGGGACCAATTTTGTAGTTGTTCAACAACATAAAGCGTAACTATAAAGGGATAAACATTGTAACATCGTTCTATAGTAAATAAAATAGTGTTAGTGGTAAGAGGAATAAAACACTTCACGCTGAAGCGCATCACACCACCCTGTCATTGATTATTTTCTAAAAAAGAGCACACCCCAAATTTTTTTTTTTACATCTTATTTAACTAAAACATCACCATAGGCCTCGAGACATTGTGTAAAGCTCTCGGTATAATAATGATATGATTTCGTGATCCTAACGTGCACAACTCCCTGATGATCCCTGATGGTGTGACCCTTAACCTGTGACCTCTGTAACTCTGGTCCCAAAGTACAGACAGTATCTGCCATTATTCATAGTGCATTATTCACTATAAATCTGCGCACAATTCATCCCTAACCCATTTCTAGTCAATCTACTCAGTCCCTTACTTCAACACATAATGCTAGATAATAAAAAAAAAGAGCGTTTCTATTTATAACCGCAGCCTGCAGTCTTCAGACTTCAGAAACTGTGTCGAGACCTAACAACCTCCATGCGCTATGACAATACAGTCCTCCAGGCTTTATTCATTTTCCTTTTCACTTGCTCTTCATTCGTCTGAGCTTCCTCTTAACTTCAAGCATCCCACTACAGTTTCTATGCATGAGATTGACTTTCAAAGCTTGACTCTTTTTTTTTTAATGTTCACTCATTATCTCCATATATTTACGTCCGTTGTCCTGAAGATTAACACTGACATAATGTATTTAAGGAAAAAGAAACGCGGCAGTGTCTGACACACAGCTATGATCGGAAACCTCTGGGCTTTAATTGTAGCCAGACGATTGTAAATTAGCTCTTGTCATCTCCGTGCAATGTTCACCCAGCTCGAAGAATCATGGCTTGAATTAGCACATATGCTGTTTTTAGTAACGGCCACCATAAAAGTCACTTTGTAGAATTGACCACTGACCCGTTGATGGACATGGAAAATTGATGGGGTGCCATTACTTTGTGCAGCTCAACCGACGGGTCTGCAGTCAGCAGTATTACACCTCCAAAGTTGTCTCCAAAGATAAACTGTCTCTAAGTGTGAATTAGCATGGTACCCTACGATTCAAGGTGTATTCCTGCCTTCCGCCCGGTATTCCGGGGACAAGCTGCAGAGCTACCACAATCCTGACCGGAATAATGCCGTTACCGAGGAAACGTGTTTCGGTACAGCACAAACTGCACCGTTTCTTTTACGGATTTGTTGTCCAAGCTCTGAAAGTAGACACAAAGAATCGGAAACACTCATCACCAACCCGGAGGAGGCTCTTCTTATTCGGTTACCGTTAGAGCGAAACGTCGGTCCGATCCGTCCACCATGATCCACCCAAACCTCTTTCGTGCACTTCTCTATTTCTCCAGACAACACCGAACACGTGTAATGCAATAACTCTGCCACAGAGACGAAGTCCCCTCCCCAGCCGAGAGTGTGATATTACTCGCTGTAGCGCCACACAAAGCCTTTCATTGAATCACTGCTCGGAATGACGTGTTATTGACTATAATTACCGGCGCCAATAAAAAATCCTGTGTTCCATCCTTCTCTAACTGCTGCCTCCTCTGTCCCCTTACTCAATATCTCTCCGGCCATCGTTCTGTCTTATTCTTCTACTTCATCACTCGATACTTCTCCCCTCCTCTTGCACGGCTTCATTCGCGGTCCTGTCAGATAACTCTTTGGCTCCTCTTTATCTCTCTGTCTCGTCATCTCCTTTTTTCTCATATGCACACTCGTTAGACAACCCATTCCAACTCCGCTCTCTCTCTATCTCTCCATCCCTCATCCTCGTCCCTCTCTCTCTCTCTCTCTCTTTTCTCTCCTCTCCTCTCCCTCACCTCCTCCTCACAGGCTTCCATGTAGGTCGTTGGCGTCTGGGCTCTCGTATGAACGGATGAGATGATAAGATGTGAAAGATGAGCGGTGATAGCTCCGGCACGCTTGCGCTCACAGATGAGATGAAACTTGATGGCGGGGTGCAGTCGCTGGCACTGCAGGGTCAGCTGCATCAACACAAATGAAAGCGGCAGCCATCTTGGAAGGAAGCCATGTGAGCGCTTCCTTGATTTCTTTCTTTCCAATCAAATAAAATTTCAGGCAGGCCATCGTTTAAAAAAAAAAAAAAAAAAGTCAACCATAATCAGCTAGTCTACATTCAAATGAAATGGGACACAATATCACTTTAACTCATATTTATCTAATTTCGTCAAAGCAACCATATGTTTCCTAGCCAGTCAGCCTCGATTTACATCGCATTATCAGGCAAGCATATGGAATCTTCGAAAAAGCATATGAATATTATCAGATCTGGATTAACATAATGAATGCAGTGTGACATAGTGGCATATTAAAGCATTAGGCCCAGTTTATGACGATATAATATAATTGATGTAATTGAAATTGTCTATAATGTGGTACGTGGCCTGTGATTCGCATGTAATTGCATTTAGTACGCATCGCCCTGTCGCTGTCCCTACCCTTCTCGTCTCTTCTCGCGGACGGAAGTGAGACGGAACCGCTGAACGAGGCCACTGAAGCTAATGTAGCACGGCTGCGGCCGGCCCACCCATTCGCTCTCTCCTAGAGTATCACTGCGTTACCGTTATGCTACGGCTGAGTAGAATGCTTCCTCTTGACTCACCGTTGCTGCTCTGTATTCAGGTTTCTATCACAGTGCTTTTGAATTCTGGATTCTGATTGGTCAGAAGTTGCTGATTCATTTCGCTCGTTTCTATAGTAACAGCTTATTCACAGGGACTTGTACAGTGGATGCGTGTAATTGTTCATAGGGTGAAGTTTTCTGTGAGGAGATATTTATATAATGTTTATAAAAGTTTATGGAATGTCAGAAGGAAAGCGTTAACATTCCACAACATTAAATGTAGCTATAAACTGATAAAAAGTATGAGGTGTTATTCAATAGATTGAGACATTGCCAACAAATCGCCATGGTATAAGAGTTATACGCATATAATAAAACACTTCGTTATGCTGTTATAGGAAAATAATCAACTCCCAGGTGGTAACTGTAACTCATCACACCATCCCGTCGTTGATTATTTTACTATAGCAGCATGACATGGAACGTCTACATCTTACATCATATTACAACTAGTAGTAATTATTTAATAAACCCTAATTATTATTTAAGTAATTATTTAGTAGAACCCTACAGGAAGCTATGAACGCTTGACGAAGAAAAAAGTTTAAAAGACGTAACTGTTCAGACGACATGTTAGCACACAGTTTTAATAACTTCAGTGTAGATCTTTGCTGTTTGTTTTGTCGTCTCTAAACTACGGAGATTCAGGTGCTATATAAAGAACATAAGAGCACAAGAATGAGGGAATGAGGAGCTTTCGAACATATTGTCATATTTTCTTTGTCACGTTGAGATTAATAATGCAGAATTCGATGGCGTATTCTTTCACCCCATGTGAGTGTTCCTCATCTCCTGGAATCACATTCACAGGTCTTGCTTCACATCTGAGCCTCAAACCCCAGCTTGACTACACCGCACCCACACACACACATACACACACACACACACACAAAACAAAGCATAGCAAAATAAAACAAGAGAGAGGTGGAGTCCCCCAGGACTTCACCAACTCAAAGACATATATGTGAGTCTTTTAAAGGCAAGCGATGGTAGATCTGTCGAAAATAGATGGGCGGATTCGTGGAGGTGTTTCGCTTCACACTCCTCATTAAAGAGGAGATAGATCAGAGTAGAGAGCTGAGTGTGTGTGTGTGTGTGTGTGTGTGTGTGCTTGGGTGCCAGTGTGTATGCTTTCATAAAGAACAGTGCTGAGAACTGCAGTCTTCATATCCCGTACCTTTTCTCTTTTGGGTCTTTCATGTTCTTTCTGGTTCAGAATGAGTAGGAGGAAAAAGAGATCAGTGCAGGTTTCTTTATCTTATGTAGGTTCCTATATACACATCAGGGATGGAGCTGAATACAAAGACATCATTCAGAATGAACAGGTAATGTGTTCTAAACAGAAACAAATGCATCCTTATCGCCTTGTCAGGATCATGGTGGTTTCGGTTAGGCTACTAGTTTGTTGATATTTTGGGAAATAGAACCAAGTAAATTCTAGTGTTGTGAATCTCCCTCTTTCAGACAATGCAATAAGCATCTCAATAGGTAGGAGGACTACAGGATTTGAATCTGGTCTTGGCCCGGATTTGTCTCGAAGATACACTATGGCCAAAAGTATGTAGACAGCTGACCATGACACTCATATGTGCATGAACATCCCATTCCAAAAGCATGGCATTAATATAGAGTTGTGGCAAAAGTTTGGGGAAGAACCACATGGGGGGTCATGGTCAGGTACTTACTTTTGACCATATTACCAGTTGTACTTGGACTTGTCTCTGACTTTTTAGGTCTTGGGCATTGGTCTAGCTAAATATGGTCTTGGTCTTGACCAACATTTTCTTTAGTGGTCTTCCAGTGGTAACCCCATTATATGGCTAAACCTACTGGATAATTCTCAAGTTGAAGTTAAGACTTGGCCTCAGAAAGGATTTGATGGTTTTCAGTCTCAATCCTGACTTCACTTGTACATGAGCTTGACTTGACTCCATTAAGACTCATTTTTGACTTGACCTCGGCTCGCCCTGGTCTTGGACTTGACAATAGTGATACTGACTACAGCCCTATTCATAAGTAGTATACGGTGCAATATGATTTAAAAAAAAAAAAGATATAGTTAAATAATGACTCAGTTATAACATCAATTCATTAGTGATGTCTTATGATTCGGTTCAGCACCGATGCAAGTCGATTCACATTCAATCCAAAATGATTCAGTTCAATTCGATTAACCAAGCATTGATGTGTCCTTGTTTTGACTCTGTAAGACACAGCAATTTCAAAACATTCCTTTATTTTGTCTGAGACCTGCTACTGCTACATCAATTATCTGTACCACATTAAATCTCTCCCCAAACCTCGATTTCTATTGCCTGGTTTAGGCCACACCCACTTTGAGTTTAAATCTAAATAATAAAGATGCGAATATTTGGAGCACCAAACAGATATAAATACAGATAGTGGCATTGTGTTTCATCCCTAATACACACAAAGATTTGAAAGCCGTAGTTCAGAATTAAGAATTTCCAGAACTTCTTTTTGACATCGCTAAGCTTGAAGTAAACGACTTAATCAACACTAAACGTAGCTATGGATTGTGATGCTACATCTATAAGTAAAATTTAAGAAATAGCAATAACACTAAATTAACAGTGAGAAAGATGTCAACTTGGTACATAAATATGCAAAGATCTTAATATTTTATGTAAAACTTGAGATGCTAGTTTATCGACCATTTTTCCCAGTGCAACTCTTGCTACATACGTTTTTGTTTACAAAAAGGATTCCATGTGAAGTTTCGTGTTATTCCTGATTTTTGTCAAAAACTTTAAAAAATTTTGTCATTGTAATTTAGTAATTTAATAATTGCAGGCAATTTAGTAACTTAGCAATATTAGTAATTATCCAATATAATAATCCAGACAATTTTCGCTTGTTTTTGTGTCTATAAAATAATTGTATACGTTCTATAACAGTTGACAGCTAGCCAGATTAACCACTAGCCCCAGTTGCTAGCTAGATTATGCTTGGTGCTTGTATTACCTAGTTGCCTAGGAACTAGAAAATAAAATCAATAGCTTTTTTGGGGTGGAGAAAGAAAATCTAAAATTGCTGAACCAAATAAAAGTACATTTTAGAGAATCGTTTTAGCCATATTGTGTCTTTTTTTGTCATGTCTGAAGAAAAGATTTACATTCCTGATAGTTTCAGCTTGTTTTTGTGTCAGTAAAATTATTGTATATAACAAATATGACAAGTACTATGTATATGTTAGAAAAGCTAGTTAGTTACAACGCTAGATTATGCCTGATGTCTGTATTTCCCTGCTGCTTAGCAACTGTGTCCTCAGTAATGTCAACTTTACTGAGAATTTCCACTAAATATATAATATCTGGTCAGTAGTGATGGTCCATTTCATTTAATGGATGAGGTAGAGGGGGGCCAATACTTAATATTTAACACGCGGTCATCTAGACGTTAGGTGCACGTGATGCGTTTCCTGATTTGAATTTCCTTTGCTTATTTTATATAGACACGGAATCTGTGTCCTAGGTGAGATTTTCCTCAGCAACTGCGAGGAGGAGCGTCAACCTCTCCGCCTTTCATACACTCCCTCTGAGGCGTCGCTCGGCAAAGCGAGCTGATCGCAGCCTACACAAGGGAACGCGGAGACGACGGATAGCGTGCGAGAGTCACGTCTGTCAGCCTGCCATTTTGTTGTGTTGCAGGGACGACGCATGAAACTTGCACTGTGTGACTTCACGTCTTAGGGCAGCTGGTGTAATAGGTGTAGGGGGAATAGCGTGCCGCCGACTTTTCCCTCGGCGACCGGCTGTCCTGAGAGAGGCGTGGTGATGAGAACACACTCGCACGCACACACACACACACACACACTCGCACGCACGCACACTCGCACGCACGCACGCACACACACACACACACGCACAGGTAAACAAGGGTTTGATTTTAGCAAAGCAGCAGACACACCGTGAGAACTGAGGAATCATTTAACCTCAGCCTGTATTTGGATGGTTTTAACTTCTCACAGTGACCTTTGTAGTAAAATATCTGCGTGTGTTCTCAGTGATCAGACTCTTGTATCTACAGCAATACTTTTTTTCTTACAAATCCACGTTTGTGATGTATACAAATATAAAATACGCCTTTCAGCCTTTAGCTGTCATTTTAGTAGAGCCCCTAATCACCAGTTTTTACTGACTTATTTGGTTATTTTGTTATTACTATAAGGATTTTTTTTTTTTTAAAGAAGACAGTGAAGACAAAATTAGACCTTTCATGGATTTTGAAAAGAAAAAAAAAACTTCAAAAAATGAAGCCTCCATGATGTTATAATGGCCGGAAGGAAGTATTTTATCAATTTTTTTTTTTGTTTCATTTTTTATTTTCTGCCCATTTTCTGTCGCATCACGGCTACCAATATGGGAGGATGAAGGCTAACTTCTTTTTTTCACATCATGACAACAGATGGTGATTAAATCAAAGTCCAAACTTGTAATCTTTTAATGATGGATGATAAAGGTATATATATATTTAAAAAAAAAAATCTCTTGAATTTCGTTGAAGCAGTCTAAAATGGTTTTTGGGCTCCAGTGCAAGAGGCAACACCTGCTTATCAAATCCCAATATGGACTGGACTCAAATTATTAAGACTATCCTTGAGTTATTGCTGTTATTTCGCTGTTCCTAAGGATGGAAGAAGAAGCGGACGGAAATAAATTGACTGAGTAGCACCTAATTCCCCTGACCGAATAAAGACGGAAGAGAAAATTTGCACTACTAAGCTAACAGTGAAAGAGACGTTATCTCTCACTTATCTGGGATATAAGTTTGAAAAGATTGTCGACCATTATTCTCAATTCCTAAATTGAAATCAGTTCGGAGACTGAAACAGAAAGTTGCTGATGCTGAGGCTTCTCATCATGCCAGAACCCATGGAAGGTCTGTTAGTGGCCTTTGCTAACACAAGCTAGAGGGCAAAGTGGTTGAAGTGTAATTACAGTGTAACTTTTAGTCATCGTGAGTATTTTACGAGTAATTTATCAAAATATTGGAGGTAAACGTTTATATTCCTGACAACCTCGGCTTGTTTTAGTCAGGGCCGCCGGAGCAACGGGGGACTCAGCACTTTTTAAAATACTGGGGCGGTGACCAGCACTTCAGGAAATAACAGACAGGTCTGACTCGGTTGAAAAACCAATCAAAACCTCCAGTTCAGCTGGGGGGTGGGGCATTTCTCCTAAAAGAAGCTCTCCTATGAGCAATAAAGGGTTAACCATGCTTTGGCACTCACTGGCGGTTAATAGTCGTGTGTTAAATCGGTATTGTTAACTTTTCAGTATTTTAAGTGATATACGCTCGTACTCTGTATTCTGAATCGATTACAGGAACATTCCTCAAATGACATTCTTCTAATAAAGTAAGTAAGACTTGCTGGGAAAACGTTTAGCGAAACAGTTACTACAGTGACATACAGCCTATTGCGGAACGTGAACATGTCTTCGATTTTTAAAATATAGTTTAGGATTAGTGCTAGCTAACTTTGTGAACTCTCTTTTTTTTTTTTTTTTTTTTTGCCGTTATTAGCTGCCTGAGGAGTAAAATGCAAAATAAAGCGTGTGGGCTCGAAACAAACTACTCTGACGTTCGTTAAACGGTGTGATGCGTCCCGTTGCTGTATTATAACCAGACCCTGGCTCCATACGGCGCTTAAAGCAAAATGCATAGTTTATATGGTTTTATCGACAAATGACAGACGTACCGCTTCTCTCAGACAAAAAGATGAGGACAGACCAGCCTTTAGTCAGTTAGCCCATAGTGACCATCGTATTTATTTATTTTTTTTTTAGGGAAAGAAAGTTGATAATAGATGATGACAGACCAGCATGCCAAGATCTGGGTTCCCAGGAAGCATCACTTTAAGCACCAGCTAGCGATTGTTTTCAATCTGTTTCCATTTGCCTGTCTCTGGAGCACCTCAGTAACTTGCAGATTTATGTGATTTGCTTGAAATGATATAAATAGGAATATTACAGTTGTTTTAATCGCTTACTCTAAA